>CM076579.1:1433214861-1433685804 GCA_034641835.2 Pinus albicaulis | reverse complement strand
GATGGCTCGTTGAAAATATTGATGAGTCCTATTTCCAGATATTCCTTTTATTTTCTGACTGGATTCCATTTTCCTATCCAAAAATCCTTTCTCCCAACACTGCTCTGTGCGCAACACCTGGTTTGAAAAGGAGGTAGAAAGGTGAAAGTTTGGGTGTTTTTTGACCTTTTGGGGGGGGGGGGGGGGTAAAAATGCTCCAATTGATCTGAAATTTTATGTGTAGAATTTTGGTGATGTAAAAAATTGAAAAATATAAACTTTGAGAGCTGAAGATGCACTAATTTTGTGCGTAGCGCCTAGGGTGTTGCGCTACTAGGGGTCAAAATTTGGAAAAAACCAAAAGTTGTCCAATTTGCCTCAAACTTGGTGGAGAGGTCCTTCAAGGGTTTAGATAAGCATATAAAAAATCTTGAGTTATGTCTCCAAGTTTTTTGGTCTTTTACTCTCTTTTAATGCTTTAATTTTCAATGAATTCTTTGTTTCTGGCACTGATATCTCTTTCATTGGAGTTGACACTTCTAACCTGTCTTACTTTTACCTGCTTCTCATTTAGGCCTTCAAACTTATCATTACCTCCTTTACTTGCTTTAATGTATTTTTGGATCTCAAAATGATCACTATACTCTCCACTTGCTTCATTTTGGCTCTGTTTTTCATAGAGGTCCTCTTCTCTGTCACTTTCTACACTGTCACTGTGGATTCCTTGGTCATTCAGAAACTGATTAGTGTCATGATAGTTATGACAGCTGTCATGACTGTCATGACTATTCCCTTGCTCATCATGGTCTGTCTCATCAGTACTATTATCTTCATTACTTCTTTGGTTAATGCCTTCACCTTCAAATTCTAACTCAGCTTCATCAATTGTCTGCTTTTGACCTTCAACTCCTTCATCCTTATATTCCTTTGTTTCTTCATTTATCATCATCCTTCATGTTGTTATTATCTGCACCATTATTGTGCTCACTGTTATGCAAAAGTCCTCTTTCCTCATGGATGTCATGTGCACCTTCTTTGTCATCATCATTCTGTTGCTGCTCCTCTTTAGACTCTGTTTTTCCCTACTATCTTTACCATTTTCACTATGTTCATCTTCTTGATTAGGCTCTGTAGTTTCTTCACTGTTTTATGCCTTTGCTTTATTTTCACCACTTTCTTCCATGCTATCATTATCCCTTTGATCTTTCTTATTAGGCTTTGCCTCTTGCTTGTTGATGTCATCTCCTTTGTTCTTCCTTTAACCTTGTCTTTGACTCACTGATTCTTCTTTAGACATGGTGGCTGGTTTAGAGGCAAAGGTCTTTTAAACTTTGTTTGAGAGCCTCTAGGTCAAAGGATGACACTGAGTGATGTAAGGACAAATTTTGCAAATGAGGGCCAAATGAAATAAGTATGAGACAAATTCAGAGTGTTAGGAGGAGTTTTATATGCACTGAGTATCTTTAGGCTAAGGACAACCTCTAGCTTGTGAATTTTTCCTTGGAAGGGTTAAATATTTGATCTTTACTGAGATTAGGGTTTGGTCATTTTAAGCCTTAAATGTCCTCCTTGTTTATGAAAAGATTGCTTGAAAAATGAGGAAGAGAGTTACCAACCTTATTTATTTGACTGCAGTAGGTTTGGAGGTGAAAACTTGAATTTTTGACCCTTCTTAGCAATTTGAGACACACTTTGCCTGTGCGTAGCGTCAGTCAGTCAGTGCGCAGTGCCATTTTGCAGAAGGCATTTGGAGGCCTTAGCGGTGTTGAATTTGGGTCCATGATAGCTCTTTGGAAATATTAGCATGTATACTTTCCAAATATACAATTTTTTTCCTGTTTGGAGTTGATTTGACTAGTCAAAAGTTGATTTTCCCAAGACTGGTCAAAAAGTCCTGAATGATGGTGCAAAAATGCAGAGTGTTGGTGTAGACCACTTTTGGATGACTTCCTCAATTCAAAATTGAGCTCATGATAGCTCATTGTAAATATATTGAAGTCTAGTTGTCATTCGAATTATTAAGCAAGTCATTTGGACACTCCAGCTGTGAGAGAAACTACTTTTCCCAAGGTCACTCCAGAAGTGCAGAATTTCTCTTGTGACACCTGTATTTTTGACATTGATCTCAAACCGTGATACTTGTGTAAAAAATGAAGGAAATTATTTTTCTTGGCCCTATGAGGGATAAAAATCTCTCTCACGTTTTCCAAATTCATCTCTGTTTGGTCAGAAATATAATTTGAAGCAAAACTAGCCCTAGGTGTGACACATGGCTTGTCTCTTGGAATGAATTCTTGGAAACTGATGGAGGCATGATGTTTATGAGCTGGTATAGAATTATTGTTGCTGAAATTATCTATCAAATGAATCCTTTTCTCTTTTGAATCATTTTCAAATCAAACCCTATCTTAGTTGGAAGAGGAAATTAGGGTTTGGCGTAGGGGATTTAGGACCACCTTGCAGAGGGAGGGGAATGAAGGGGTTAATGGTTGTATAAATTCTTGGGGAAATTTTTGGGGATAGGGATAGATGTTAGGGAGTAGGGGAGAGTGTAATTTTAAGGATTGGTGAGGGTAAGGGGTCCAAAAGGGAAAAACACAGGCCTAGTCTTAGAAGGTGTCAAATTGTGGCAATAGACTAGGTTTTGTAAAAAAATGATGAATTTGAGGGATAGGAGTGATGGGAAGTGTTTATGAAGGTATGTTAAGGATAGGAGGAGGTGTAAGAGCATAAAGATACAAGACTTGTTGATGTTTAACCATGGAGGTAATGAAACCAAGAAAAATGCTCTTGAAAACCCTAGATGGACAATGGAGGAGTTAGGCAAAAATGAAAATAGAGGGCTGAGGCCAAAGGTGGCAATACATAGTGATAATGAGTGGTATGAGCCCATGACGGGTCCTTTTGGAGTAGTGAGCTGACCTTGACATGATGGGATGATGAAATAGTGAAAATTTACCTGAAGGATAATGAAGGCAGTGAGATTTCTAGAACTCACAATGTTCATGAAATTTGTTTCTAGAAATATAGAACCGATACTTAGTCATATTCAGATAGTGAAAATTATGGATGACTAACAATGGCTCCACTTGGGGAGGGCAGCTCCTTTTCAGGAGGTGTCCAGAACATTCAAATCTCTAGCTTTTGAAGACCAGTGCCTTACTTGCACTTTGCAGATTCTCTTTCTTCACTTGATGATGTGCTTTTGAAGCTATGATCTCATAACCTGAAAAGACATGTTTGCTTCAAACTCATCTCTACCAACCCAACCTACTTTGCCTAATTTTTTTTCTTGTTTAGGTGCATTTGGACTAGCAATCCTCAACATTTTTTTCTTCTAAAAGAAAAACAAGCTATCTAATTCTACCCTTATTGCTTCCAAAAGTTCATATTAGGCTAATGAACTCTCTTATTCTCTACCTAGTCTAGTCATTTGTCAAGATTAAGCTGTTTGAAAAAAATTATTCTCTATCCTACTAACATGAAATTGAAACATGAGTAAACCAGGATTAAGCTATCTAATTTATCATGAGTTGTGGCATTGAAACAAGCTGCACACAACCATTATTTTTATACCAACAAAACTAGAAAGTATAAGGGCAATAATCCATCATTTGTTAGGCATCCCTATCCTTCTCTTTGGTTCAATTTTAAGCATGTGGAACCAATATTCTTCATTCCTAATCTGTTTCTTTTGACAAGTCAAGTTCACATGATTTGACAAGCATCTTTTTCACTAACTTATCAACAATAAATTTAAAACATGTCTAAACTACGATTGTGGGCCAGATGATCAACAAGACTTTTCTTATCAAGTAGTGGTATTTAGGTTTGCACACCTTCAAATATTAATATTTTTGCATAATTACCTTTCACCTGCTTTTTTCATTTTGCGCTTTTGTTTTTTTATCTTTTCTTTTGTCGAAAATACCCAAAAATAAAATAGAGTGTAAAAGACGCCCTTTGTCTTATTTTCTGCTCACTTTCCAATTTGATCTTGAATTTATATACATATGATATACATTCAATCGGTGAACTCTCTTTTCAATACATCCAACTGAAGGTGGCATGTTTCTACGAGGGATATTTGCTAAGACTCCTTGCATGGTGAAAAAATAAAAGAAGCACTTCCTACTTCACTTTGAAGCTTGAACAAAAGAGTTTTAAAAATGTTCTTGGGAAATTTCAGATTAAATCGTTTGACATGTTTTACTCCCTCTTTAGGTGCCTCTAACAAATCAGTAAAGGGATATTGAAACAATAACTAGATTAGAGGATTTGGGAGATAAGCTTGATCCAGGACTGCTTCTTCCTTTACTTGATTGATCTTAGGACTCCTTTGGGAAAGAAACCCATGATATTCCTCATGATCATCTGAATTTTTAAACTCATCATATATTGCCACGTTGTCCTCTAGCAAACCTGATTGAAAAGAGCTATAGCTGTTCTCTTTCTATTGTGAAGGTTGGACATAGGGCTGAATGTGTTCTTTGTTGTTAAAATCAATACCCAAAGATTGTTGACTTCTGATTGAATTAAGGTTTTCTTTGATGAACTGAAAGGAAGCGCAAAAAAGAGATAAAGATCCTTCCCTTTCTCCCAAAATTTCTGCACTTTCTTCTTCACTGTCATGGCTGAGTGGTATTTGCTGATCACTATACTTGAGTTGTGGAGAATGACTGTATTTGTCCCAAAAACTAATCACTGATTGTTCGGTAGTGTTGGCTTGAGTTTGGAGAATATAATCATCATCATATTGATCATATTTGGGCATCTTGTTCATAGGAGGAATGTCATCCATTATGCACAGTTAATTAGCAGATTGTTCCACCATATGAAAAGGAGAGTGCTCATGGCCAATAGCTTCTCCTTTAGCAATATGAAATGACTCAAAGCACAAGGGCAGGGACTCAAGAGGTGTTGGCTCATCTTTCATTTCTGGTTTTGTAATCCAAATAGCCATACCAAGGTGATTTGAGGGGAGAACTTCTGGATTTGAAAAAGGGTTTGTATTATCCATTTCCTCCCGTACTGATTCTTTAGAGCATTCTACCTTGTTTCTATTTTCAATTTTCTTATAATAATCTCTAAATAGTGAAGCACAAGATGTAGGAAGACATATAGTACTTACTTGACAACTTTCTGCATCTTCTTCTTTGCAATCTTGGTCAACCAGTATGTTTTGATAGCTACCTTTGCATTGAAATGACTGATTTGGTTCCTCCCAAGAAAATGGTACTGGCTACTCTGAATAATCAGCACCAATCTCAACCTTGTACTCTTCCTCTTTCCTACCAAGTATATGCGTCATTTTGTTGATTATATTTGTCAACATCTCTAGCTTTAACTTTGAAGAAGTTAGTTTCTCTTGAGCTACTTTTTCCTTCCTTATTTCTTCTAACTTTTCCTCTCTTTCCAGTATGTTGAATTCCATAATAATTTCCATATGCTGCATTTCTTCCAGGTTTGAAGGGTCTTTTTCTCTTATCTAGAATTCCATCTCTGGGTCAAAAGTACTTGGGTAGTGCAAGAGAGCCCACCCCAAACGTGGCTTTATCTTAGCAAGTATTGCATTGTATACCTTATTGAAACCGAATGAAAAGTCTTGTACTGTCTCCCCTGGTTGTCTTTTTAAATTCTTGTATTCCTCTATGATGATAACTTCATTTCCCATGATCACCCACCTATCTAAGAAGACTTGAGTAAATTGATGAAAATTGATAATGCTTGCAGCTGGAAGGTCCTTAAACCAACTCCTAATTTTTCCTTGTAATGATAAGGCAAACATTCTAATACACACATCATCTTCTTCTATTTCAAAAAGGTAAAGTAAATTCTCAAGATTTTGAATGTGTTATTAAGCAGTGACTTTTGAGCTTTCTCCATCAAATATAGGTAGTTTATTTGCAAGATTTGCAGGGAGGGCTTGGAAGATAGGAGGTAAAATCAGAGGCTTGTATCTTTCTGGGACCTTTGTGGGTATAGGTAGTGTAAAAAGAGATTTATGGCTGTTTGAGGTTTCAGCGAGAGGAGGAAAGGTAGCATGAGGCTCATGTTTCACTAGATCTTCCACAGGTGAATCTGGGGTAAGCACAGGTGTATAAGATTGATCATGGTCTAAAATTTGAGGCTTAGCTTTTCAAGGCTTGAGATCTTTCAAATGATAAATGTAGATCTCATTAGTGTATTCTTGATCAAGCTTAAAGTAGGATAGAACATAGTTATAGATAAAAACAATAATTTCTTGAATCCAACTTAGGCCTGAATGCTCTTTCTTTCGAGGATGACTGGTAATGTTTTAGGTTCTTCCTCCAGTGGAGTCTTTAGGTCTATTGAGAGTTGTGGAGTCGTCAGGTGGATGATTTCAAATATTTTAAGGTGGGTTTCTGTCCACCATCAGCAATTGAATACCAATCTAAGGATGTTTGTGGGCTTTCTATCTAAGGTCTTAAGGATGTCTAAGATGCAATTTACTCAGAAGGTCCCACCGTGATCACCATTATGTTGGTGTGAGCGGTGGGATAAATCCACAAGATAGTGCTCTTAAGGGTTTTTTGAAAGGTTTAGGGAAGTATAACTTTTTTTATCACTCAAAGTCCCACCGTGATTTCCATTATGTTGGTGTGAGCGGTGGGATAAATCCACAAGATAGTACTCTTAAGGGTTTTTTGAAAGGTTTAGGGAAGTCTAAGTTTGTTTATCACTCAGAGTCCCACCGTGATCACCATTATGTTGGTGTGAGCAGTGGGATAAAACCACAAGATAGTACTCTTAAGGGTTTTTTGAAAGGTTTAGGGAAGTCTAAGTTTGTTTATCACTCAGAGTCCCACAGTGATCACCATTATGTTAGCTCCCCGTAATTTTCTAGATTGGTTGAGACAGAAATGGACAGGGGTAACATAAAACCAAGCTTTGGAATCCAAGGACCTAGCCTTCTTGGATTCAGAGAGGGATCTCTTTATTAGGTGCAAAGATGTGAACTTGTTCGCTGATTAGGGTTGATTTTAGGCTAGTTATGAAATATTGGGTTTGTTGATTGTTTTTGGTTGGGTATGATGCTTAGAAAGACTAGATAGAAACAAGGAAAACTTCAAGTCATTGGGCAATGGAGTCTAACAAGGTCATGATAGATTCATAAATGGATTAGGGAGTATTGTAGGGAAAATCTAGATTGGTTGGTGGATTTTTGAGGTTTGAAGGATCATGATATGGACGTTAATTTTGAGAAACAAAGTTTGACAAAGAGCAGTAAAGAATTATTTGTCATATAATATAAACTAAGGGAGTCAGAAGAATCATAAGCATAGAGGAGAAATCAAAGGTAGAGGAAACCCTACACTATTTGATTCAGACTTAAAGCAGATAATTTATCCAAGACAAACATTCAAATGAAACACAGAAAGGCAAGAAAATTATTCAACTTTCATGGATTTCATTATCAAGAACATAAAACATTAAATATGCACAAATAACTACAATCATAGAAGGAGAGAAACTCTGAATATCTAAGATTATAGTTATGAATTTTCTTTGAAACAATTAGCTAAGCAAATACAAAGAGCACGATTGAAACAAACTTCGTTGACAAACCTAGGTAATGGTGCTTTAAAGAGATGACTCCAAGAACAAAGTTTTTAGTGGCAAAAAATATGCAGGGATAGCCATAAATCATGTTTGATACCAACTGATCTAAACCATTCAAAAAATAGACAAGCTCATGAAATCTTTAGAGAGCAATAAATGAATTCTCTAACATATCCTAGTAGAAGAAAACATTAAGGCAGTGAAGAACAAACAGACCTAAGGTGCCATTAGAAAACATGTCTTATTCTAAATTATTTGTCCTATTGCAACAAAGAAAGATGGAAAACATAATGAAAAACTAGAAAACATGAACAAAAGAGAAACACATCACCATCAACCAGACTTATGTATCCTGCAAATAGTCCTCCTCCATCAACAAACAAATTAGGGCATGCATGAGCTCCAAGACATCAATTTCTTTTCAAAACTCCAAGAGACTATGTATTACTTGAGAATAAGTCATCAAAATCCAACGTAATACATAAGAGCCACATGCTCTATTTATGGAGCAAGTAAGGAGGTGGAAACCATAAGAGGCTTCCAGAAACCCTAATTTAGTCATAAATGTCATAAATGTGCTTAATGACCATGCAAGGCCCAAGACACATAATATATAAGCTAATAAATGAAAAATGTCATAACATAACTCCTCAATCAAATCTGGAGTGATTTTCCAAAGAAAATATTAAAAAATCATTTTGCCATTAATTTCTATGTATTGTTGACTTTTGGCACTTTTGGTCCTCTGTGAATAGCACCAAAACATCAGAAAATAGGTGTACTTGCAGTCTGGTTTTGACCTCCTTCCCGGTGTTGGATTTTTCTCCGTGATGGTTCGTTAGAAATATTTTCAAGTTGGATTTCCATATCTACCTTTTTTTTTTCTTTTCTGAATGAATGCCATTTTCCTGTTCAAAAAGCCATTCTCCCAACATTGTTCAGTGCGTAGCGCCACCTTCAACAGAAAACAAGCTCTGTTGTAGTTAAGTTTTGGACCACTTCCCGATGTCAGATTTCGCTCCGTGATGGCTCGTTGCAAATCTTGATGACTCCAATTTCCAGATATGGTTTTTATTTTTTTACTAGGTTCCATTTTCATATCCAAAAATCCATTCTCCCAACACTGCTCGGTGCGTAGCGCCACCTTCAGCAGAAAATAGGCTCTGTTGTAGTCAAGTTTTGGACCACTTCCCGATGTTGGATTTTTCTTCGTGATGGCTCGTTGGAAAGCTTGATGAGTCCTATTTACAGATATGTATTTTATTTTTTTATTGGGTTCCATTTCCCTATCCAAAAATCCATTCTCCCAACACTGCTCGGTGCGTAGTGCCACCTTTAGCAGAAAATAGGCTCTGTTGTAGTCAAGTTTTGGACCACTTTCCGATGTCGGATTTTTCTCTGTAATGGCTCGTTGGAAAGCTTGATGAGTCCTATTTCCAGATATGCCTTTTTTTTGATTGGATTCCATTCCCCTATCCAAAAATCCTTTCTCCCAAAACTGCTCTGTGCGCAACACCTGGTTTGAAAAGGAGGCAGAAATGTGAAATGTTGGGTGTTTTTTGACCTTTTGAGGGGGTGACAATGCTCCAATTGATATGAAATTTTGTTGGTGGACTGTTGGTGATGTAAAAAATCCAAAAATTTAAACTTTGAGAGCTTAATATGCACCAATTTTTTACGTAGCGCCTAGGGTGCTGCGCTCCTAGGGGTCAAAATTTGGAAAAAACCAAAAGTTGTCCAATTTGCCTCAAACTTGGTGGAGAGGTCCTTCAAGGGTTTAGATAAGCATATAAAAAATATTGAGTTATTTCTCCAAGTTTTTTGGTCTTTTAATCTCTTTGAATGCTTTAATTTTCAATGAATTCTTTGTTTCTGGCACAACTATCTCTTTCATTGGAGTTGACACTTCTAACCTTTGTCTTACTTTTACCTGCTTCTCATTTAGGCCTTAAAAATTATCATTACCTCCTTTAATTTCTTTACTATCTTCTTGGCTCTCAAACTGATCACTATACTCTCCACTTGCTTCATTTTGGCTCTGTTTTTCATAGAGGTCCTCTTCTCTGTCACTTTTTGCACTCTCACTGTGGATTCCTTGGTCATTCAGAAACTGATTAGTGTCATGATAGTTATGACAGCTATCATGAATGTCATGACTATTCCCTTGCTCATCATGGTCTGTCTCATCAGTACTATTATCTTCATTAATTATTTGGTTAATGCCTTCACCTTCAAATTCTAACTCAGCTTCATCATTGGTTTGCTTTTGACCTTCAACTCCTTCATCCTTATATTCCTTTGTTTCTTCATTTATCATCATCCTTCATTTTGTTATTATCTGCACCATTATTGTGCTCACTATTATGCACAAGTCCTCTTTCCTCATGGCTGTCATGTGAACCTTCTTTGTCATCATCATTCTGTTGGTGCTCCTCTTTAGACTCTTTTTTTTCCCTACTGTATTTACCATTTTCACTATGTTCATCTTCTTGATTAGACTTTGTAGTTGCCTCACTGTTTTTTGCCTTTGCTTTATTTTCACCACTTTCTTCCATGCTATCATTATCCCTTTGATCTTTCTTATTAGGCTCTGCCTCTTACTTGCTGATGTCATCTCATTTTTTCTTCCTTTAACCTTGTCTTTGACTCACTGATTCATCTTTAGACATGGTGGCTGGTTTAGAGGCAAAGGTCTTTTAAACTTTTTTTGAGAGCCTCTAGGTCAAAGGATGACACTAAGTGATGTAAGGACAAATTTTGCAAATGAGGGCCAAATGAAATAAGCATGGGACAAATTTAGAGTGTTAGGAGGAGGGTTATATGCACTGAGTATCTTTAGGCTAAGGAAAACCTCTAACTTGTGAATTTTTCCTTGGAAGGGTTAAACATTTTATCTTTACTGAGATTAGGGTTTGGTCATTTTAAGCCTTAAATGTCATCCTTGTTTATGAAAAGATTGCTTTCAAAGTGAGGAAGAGATTTACCAACCTTATTTCTTTGACCGCAGGAGGTTTGGAGGTGAAAACTTGAATTTTTGACCCTTCTTAGCAATTTGAGACACACTCTGCCTGTGCGTAGCGTTAGTCTGTCTATGCACAACACCATTTTGAAGAAGGAATTTGGAGGCCTCCCTGGTGTCGGATTTGGGCCTGTGATAGCTTTTTGGAAATATTAGCCTGTATAATTTCCAAATATACAATTTTTTTCTTGTTTGGAGTTGATTTGACCAGTCAAAAGTTGATTTTCCGAAGACTGGTCAAAAAGTCCTGAATGATGGTGCAAAAATGCAGAGTGCTGGTGCTGACCACTTGTGGATGACTTTATAAATTCCAAATTGAGCTCATGATAACTCATTGGAAATATCTTGAAGTCTAGTTGTCATTTGAATTATTAAGAAAGTAATTTGGACACTCCAGCTGTCAAAGAAACAGATGTTCCCAAGGTCACTCCAGAAGTGTAGAATTTCTTCCGTGACACCTGTATTTTTGAAATTGATCTCAAACCATGATAACTGTGTAAAAAAGGAAGGAGGTTTTTCTTCTTGGCCCTATGATGGATAAAAAACTCTCTCACTTTTTCCAAATTCATCTCTGTTTGGCCAGAAACATAATTTTAAGCAAAACTAGCCCTGTGTATGACACATGGCTTATCTCTTGGAATGAATTATTGGAAAATGATGGAGGCATGATGTTTATGAGCTTGTATAGAATTATTGTTGCTGACATGATATATCAAATTAATCCTTTTCTCTTTTGCCTCCTTTTCATATCAAACCCTAGCTTAGTTGGAAAAGGAAATTAGGGTTTGGTGTAGGGGATTTAGGACTGCCTTGCAGAGGGAGGGGAATGAAGGGGTTAAGGGTTGTCTAAATTCTTGGGAAAATTTTGGGGGATAGGGATAGATGTTAGGGAGTAGGGGAAAGTGGAATTTCAAGGATTGGGTGAGGGGAAGGGGTCCAAAAGGGAAAAACACACACCTAGTCTTAGAAAGTGTCAAATTGTGGCAATAGACTAGGTTTTGTAAAAAAATGACGAATTTGAGGGATAGGAGTAATGGGAAGTGTTTATGAAGGTATGTTAAGGATAGGAGGAGGTGTAAGAGCATAAAGATACAAGCCTTGTTGATTTTTAACCATGGAGGTCATGAAACCAAGAAAAATTCCCTTGAAAACCCTAGATGGACAATGGAGGAGTTAGGCAAAAATGACAATAGAGGGCTGAGGCCAAAGGTGGCAACACATAGTGATAATGAGTGGTATGAGCCCATGATAGGTCCTTTGAGATTAGTGAGCTGACCTTGACATGATGGGATGATGAAATAGTGAAAATTTACCCTAAGGATAATGAAGGCAGTGAGATTTCTAGAACTCACAATGTTCATGAACTTTGTTTCTAGAAATCTAGAACCGATTCTTAGTCATCTTCAGATAGTGAAAATTATGGATGAATAATAGTCTATACCAGATAGATATATTACCGGTGAAATTTTGCGAGCTTGATACCATTTGAAACTAAGTAAATGGGTTATATTTATAGTCTAACCAGAACCGCATTTCACTAGTACCAAGAATAGAAATTAGTATTTGGCAATAATAATATTTACGAGATCATAAATATTGGATCACAAAACACTTAGCCTGTAAATAACACGGAGTCACTTTTTGTAGCTTAATTAGTAACACATAATCTATTATATATAACATAACCCGGTATCACGAGATTTAAGGGTGTAATTTGTAGATTCGAATTTATATGCCTGCATTCATTAGTCTTTCGGATCTACTTACAATACCCAAAACTTGCTCGCGCACACAACCTAGCTGGGTCTGCACACATCAAGACTGAGGATCTCCGCACACACAGCTATAGGAGTCCTTACCCAGAGCAACCCTAGAAAAATCTACCAGTTTGCACGTAGCATCAGTTCCAATTCTTCTCCGCCTTAAGACTCAAAATGTTCATCTATTTATAACGATTTAGCCTAAGCTTTCCTGTGGTCCACAAACCGTGGTTTGTGGACTCTAGGTCTACCCTTTGACTCGTTACAATGCTTTCAGGGCTTTGACCCACCCCAAAACCCTTGCATTAGACTAAAATATGCCAAAAATATACAAAAATACTCAAAACTATCCCAATTCGTAGCCTTTGGAGGACCCTATTCCAACAATTATTGATATAAATGGTTAATAATTGTGAGAGAAATTTTTTCTCACATATTATTCATTTAATGTAATTAGGGAAATTGGTTTTCTATGTGAGAAACTGCCTCACACCAATTCTCTATTTTTCTCAATTGTAGGTTGAGAGAATCAAGGGCATGGTTGAAGAGTCTTTAGGTGGTTTTGAGACTTTTCCCAATTATGAGCCTGAGATAGTTGGAGGTCCACTTTCATGGATATTGTTTTTCCTTCCTTGTAATTAGGCCCTACAATTTTGGGTCTTGTAATTAATTCTCTTTGTTTGAGAGTGGGTGAGGGAAAACTATATATATTCCTTATGTGAGCCATGAGAAAGGGGAAGAAAGGAGAGAATTCTTAGCTATTGAGAGCCATAGTGCTTAGTTAATGCTCGGCCATAGAGCTGGAATGTAAGAAATCTTGGAGAGATTACTTTGAAGAAGGAATATAGAAGATCTGCATTCCAATTGAAGTAGATTTGGAGATGTAGCCCCAAAGAGATGGCTGGGTGAACTTCGTTACCAATTGGTTGCTTCTCTCTTACTTATGTGCATTTGCTTCTTGATATTTTATGTTCATTTACTTATATTTGTAGACATGCAGGTTATGGCGAGCAAGAGAGTTCTGACAGCTATCATGACATGAACACTGATGTTAGTCTTCAAAAGAAAGCTGGAACCTCTACAAGTTCATCTCCTTAAGAGGGTAAAAAATATGGACATGTAAAGAAACATGCGAGGTATAATTCTTCCCATAGTCAAGTTGGTTATGTTTCTGAAAAGCATGGAAAATTTGCATGCGTGAATGGAAGAAAGAGTTGCTATTCCTATTGTGATCTGTGTAACCATGATGTTTCAAGATGCTGGAAGAGCATGAAGGCATACAGGAAACAGTTGAAGCGGAGGAAACTTGCAAAGAAGGTGCAAAATACTTGCACACATTTCCAGAGAAAGGGACATGTTATTGCCCAATGTTGGACATTGCATCCAACTAATCATCTCAAGAATTTGAAACGAGAGGATAGAAATATTGGCGAAAATGGAACCAAAGATTTCATCATTGACGTGAGAACAAATGTTTCACATGAAGAAGATTTTAAGTAGCAAAAATTGCCATGGAAGTGGCTTGGTAAGAAGTGGTTTGAATTCTTAACTCAGTAAGACATACATTCGTTTGTACATATGAAAATTTCAGTCATGTATGAATTTTTGTTGGAAACTTACATTTGTTTGACCCACCTTTGATCGATGATCAAGGTCATGATGTTCAACTACCTTCTATAAATTTCTCTCCAGAAATTTTTGGATGAGCAAGGAAGACAATCCTTGACAGGAGGACCAGAGCATCTAAGAAGGGAAGTGTTGACTACCTTCGAATTTGGGTTCAAAGGCACTAAGCCTTGCAAGGAAAAGTGTATGGAGGCTGGAAAAGTGAGGATGTTGTACTCTCATCTACTAAACAGATCAAGTAATCAGTCTTTTGGGGTCCAAAAGATTCCCAATGGGGAGGAGTGATCAGATTTGGATCAAGGACCTAAGTGATAACTCAAATTTCAAAGTGTTAGAAAGTGTGTCGAACTTGAGCAACCAGATAGATCTTGTCTTCCTGATTCTAGTGCCATGAATGGTTCGAAAAACTGACACCGTATGAAGAAGTTATAACGATTTGAAAAGTCTAGTAAACTGCAAATTTTGGCTTTTGACCAGGTTTGACTGGGTTTTTGGAAATTCAAAAAAAAGGATATTCCAAGGAATATTCCTCAGAATATTCCCCAAAATAACCTTTTTAGGCCAATTACATAAGGACATGTGGTGCAATCTAATTGGGTGTTGGTTTTTGAAGGGCCAATTACAAGGCAACACATAGCCAGCCCTAAGGCCACCACGTGTCCCCAGGATTGCGTAAAATAATTTTGGTGGAGGGATGGAGGATCGATCACGCGACATCCCGCATAGTGCACACAAGCCTTACCTTCTGGGCTATCTATTAGTTCTTAATTGTTTTGGGTCAACGGTTGTATTTAACGTTGGTTGAAATTCGATTTGGGGGTTCGGAGGGGCCAACCCCTCCCCATACATCCTTAGCCCGTGAAACAAGGGAAAAAACATCTGATGGTTAAGCCTACCCACAAGGTTTAAAACATGGCCACTTAAATTTTAATGTGACGGTTTATTAATCCACCCAGTTTCCTCAAACTTAACCAGGGTTTAACGCCCTTACCCATGGTAGCGGAGTTCCCGCCGACGGTTACGGTTAGAAAACCGCGGGTTTGGGGCATGTGCCCAACCCCAAAAAAATATTGATTGCCATGGTTAGGCTGGAAGAAAAATTGGATTACACCCCAAATTTAGGTCGGAATCACTATTTTATCTCCAGCTAACTGAACTGCTCCATTTTTAGTGGAGATGATTTAGGGGTAACTGGACAAAAATTGATTAGGCTCTATCTTGAAATATATTCGATCATTATTGGAGTGTGAATAGTAAATTTTGACTTTATTGGAAATTATAGACTCATTGGGGAGGGTTTCAAAGCCATCAAAGAAATTTTGAGCGTGATTTTACTTCAGAGAAGTTCTGGGGGCCACTAGGGGCACCATGAGCTAGCAGCAAAAAGAGGCCTAGCTAGAGTTGCTAGAGGCCTTTCTTAGTAATACAATAGTCAATTTTGGATGTTTCAGACATTATAGAAATAATGGTGAGGTTTTCAAAGTCATTATAGGACTTCTAAAGGCCAATATGATTCATAGAAGTTCCAAGGGTCACCAGGGCCACCAGGTGCCAGTAGAAGAATGAGGCCTATCCAGAGCAACCAGTATCCATTCTCAGCAAACCATTAGTCTATTCTGACTATTTTTAACCTTATGAATCCATTTATGGATTTTTCAAAAGCTTTTTAGGTCTTCTGAAAGTTGAGATGCTTCAGGAAATTTTCAGTGACCTTAGAGCCAGGGGGTGCCTCCAGGTGTTAAAGGCGCAACCAGAGCAACCATAGGCCAATTCATGCAAGTGAATAGTATATTATGACTATTTTGGACATTATGAATCCATTGAATTGATTTTCAGATCAATTTTGAGACTTTTGAAGGTCTATAAGCCACATGGAAGTTTCAGGCAGCCGAGGGTCAACAGTGGATGAAGGCCTAGATTGGGGACCCAGAGCTCATTTTGAGCAAATGAAAAACCTATTTTGGATGTATGATATATGAAGGAGACAATAGAAAATGTTTCAGAGAAAGAAAAGGATTTATGGGTGAGTTAGTTCCACATGGAATCTCAGGGAAGCTTAAGGGCACTAACAAAAGGAGTCAAGTCTAAGGGAGACGAGGTTCATCTTCAAAGAGATTTCAGCCATTCTAGGGGTACGATGATATTATAAAGCCAATGATACAGTCCAAATAACCATTGGAGTTGAGTTATTAACTTGTAAAATAAATTTCCCATCATAATCCCAAAGAACCAAGTCAATTGACAAAGGCTCAAGAAGACGTAGCCCTCGATATTCGGGTGAACTCCTTTATTAAATTGTTGTTATGTGTTGATTCTTATTTGATGCACTTTATGGTTTCTGTACATGCTTAATATCAGCCAAAAAAAATGTTCTTAAAGCACTTAAACAGTTAACATACACCTATTTCAAGTATTCATTTCCGCACAGTCATGTATAAGCAAGATCTTTTATTTGTTTAACTGAGTGGGAGGTGCTTGCGCATAAGCATTTCAAGTTATCCAACCATTTTCAGATCAGCTAACAACGAGCCAAAAATTACACAGATGAGTAGGTGAATATTGTGTGGTAGATTTGGTGGCACCATTCCACGATTTTATCACCAGAACGCCGATTTTGTGGCACCAAATCTAGGCGTGCTCAGTTTAGGTCGTGCATTTCTTGCTAAAACAAGAGGAGCTTTGAGCCGACCATGTGCTCCGCTTCATTCTGATATATTCGATCTCTCAAAAATATTAACATAATACTCAATTGGCTAAATTATATAGTAAAGAAGCGAGGCTTGGCTTTAAAAGAATCAATATTCATGGATGCCCAACAAGGAAGAGTTGGATTCCGTGCTCCAGACAATGGAGATGTTCCCGACCGTTGTGTTTTCTGGTGAGGCCAGGCACTTGGAAGAGAGACTTGTGGAAGTTGCGATGGGCAAAGATTTTCTTCTTCAGGAGGGTGATTGCGCCGAGAGCTTCAAGGAATTAAATGCTGTTAATATCATGGATACTTTCAGAATTCTGCTATAGATGGGCCATGAAGTCATGATGTAAAATATGATTATGAAGCATTGTAAAAGGCTTGTGGTAGCCACTCTTATGTGAGGGAGAGTGAGAGGCGTTTTTTTTGCGCATTAAGCCTTGTTGGCTTCTTTGTAATCAAGTTGAATGAGGTGATTTTCCTAAGCCATTTTGGCATGTAAACTTGCCCAATGAACTCTTGGAAAGTGTTTCAAAATATGTAAACAGGTATGATCAACTACATGTTTAAGCTTTAGGCAGATGTGGGATTTTTCATCCTAATTTCAAAGCGCATTGGGTGAAGGAGTATTCAAGGGATGTGCCTTTTTAGAAATTTTCATTGCAACAGTTGCAGGTGTTGGCTTTGCATCCTATTCTCAAAGTACGTTGGGTGAAGGAGTCTTCAAGGGATGTGCCTTTTCATACATTTGCGTTGCAACAATTGCAGGTGTTGGCTTTGCATCCTGATTCTGAAGTACGTTGGGTGAAGGAGTCTTCAAGGGAAGTGCCTTTTCAGACATTTGTGTTGCAACAGTTGGAGGTGTTGGAATTGCATTCTGATTCTGAAGTATGCCAAGTGAAGGAGTCATGTGGGAATGTGCTTTTCAGAGACATTTGCAAGTAGTTGATGACGGATTGAAGTTGATACTTTTAGAGACCATAATTTTCTTTGTGGGGAGGTGTGATCCGAAAGGATATTTGCATATGAAATAGCTTTGCGCCATGATTTGAAGTTGATAACAAAGTACCTAAGTGGGTGAAATTATGATTTTCATGAGATTTTCATGCATTTAATTATTAATTTTATGAGACCTAATTAAACCCATGCATTATTGATATAAATGGTTAATATTTGTGAGAGAAAATTTGTCTCACATATTATTCATTTAATGTAATTAGGGAAATTGGTTTTTATGTGAGAAACCATCTCACACCAATTCTCTATTTTTCTAAATTGTAGGTTGAGAGAATCAAAGGCATGGTTGAAGAGTCTTTAGGTGGTTTTGAGACTTTTCCCAATTATGAGCCTGAGATAGTTGGAGGTCCGCTTTCATGGATCTTGTTTTTCCTTCCTTGTAATTAGGCCCTACAATTGTGGGTCTTGTAATTAATGCTCTTTGTTGGAGAGTGGGTGAGGGAAACCTATATATATTCCTTATGTGAGCCATGATAAGGGGGGAGAAAGGAGAGAATTATTAGCTATTGAGAGCCATAGTGCTTAGCTAATGCTCGACCATAGAGTTGGAATGTAAGAAATCTTGGAGAGCTTACTTTGAAGAAGGAATATAGAAGATCTGCATTCCAATTGAAGCAGATTTGGAGATGTAGCCCCAGAGAGATGGATGGGTGAACTCTGCTACCAATTGGTTGTTTCTCTCTTACTTAATTGCATGTGCTTCTTGATATTTTAAGCTCATTTACTTATGTTTATGTGTTTATGCACTATAATCAATGGACTAACATGCTCATTTAAACTTGTATAAGCCATAGTCAATTAAAATATCTTCACACCGTAAACGATGGTTAGAGTAGTACTCGAACCATGACCGGATCAATCGAAGAATCCCTTGTTTTTCTGATGACATCAACTCATCAACAAGGAGAAGCCTTGTTTATAAAATCACGAGCTTGTGATGGAAGATGTCCTCGTTTTTGTACTTACATGACCGTGAGTGTACTGGAAATTCAAGTCACTATGACTAAGGTCGAGGAGTCTTAGGAAGCAACCAAAATAAATTCAAAAATATCAAATGATAATCTAGCAAAGTCATCTTTTGTGCACGGAGCCTATTTTTAATCCTTGGTCTAATAAAATACATTGATTATATCATTTAAAGGAACTTTCACATTTCACATTGTTTCCATGCAAGCAGAATATAATGATGAGATGTTCAAAGATAAGTATCAGGCCTGAGACCAGCAAAGCTACAACTCTGTTGAACGACGAGATGTTCAAAGATAAGTATCAGGCCTGAGACTAACAAAGCTACAATTATGCTGATTGATGGTTGGAATAAAAGGTATGTATCATTTCTCAATTTACTTATAATAATCTTGTTTTTGAACCTTATTATAAACCCCAGATAGAGGAAATGATCACCAAATAGTTGTATCAATAAATATGTTTGGTTAAATACTTGTATCAAAATTTATAAGACTATTGTCTGCTCCTTGAAGGACTAGGATTAGCCAGATCATAGGGCTAGGTTTGATCTATTTCCTTTAAGGGTGGTTATACTAACTATTGAAGGAGCACCACCACCTACAATTTTAGTGATAATACTCATATATTATCTTCAATCATGCTAATGCAACTATACGAAAATATTTTTATATCTGTAGCATGAAAGTCATTTTAGATGAAAACATCATAATTTGGGTTATGACTCAAATCAAGATAAGGCTAAGACTGAATGTTGAAGTGTGATATAATTAGGAACTGTGTTATTTCTTGAAGATGTTGCATTGTGTTCATCGACCAGATGTTGAAGCTACAAGCTCTTAAATAATTAACAACCTTTGTTGTCATGGAACTTGCACTGTTAAGTAAAGGCAATGGAAGATGCATTACATACGTTGAAGATAAGGTATGTTATATGTTTTTTTGTCCTTTGAGATAATTATAGGTTAATGAATTATGCCAGAGGATCTAAATTTTTTTTTTTTGTTTTTAAAGGAGTTTTTGTATGACCAATGTTATGATCAAATTACAGGAAGATGTTTGAAACTTTTAATAATATTGAGTATTAATAAAGGGTTTTTCTTTACTTCAAAACAATGATTTGATTTTGTATATGTAAAAGGCAGAAAATGTAAGAAAATATGATCTACTAAATATTCAAATTGAATCCTTAGTTTATCATAAGAAAGAAAGGCAGACAAACAATGTTTACAACTTAACAATATATATATATATATATATATATATATATATATAACCTTATGAAGATGACGGGTAATTAATAGATGTAGAGGGACTTCTACAGACAGATAGTCTAATAAATCAATATCTAAAATAGATGATAAATTTAGAGGATTTAAGATAGATTGATATTTAGTTTTCTCTTACCTATTTATCTCCATAAAATTTAAATATATGCAGAAAACATAATGAAATGTAAATTGAAAAGACTTACAAGGAGACAAACTGTTTGAAACAAATCCAGAATCCTTTAATTAATGATCAATGATCTTAGCTCATACAATTCTTATTTTCAAGTGATCATCCAAGGGTGAAACGCTTGATAACTCAAATGGAGAGTTATTTATACTAAATTCTATCTTTTAGAAGCATATAAACGGATTACAAAAACAATATTAAAATATAGGAATGTAAAAACTGTTGAGTCGTGCTGTCACCATTTTCAAGGAAGTGGTTGATGACGTGGCCCCCCAAAATGTGCTGCTTTGCTGGCATGCTGTTGGATATGGAATTTACTCGATAGTTACACATAAGTAATACCATCTTTCTTGAATTGGTATATCTAGTTTAATCAATATTTTTAAAACTTCATCCACTTCGGTATATCTTTCAAAAGTAGGCTTATTGATAAAAATATGTTTGATTATTAAATCAAACTATAAAGCCTCCAGAAAATCCTTTTTTGTCATATGACCTTTAATCCTTGAAAATTTAGCTTTATCAATTGCAATGGTATAAATATTCTTGAAATACTCCTCCAAACTGTTTAATCTGTCATTTGGTGCTACTAATACTAGCAATCCTCTTTGATTCAGCAGATTGAACTTGATGTGAAAACTTTGGACAGTAGTGTCCAAAGCTTGGCACTTGGTTTCCAACTGAGTTAACATATTCTTTTTTTGCAGAACATTTTTGATTTCTAAAATGGTTTCTACTTTGTTTGTAATATGAATCTTCTCTAATTCAACTATTTTCTTTGAATTAAACACTTTAATCATATCTGAAGCTTCAACTGGTTTTTGTTTAAGCGCTGCTTTTTCCTGCTTAATGACTGTTTTTCATTTAGTGATTAGTTATTCCTATTCAAAGATAATTTATATGGAGGGCCATACCTCAGTCATAGCCTGACTTATTTCTATCCAAATGCTTTCCTTGGCTTGGGCCAAGGTGTCTACCATCAATAATTCACTTTCTAAATTCTAAAATTTTTGTGTTAAATTGTGGGATTTCTGCATTTCTTCCATATAAAGAGTATCATTCTTTATTTTCTGTGCTTCTAGATTCTTGAATTTCTGCAGAAGTTCTTCATTTTCCTATTTTTGAAGAGAAAAATCCTGCATAAGTATGTTTGTGTCACCTGCTGCTGATGTAGACTATGTTGCTGTTGATGAAGAACTTGGTGTTGTGTCTGCAACTGAAATAGGTACAACTAAAATTGGAATCATAGCCATCTGAATAGACTGTTCTTTTTCTTTAAGAAGACCTTCAATCTGTTCTTCCATATTATTAATTTGAATTTTCTACTCAATGATAAGCTTGAGCATCTCCTCTCTTTTTTGCTCACTTTCCTCTATCTCCTTGGTTTGGGGATCCTCTGTAGAAGGTAATTTGAGTTGCTTTCGAAAAGCTACAATATCTACATTCTTCTTCTTGAGAATTTCTTCTACAGCTTTGACATCTTTAGGATCACATCCAATCTTAATCACTATATCTTCTAATGATTTGAGTTTATTATCTTTGGAAAAAGAGAAAAGCTTCACAATCTTTAATTGTGACTAGACATTTGATAAAGCTCTTCTCAATTTTGATAATTTCATGGCAATGTTAGTCATGGTAGAGAAAAAAATTTCTCCTGAATTTCTGTGCATATCCATTTGGTCAATAGGATGGATCTGATTGGCATCAAAAGAAAATATGGTCTTCTTGTAATCAGAAGGGGGTTTTGGAAAAGGGACTTGGGCCTGTAAGAAAGCCAAATTCATCCTTCCCTTTTCACTATTGAATGATGTCAACAACCTGTGTTATGAAGTGGAGTTTTGTTTCCAAAATTGACTGTATACATTTTCATTTAAAGCTTCATTCTTCTACTTAATCTCTAATAATTTGGAGAAAATATTAGGCTCCCCTATTCACTTGATCCCGTTGAATATATAATCTCCATTGGCTCCTGTGAAACTGAAGAGGAGGATGGAGTGTTAGGAACATTTCCCTCTGATGCTGTAGAAACATCTGCATCACCCAAATCAATATTTTTTGGCTCTTTCTGATTTTAATAGGTTGAGATGGTGAAATTAGTCTTCTGCTTCTTCTACTGGATGGTAAATTCCTTTGCAATGCTTGCTAAAGATGACGGTTCTTCTTTAGGCCTTTTATCCTGCTTTTCTTGAGAAATGGGAGTTTGGAGAGAGGAGGTGGAAAGAATTTTCTCCTCTACTTCTTGAAGTGTGTTTTTTTCCCATTGATCCCGATAAATGTATTTTTCAATTTATGGCCTAGGAGTGTGATTGTAGGGTGTTGTCTTCAGCTCCACCCTCAAGTTAGAGATGATACTAAATGGATCATACGACCAAGTAAAACTTGGCTAAAAATTCATCCTCTTGAGGATAGTATTTGCTTCAACTCCTGCTGTGCTGGTGTTGCATATGAAAGAACCCACCTTAGTCTTTATTTTAAATTGAGGTTTCCTTTTACCTGAAACAAAATGCAACTCATCCATGTTGATCATTTTCCTGATATATTCCAGAGAAAAAATTCTCATTGGAACATATTTAGAGAGCTTGTACGGTGCTAATTCACAACCATATATCCCGACCTCTATATAATTCTGGTAAATATACCAATCACTTGTTTTTAATTGATCACTCAGATGAAGTATCCTTTTGATTTATGAACCAATTCTTGGCTCATTCTGACTGCTTAAGAGCTGAGAAACTGGATGAATGAAAGAGTCAATAAAGTATGCAAATGAAAATTCAGTTGAAATTGACCTAACCAATTGAGTCCAATGTATGACTGATTGGTTAACACCTTGATTAAGTGCAAAGTTATTGGTAACAAATATCCCTGTTGAAAAAGAAACATATAAAACAGTACAAAGGTGTACTTGAACATGCCTTGAGTGGTTAAATTCATCATCTTCTCATGCATATTATCATTCAGGAACTATCTGTAATAATACATGAATGCTGGCTGACTGTCCTGTTGGAAATACTGAGAGGGGGGGGGGGGTGAATCAATATTCCTTTCAATTAGAGCATTATTTAATATTCAATTATTATCAGTGTTTGTACAATGATAGAAGCAAACAAGAGGAACAAAAATGCACAAAGTTTTTAAGGTGGAAACCTACTCTAGGACAAAAACCACCTAATGCTTTTCTAATAATTCTTTAATATTCAACTCCAATTGAAAATAAAGCTCCAAATTCCTAGAATATAGAAAAGAATTCTTCTCCAGCTCCCACTGGATGGACGCTCCAACACCCGATATTCTTCAGTAGTCAACTGAATGGATGCCCCAACACCCAATGAGCTACAACTCACCCTAGCACCACCCTACCACCCTATAGAAGAATAAAAGAAGAATGGACTCCCGTACCAGGGAAAATGGTCCACTTTACAATGATATAGAATGATGTAGAAGAAGAATATATACTAGACCATAAACCCAACTTTGACACAACCACCTAATGATGATCCTAGACCTCCCAACACTGCCTCTTCAACCCTTGGTAGATAGACACTAGTACAATTTGTACAATAATGTATTTACAATGACTAAGTACAGTGATACCTTTACAATGATTGTATGCAGTGCTACCCACTTGAAGACTTCATATGATGAACTTCTTGCTACTTTTATGCACCTTGGTTGCTGCTCTTGTCATGCTACCCTCTACTGCACCTTGTTTTTCTTTTCTACCGTAGAAAGTCTAGTCCTTTGCAATCCTTGAAAACACATGACCTAGCTTTTTCTTGCCTTCTAGGATCTTGATATTGAATCTGGTGTATCTCTGTTATTTCAGATCCCCAATATCTGATTTTTGGTCTTGTAGTAGTCCCCTGAGTTTTCTTTCCAATGCCACAGGTCTAACCGAATTTGGATTCTTTAAGAGATATTTATGCCCAATTTCTCACAATTCCCAAATTATGGACTGTTTCAATAGAGTGAACTTGTACGGCATGCCACGTGTCACTGCTTCCTCATTTGGCTTTTAGTTAGTGAAAGAAAGCAGGCTATATCTACCAATTTCCAAAATTAATCCAAAGCCACGAGAGAAGTTATGACAATGATTTTACAAAGTCACTTCTTTTAGATGAATTTCGAGAACTGCCAAAACCGACTTCCATGAATCACTCTCCAAAATGTTGTGCACCTTGATCTAAAATTTTTACTAAGATTTCAGGATGGCTTCGCCTCATAAAGCATTCAGCTGCCCAGACAACTTCTTATAAAAAATTTAGAACGTTCTAAGATGACTTTGTTTCGAATGGCGAAATCCCTTGCCTAAGGAGGAAATGAAGATCACAATATATATGAATGCTTAAGTTGAGAGGGCTTCAACAAGTGAACGTGGGAGGGATTTTAGGAGCTTAAAAAATATTAATTATGACTTTTCAATGACCCATGCCCCAACCCCATGGGGTTTTAGCCCACTAACTGGGGTACAAACTTCAAACATGAATATCTCTCAAACCGTGAAGAATTACATGGCGTGCCATATATCAACCGAAACATCTCGACAAGTAGAAACCATCAAAAGCATTATTGACCCAGAATATATTAATTTGGTAGGTAAAAATTCCCATGAAATATTGGGTTAGCCCCTGGTGCTGCTTGGGTTGACATCAATGACAACCACTGATCAACATGTCCTTGGAAAAAATGGAAAAGTAACCCATAATATATTCATTTATTTTTCTATCATTTTGGTAGCCTAAAAAAAAGGAAATTAAAGAAATAATATGCCTGGTTTCTTCTGTGAACATAGTGGATGGATAAGGATGATTTATTTTCGAAAGTTCAACATCATCTCGAAGAAAGGTTTCGAAAATTTGAGGTCTTTGGGGAAAGGTGAGTTTATGATATAATTCCATGAGGGCAACTTGGGAAAAATGGATAAGGGAATCATTATGTGGTATTAAAAACATCTAGCTAATGGTATCAGGTGTAATGGAAATCATAATGTCTCCATTCTGAGCTACTATAGTTCTCTTAAGAGGGTCATATCTAGTTTGACACCAAGTGACTAAATCAAGAAACTCATGGGTTTGGGGAAAGGTAAACATGGGAAATAAGGTATCCTAGAGTTTGAATTCATATTTCTTATCTAAATACTTTTGTTTTAGCTAGAGATGTAATTCGTAGAGTTCTAATTGACATTTCATGTCTGTGATTTTGAAAAACTGGGCGGCTAATGGGATATGGTCAAGATCTATGGTTGTGGAAACATTTGGATCTTCTTCTATCACTATTTTCCGTCCCTTTCATTTTGGTGCCATTTATTTCAACAGAGGAAAAGAAAAGTGGCTTCTCTGATAAAATGATACCTGTAGAGAGTGGTCTCTGCAAATACTGATAGACCTGCAAAATACTCTTTTGATAAGGGAGATAGACAACATAGAGGTAAACTGAACTGTATTTCTCTAAAAACCTGCAATTTTGACAGAACAATAAACAAATTAAAGAATGGTGCGAGGAATGTATATGTTTATTTATACATATAGGGGTTACAGTTATGCTAGATGACTGTTGGAGAACATGTCATTGAAGGTTTATTGACGGGCGAATATTGGTAAGGGAGCAGGTGTAACGGAATGGTGGAATGTAACATAAAGGTTACACGTGGCAGAAGGTAATTGGTAGTCAGGAATTGAATGTTGGCAGGAAGAGAAACGAACCTTGGGAGGATAGGCAATTTTCGGAAGGGGTAGGCGATGATAAGTTGTATAGAGCGGGGGAAGGGTGCAAAAATCTATGGAGGTGACACGTTGCAAGGGGCCCGCCAAATACAAAACCACTTTTCGGACCCCCCCCCCCCCCCTTGCCGTTAAGAAGAAATAGAGAAAGGGGGTGCGAAATGCCTTCCCCACAGTTGATCTGGGTGGGGAAAACGACAACCGTCAAGATCTTCTATGGAGATAGAGAAAATGATAAAAATGTTTGTCGTGTTGTGACTTTAAGAAAAAATAATAGCATGCTTTTATTACAAAATAAGTAATCACTTTATGAAGCGATTAATCCTTTAAATAAACATAATTAATCCTAATATTTTGTGGTGCATTTAGTCTAGCTTCCAATTATTTTTCCTAAGTATATGTTCAACCAAGATTAAACAATTTGGTAAACCTTATTACCTAATATAAATACATAAACTTACAATTTTTGATCATGTTTAAACAATATGATTCAAAATAAAATGTTTTTGGGTTGTGGCATTCTAACAAGTTGCACACAAAAAATCTCTTTCTTTATTTGAAACAAAACAATTTCATTTCTTTTATTGCTTCTATCTATGCCTAGAATTTTCAAATATTTTTGCCTTTATTTTTTAAAGAATTTGATCCTAACATTTTTATATGATTATTTTCTTTTCACATTGAGTCCTAACCATTTTTGGATTTTCATCTATTCATGTTCAATCCTAACATTTTTTAATTTTCCATTTTTCTTCTAAAATTTACAACTTATCAAAAAAGGAAATGTTATAACATGTTCTATTCTTTATGTAGTCAAAATAAGGTTTTTTGTCACTAATATATACTTGAAGAAAGCATACCTTGATGGAACAAGTTCATTGGATATGGAAAACTTACACGATTGGAGAATGAAATCCTCTTTAAAATCTATCACTTACAAAACTAAATGTTTTCTTATTATCACCACTGTTATGATGAAGGATAAGCTCTTGAGTTGAAAAATTAAAATCAATTTTTAAGTTGAGAATACATATTTGCGAGAATATCATTGATCTCTTGATTGGAGATCCTTAATTTTGATTCATATGCCTATGTTTGATATCAATATGGAAGATCCTTGATTGTCTGGGGACTCTATGGATTTTTGAATTTTAGATATGGAAAGGAGATTTTTCACATAACAAATTCTGTTGGACTTGTGAGGGGTGTAAAATGATTTTTCAAAAATTGTAGGGTTTGTAGATAAAACCCCTAGATCTAGACCTAGATTAATATTTTCGCTGAAGGAAGAAACCCTAACTCATGCAAAAAAGGAATGACATCATGCTGATGAGGGGGATGAGGATGATATAGTTTCAAGATGGATGTAGAAAGGCTAAGATCAAGAGGGAGATGACATTTCCTAGGATACTCAAATATAAGTAACTTATATCTCTCTTCCTTGATTATTGTTGTTGTTTTACTATTAGCTAACCTCTTGTATTTTTTTCTCTTTACTGGGTTATAATTGTTCTTCTATGGCCTCCTAGTCAGGATCATAGGTACATAGCAAAGGCTACCAAGGATTTGGCAGTAGATAGAAGTAGTGGAAGAACAAAGAAAAGCTTGTGACAAGAGGAATTTCCTAGAATCAATGATTTGTGTTGAGAAATATTGTAGTAGATGAGATTTGAGCCTAGAGGGAGCAAGCAAATCAACGAGTTTTAAATATACAATGATTATGTCGAAGAGAATCCAATGGTGACTTCCAAATGGATCCATAAGATTTAGAGTGCAACAAATGGCAACATAGACAAGTATAAAGCGAGATTTGAGACTTTAAGGTTCTCCTAGAAAGAGGAAAAGCATCATGAAAAGACATGTGCTCCGATTTCCAAGTACACTTCTATTAGAATTATTGTTTCTTATATTGTGGAATTACCTTAGATGGATGTATAAGACATTTTTCTTCATGAAGAATTTGAGGAATAGGTGTACATGGAATGACCTCAAGGCCTTGAGGATCATGAAGAAGTCTCCTACTTGCAAATAGAAGATTGTACCTAAAACTTGGATTGATGGATTAAGGTTGATCCTATATGAATTGTTTCTGACAAAAGTAGGAGGGCTCATGTGTTAGAGGGAGCAAGTGTGACAGAAAAATTTTCTTCCGTAAGAGAGGGAGCAGTTAAGGAGCCTTGTCTTAGATTTAAAGGGATTTGATCTATGAGTTTGAGATGATGGATTTCTAGGTTAAGGGAGAAACTAGGATTTCCACAACATAATAAATTTAAGAAAGATCACGTTAAGGTAATAATAAAGTAGCCATGATGATGGACCTCATGAAGGAAGTTGATCGATTTATGGTTGAGCCAAGGCATGTGGATCAATAGGCGTTGAAGTACCAACATATTACAGTTGGTCATGGCATAATGAGTTATGGTTTGATATATCAAACAATGAAGTATAGTTGTAGGGATACACATATTTAGATTGGGAAAAGAGTGCAGAAGACAGAAAGAGCTTATCTGAATATTTATTCAGTTTAGGCTCTGTTATCATTTCTTGGATGATAAAGAAGCAAACATATGTTGCAATTAGTACTGGTGGGGTTGAGTATATTGCAACTTGGTTGGAAAGTTGATAAGTAGTATGGATTCAGAGGCTACTTGGAGGATTGTATTGATTAGGTGCAAGTGATGACCACGATGCCATAGGACGAAGCATAATGAGATCTAGTACCAATACATGGTATAGAAGGAATCAGTGTGGCTTCCTCAGTTAAGAATATTGTTGACAAATCTTTTGTTCTAGGATGAAGTTTGTATTATTTGAGGACAAGCTTGTATTGATTAAGCATGTCTCTTTCAACGAGAGGGAGTGATGAAATTGCAACATCAAGGACAATCATATTCCATGGGTTATGTTAAATAGGATTAGGGAAAGTGGTCCATAGTGTTGATGAGATATCATATGGGTCATACATTTTCCCTATGTCAAGTATGTATATCCAAATTAGGGAGAATTGTCCATCATAGGACAATCATTCTTCTTATGTTAAGTATGTTGACCAAAATTAGTAAGAATGGTCCTAAATGCCTAGAATCATTCATTTATGTGGGTGCCTTTCAACTTCAAGCTCAGAACTATCCAGATAGGTTGAGTGAGATCATTTAGCATCATGAAAAAAATTACTTAGGTAGAGTGTGGCCTTGGGAGATTCACCACGTGTCAAGGATATTGACTAGAATTATGGTGAACCAAGATTGGTTAGTATACCACGTGTTAGATGGAATGGAATTATGGTGACTAGTTGATGTTAATGATGTAACATGTGTCAGGAGTACCAACCAAGATTATGGTGAGGATACAACATAGGACAAAGGTATTGACTGGGATTATGGTAACTTGATGATGCTGTTTATTTACCATGAGTCAGAGTTGCTGACCAAGATTATGGTAATTGGATGATGCTGATGTTGAATTGTTGTAATATTTTTCTTGGAGAAATTTATTAAATAGAAAATATAGGGATAATCATTATGAATACATCCCTATCTAAGAGGGAGTGTTGAATTTTTTAGCTATGGCCGGTCCATAAATAATGTTTTATCCCTTCTAATACATCTTATAATAAAGTTAAGACATGTTCTTCATGTTAATTTCAAAAGAGGGGAAATTTTATTTTTGAAAAATCAAATTTTATGTATTCAAAATGTCAAGTCGGACCTCCAAAAAAATCGTGTCGGCCAACCCCAAAGGACACATCTGTTTGGCGTCATACATTCACTATAAATTGGCCATTTTTCTTCCTCCACATGGTAGAAATTAAAATTAATTCTAAGGCTCAATTCAGATCATTTGAGGCACATTTCATATCACATCAGAGGCACATTTAAGATCACCCTTCTTTTGGTTATGTGAAGTTAATTCTATGTGGAATATCAAGCTCTTGGACAAACTTATTCTTTGTGGTAGACCGAGTTCATGAGAAGAAGCAATTTCTAAGGAATAAGGACAAATTATTGAGGCAGAGAGAATAGGACGAATTATGAGGCAAACACTTGGCCAAATTATGAGAAGACCAGGTTGAACGATTTGGACAACCAATTGACTTGTCCAAAGGCAAGTATGACTAGGTGTGACCAAGGGCTATGTTTTAATTGATGTATATCTATTGAAATTAATGATTTCTCTAAGAGAAGGTTGCCGGGTTTTTTCCACCATGTGGGTTTTCCTAGGGTAAACTCTCATGTCTCTTGTTTGGTTGTCTCTTTATGATCTTATTGGAATTTTGTTGTGACCTTGTGTAATTAATTTATGATGAAAATGAATACAATAAAATATTAATCTAAGAAATCATAACAAGTAATTATTAGTTTAGGAAATTATTTAAAAATCAACATTCCATTCCCCAACCACCCCTCATCAATGCCATAAAACAATACTATCCTTCAAATTTTAGTCAAAATTGTGAATTCATAAGAATCCTATTAATTTAATTATTAAATGAATCATGTTTAAAATACAATAATTAATTATAAATTAGGTTCTAAGGGTTAATTAATAACTAATAAATCTTAGCCATTAATCAATATTAAGGATAACCATAAACTTGATCATTGATCAAGCTGAACACTAATTTATCATCTAACATATTGAACTTTATAATACTATTGTATTTGAGCAAGTTGTGAGTATGTAGCTAGCATACATATACCTCATACATATACTAATAATACTTATCAAAACCAAGAAAAAATTTAAGTAAATCACTTAGTAGGTAGGTTCATAAAATAATGTAAGATAGTAGGATCATGTAGGGGCATTAAAAAGACAACCTCTAAACATAATTAAAATAAACGAATTGGGAACTACTTGTTAGAGGGTTTGTGCAAACTAGAACAAACTGAAAGGCGTCAAAGAGATTCACTAGCTTCTCAAGTGAACTTTCTCAACTAGAATTATACAAGATATGATGTTTGTTAGGTGAGGTTTTTCAATTACAATTCTATGACATGTTTTCTAGTTAAATTCTACAAGAGATGACGTTTCATAAGTGATATTTTTCAAATAGAAGTTTACATGACATGACAGGGGTTTGTTATTTAGATATCTGACATTGACAATATAGGATTTATGTTTATCTCGACATGAGGTTAGTATCAATCACTATAAGCTAAAATATGTTGGGATGGTTGATTAGGGATCCTTTCCTAGACTTGCAAGCATAATATGTAAAATAATTCCTACTTATACGAGTGTTTTTTTATATAAGTGTATGTTGTAATTTAATTCATGAAAGTATTGGAGTTTATTGGGCTAGGTGGAATGATGGATGTCCTGCTCCAGAAGGTGTTTTCCAACCAATATAAGGGCTCTTTCAATTTTTTAAGTTTGGTATACCTATTTATCAAGGCTTGTGGATGGTTGTGCTAAGGTAAGGGGTATAGTGGAAATGCTATTGACTCGATCCCAAGTCTCCTCAGTAACAAGTGACATGTATACCTATTATCCTAAAGGAAAGTGTTTCAATGTAAATCTCCCTTTAACTAAGAAAGAAATTGATTAATAAGATTATGGAAGTTATTGCGGTTGTCAAAAGAATGACATGTAGTGTGTTATGGTACACAAATGCCCTCCTCATCAGCTCAAAGGAGAAGGACATGTTATCACAAAATTGTACTTGATTAGCTGTTGATCAAACAACTCTATGTAACTGTTTCAAACCAGCTTTTGACTGAAGCTTAGCCTCTTCAGTCTGAGAGGGATCTCTCAAAGGGATTCTATGATATTGGTTAATGATAATTCTAGATGGATAACTCTATATAAATTGTATCTTGTTTTTTTATGATTGCAGGTTGAAAGAATGCAGGTTTTCTACCATTGGGCTTATGGATTCAAAAACCAGCAGTTTCAGTGGCAAGGTTTATTTGACATGGAAGCTGAGTCGGATAGAGGTCTTTAACAAAGGAAATTCACTCATAAAACATAGGAAAACACAGTCATTTCATTACTAAAGGAAGTTAGAGCATAGAGTTATGAATTATGAGTAATATAAATGAAATCTACTACAAGTGGTAAAACATAGATGTAGATCAATAATACATTAAAAACCCCATAATAATCTTAGGTCTATCAAGAAGAAAGTCACTCTATATTACTGATATAAGTCAAAATACATAAACTAGCATTTTGGTGCAAAAATTCTCCAACCCTTGACTACTTCGATGATTTGTCTTTAAATAGAACTTCTTTACAATAAGGATGATTTTCTTGGAGGCTAGACCATCGAATTCTTTTATGACACATCACATAATTTGAAAAACATGCCTTCTAATAGAAACTGACAGCTACACCTTAAAAAAGACATCTCCTAATAGGACTCTAAATCTTATTTATCACATAACTCTACCTTATCTTTGAAACAATTATATGATGGTTACAACATAAGTGTCACATGCTCCAAAAAGCCATAACATAGTTCATCACCACTTTACATATTAAAAACTATCCTAGACATGTGGAACAAAATGCTATTTTTCAGGAATGTATAATCCTTCTCTTCAATGAGATCTTTGGCTAATGACTTGTCTCCAAAAAAATCCCTTCGAGTCATAAATATTTGATGTTAAGATCCCTTGACATGTTGGAGGAGTCTAGCTATCCAAAAATGCCATTAAGATGCTCCAAAACTTTCAAAAATAGCTCGCTATGAAAACATGACAGTTTCGTAGCGAGCTTTGGTAGCATTGAAAAAGTAGCTTTTGCACCTAAAAACTTTGCTCCTTTGCTGTTCCATGGTGTCAATCAAGTCATGAAACATCACCACCATCATTCTCCCTCCTTGAAAACTACAAAAAATGACTTTAGAGGGAAAAAGGCTACTACAGGTTTTTTCGTAGCATTTTCATGGCTTTAAGCCTAGGAAACACTACGAAACTGTGTAAAAGTGCAGGAATTCAAGATTTCAAAACTATCTCCAAAAAGTGACCTCCAACTGTAAAAAATTGATCTTTTGCATGTAATGAACCTCTCTAAAGCATATTTAACCTCAACTTATGGTACATGTGGTGTTTCCTCATTTATGATCAGTTGAGCAATGGGCTTCTCAACCAAAGTCATCTTCAAACCTTTCTTCTCCAACTCTTCATGAATCAGTTCTAATTTCTCTTGAAGATATTTGACTTGGTCCTTCAGTGTCCTATTCTTAGATTGCAAATGCAGGTTTACCTTTTTGATATGCTTGACCTCTTTTCTTAATGGCTGAGTCCATTTTATCAGTTTCTCTATGTTGTCCAAGGTCTTAGAGACACTTGTGACTTGATCCTCCCAAATATTTCTCATCTGTTCAAAATGCACTCTTTTAGATTTATGTTTCTTTACCTTTTTCCTCAAGACTAATATCTCTTCACTTGCATCTTTCAACTATTCCTTAAGGGCTTCAACTTCTGTATTTTCAGTGACTTTCTCTTTGCATTTATTTTGCTTGATGACCAAATCTTATTTTGCAGGTGAGGAGAGGTCTATGATGCTTAGTGGTGGCTGCATAGTTTCACTGCCCTTTTGAGCTTCTTGTTGCTTTCTGAGAATTTTCTGGCATGTCTTGTCATTGGTTTTCTAGCTTGAAACATAAATCCAACATCATCACCTACAAATTCTAACTTCTTATCTGTTTTTCCTTTCTTAACCTTCCTTCCTCCCTCATATATGTCTTTAGCTTGGACTATGGGAGTTTCTTCAATATCAATGGCATGCAAGATGTCCCCTAAGTTACCTTTAGCCACTGTTTGAATCCTTGTAACCCTCTTACTGCGATGTTTTCTAACTTTTGGCTTTTGTTTTTGTTGGGTATGTGTTATATTATTTCAACGATTAGCCCCACGCGTCGGTGTGTAGACCAACTCATGGGCACACCCACCCATGGTTTTGTGCATGGGTTTGCACATGGTTTTGGGGGACGATGGCTTTTGGCCCCTAGTATTTTTTAGATCTGGTCAAGGGAAATATGTTTATGTTCTAATCCAAGGTTAATGTATTGGGGTTTATGTATGCTTCGTCATGTATATATATGTGTTGTAACACTGAAAGGAATATAATGAAAAATCAAGCTGGTCGTCCCAATTTGGGATCTAGGGGAAAATATCTGTGTATATCTATTTTATGTTTTAAGCTCTTGCTATTATTTATTTTCTGTTTTAAGATTTGTTTGTAGATAATTTTTGTATAGGGTTAAAACCTACAGTTTTGCAGGTATAACTTTGGGTGTGTTAGTCTTCTGCAAAGGCTCTATCTCCATGCTCACTAGTTCTAACTGCTCTACCAATCAAGGTGATGGGATATCTCTAAGTTTGGGAGTTATTTTAGGAGTGATAGCATCAAATTCAAAACCACTTATGAACAGAAAAGACAACCAATCTCTGCCTAATATGTTTAACTCCTCTAACACTAGCAACTTGATCAAACCATGATGAAAAAGAGAGGTTTCATTTCCTTCTGTTTTAACTTGAACCTTGTCTGACATTTTAGCTAAGCTTTTGTATAGGTAAAAATTCAAATCAAGAGACCTCTTACCCACAAAATGCAGCAGAAGCCTAAGGAGGTAGTAATAAACCATGTGATACCTCCTTTCATAGGTGAAGTACTTCTGAGTGATCAGCAACAACTTTGAGTAGTTTTCCTTCATATAGCTCCTTGGGATAACATTTGTGAGATCTGTTAGCCACCTATAAAATTTGTCATATCAAATGGCGGCTAAATCATTTTTGAAGCCTTTAGGAAACAAGTTTCATTACAAAATTGTTTATTCTTGAAGTCTTGTGAAGACATCATGTCCTTTGATTAATCTTCACTGCTGTTTCCCTCTTAAAAATTCTGAAATTCTGCTGTTTTCCCTGAAGAAAAAGACTGCTGAAAACTCCATTTTTCATCAATTTTCACTCCTTCTTCCCTTCATAATTAACCTTCATTTTCACCCATTTATTCCCCATGAAATTCATTCATTTTTTATTTATTCCCTTTTTCCCTACATAAAATCCCTTTTATAAGGTTTAAAACTCGTTTTTGAACCTTATCGAAACCCCCAAATCCATTGAAAATGCCTGAAAAATTCATAAAAAATAGTCTTTTTTTGGGCCTAAGCTCCTTTGGGCTAAGCCCTAAACCACTTCTTCTCCATGTGACTTGGCACTGGAACCAAGCGCTAATAGTCCCGAGCGCTTATCTCATCGGAAACTTTGATGGGCGCATTTCTTTGTTTTAATAAAATCCCCCGATGCTATTGGCCCTTTTATATAAACCCCCGATCCCTTTGCCGCTTCATATAACCCAAGAGCCCGTAATCGGGCGCTTAAACTTATGAATAAACCCTTCCTGATCATATTTTCCCTTTGTAAATTCATCAAAACCCACTTTCCTATGTTTATATTAGAACCCGCAAGTTCAATGTTTTTAATGAAAAAGATCGTTGATCTTTTCCCCGATCGATGGTCAATATAGTCTCGCATCGGAACAATTGACGAGCGCAACTCTTTTTTGTTACATATAAAATTTCGATGCCGATTGGAACTTTGTATCTAAACCCCGGTCACTTCATCTTTTTCATGTATCCAAAGGCCCTGCAATCGAGCGCTAAGCCTCTTATAATAAACCCTCCTCGAACGCATTTTCCTTTGTATTTTGTTTAAAAATTCCATTTTTCGTAAATATAAAGGGACCCGCCATTCATTGGTTGAACCCATTCCCCCACTGTTGATCTTGCACCAATCAACGGCCAGCGCAATCTCGCATCAGAGATTTCTATTGGGCGCCTTTTGTTATTTTATTCACCCCTCCCGATTGGTGGTCTCCCAATGGATTATAAGCTGTCGATCTTTTCTGCCTTTCCTTGATCCGACGGCCCTTATCACTCCATCCCTAAGCCCTTTTCCTCTGCCTTTCAACCTCCCGATTCATTTCCCACCACTGATCTGATCCGCAGATCGATGATCCACATTCAATCGCATCTGCGCTCTTCTGTCTCCCCCCCCTGACCGCAAAGCTCCGATTGCATCTGGGCCGTCCATTCTTCTTAAATTGACGGTCCAGATCAATCCTCCCGACCTTGGCTAAATTCATATAAACCCTGTTTTAAAATGTTCTATGGCCAAATCTCAGTCGTTGATCTCTGCAGATCAATGGCCCATACTAAACCATTCTCCTCTTCGTATATTGTTTCATTAGCCCCATGGCTCATCTTGACTGTCCATATTGAAGATCCAATGGTCCAGAATCACCTCGACAGGCCCAACTCCTTTGAGTCCTACCATATCCCAGATCATATCTCCGCCGTCGATTCCCTGATTGGACGGTCCTGAATAAAACCAACCCACCTGCTTCCGCCCGTGCATCTTATCAATTTTGCGCTCTCTCCATGACCGTCAGATCTAAGACCCCTGTGCTGACGGCTGACACACGTTTTTGTGTAAATTCATGCCCGAAGGTTAATGATTTTAAATCACGCGATATAGGCGGTTTTGAAAGGCCATGTCTCAGCCTCTAATGCATATTGCGTTCAAAAAGTGAAAATCGCCTATGCACCTTTTTGCTGCGCAATACCACTGGTTTCTTTTTCCGAAATCGCTTTCCCCTTTTTCCACTGCATTCCATCGCATTCGTCTTATGCCGTTGATCTCTGCAGATCAACGACCCGTATTTAATCTAAGCATTTAATTATCGCCCTCTTCCATTTACCAAGGGACTTCTTAAAGCAATCTTAGCCGTCTATCTGCTTGGGCCAATCTCATCCGACAACCCAGATTCATCCGGGAAACCCCAGATTTCCTTTCAATGAATTTTCCTCCGCCAAAGGGATTTTCACCCTTTTTCCTTTGTATTTCTTCTATTTTCATGAAAAAGTGGCCCTTCTCCATTATATTTCCCCGGTCTCTCTCGACCATTGATCTTTGCAAGACCGACGAATCTGACTTAATTTTCCCCACTGTTTGTTCAAACCGCCTTCTTTGAACCTCAACGCGCAATCTCCACTGTTGGATGCTTTCATCCAATGACCACGCTCTAAACCTAAGCCTCCAAAGCAGTTTTACCCAATACACAGGATTTTTTAATTTTTCTTGTATTGTGCAGGTTTCAATGGTTTCTTCTATTGTGTTAAAAGAAAAACAAAGGCCGGGGGTGATGACCCTTCGGGCCTTTATTCATTAAAGGGATTATTCCATGAGGTTTTCCATCAGCATTTGCTGGTGCCTCATGAACGTTGGAAAAATTATAAAATCCCCTGTAAACATCTACACATCAACAAGACACATCAAAGATTAATTGAAATAGAGAGTATCAGTGTTGAAGATCAAATCAAACCAGAGATGAAGAATTGAAGGTTGAATTATAGTTTAGGTGGATTACGGCTAAAAATCGACAATTAAAAATCTAATCCACTAAATTAAACCCAGTTTAAAGAACATAAGACAATATTTAGGCCTAATTATGCCTAACACACAAATCAGAAGCAATTAGTCTTGTTTTAGGTCAAAACGAAAATATCTACCCGACCAGGAATGCCTCCACTGCCACATCAGAGGCTAATTGATTCCTCTCAGCTATCGAAATCCACATGTAGCCTCAAAGCATTCAACAGAGGCCGAGTTATTACCAAAACAAATCATATATTCCCTAATACAGCTAAATAGTTATTAAGAATCAAAGAAACTAATATAAACTATCAGCAGAGTTATTACAAAGATGACACAGAGCCTTAAAGTCAACAAAAGCTTCCCATCAAGCTTAAAATTTAATGTAAACCAATTAATACAGAGAAATATTTGTAATCTTCTCCATTGAGCCCCTCAAAGGCCAAGAAGCATTAACTATATTAATTGAACTTAGAAGATCTTTTATCTCATTTGACCTCCTCATTTTTTCTATAAAATCTTCTTGAGGAGCTCATTGTAACACGTTGGTTGCATAACTTTGAAATATACTTGTGCTCGAAACTTCTACGTGTAAATAGTGTTCAAAGGCTCTTGAAGCTTTATTTGTAGTCAAATAAGTTAGGCTGAGAAGTGAAGATGATTGCTGAACTGAAACATTGGACTTGAAGAATGTAACTGGATTGACATCAATATACAAGCTGATTCTTGGGATCCTGGTCTATATCACTGGTGAAGTGCTTCTTTCTGTGTTATTGTTTTCCTTTCATGTATGCCATTTTGTTCATTATTCTCTTATAAAGAACAACAAGAATAGAGTTAGGATTTATTTTTTACAGTACCCTTCTCTCGCTGGTAAGCTTTATCTCAGTGTTTTCCTCCAAATTGTGTATTTAAGAATGATTCAATATAGTTCAAGCAGTTAGGAATGCTGGCATTCCCTCGTCCTACTGTTTACTTTAAACATTGTTCTTGAATGTTATTTTCATTATTTGCTTAGTAAAGTTAGACTAGAAAAGTGATGGTGTGCCCTGTTTTCTAGCTTCTTTCTCCAAAGGTAATTTTGAAAGTTTCCCTAAGTGTATGCTGAAAGCAGTCTAGATTTAAAAGTATCTTATCTGATCTTAGGCTGCACTTTTATTTCTTTATCTGTTTTCATCCTTTATAAAAGTAATTATGTGGATTACTAGATTGTTTTTCTATTGAGTTAGCTTTAATACGAACTTGCCCAAAGAAGTCTATGGTTAGCCCTGTCCTTTGGCCAGTTTTAAATAGTTACTTAAAAGGCTTTTCTTGTTTGGACAGACTGATAAATCCTAGTTGAAATTATTTTCTGTTTCCACCCCTTCAACACTTTTATTGTTTCCATTCCATCATTTAATCTCAAAGATCTTGTGATATAGATGACTTGCCCCTTGGACCACTCTTGAAATTGTTGCACAATTAAAGCCCTTTTATGAATCCATAGCCCAATAGACTAAAAACCAGCGTTATATCTATCTTATCAGTCAAAACTTGTTCTGATTTCTTGCAACTTCACACCTTTGAAACTCTTTTCATTCTAGGACTTTCCACTCAACTAAAAATCATGCTCAACCATCCAAAAAAAAAAAAAACCCTTGTTCCTAATAACCAGCCTAATATCACACATAAAAGCCCTAAAGATAAATCAATCTTTGCATTTATAGAGAGATCCCTCTCTGGATTCAGGAGGGCTAGATCCTAGAATCCCAAAGTGGTTCAAGTGTTCTCTCTGTAGTTTGTATTTGCCAATCTTGCAAATTACAGGGAGCTAACATTTCTGGAGACCATACTGTGGATTTCTGAGTTAAATGAGATTCTCAGAACACCTTAAGACTCCAGAAAGCCCTTGAATCATGAAAATTTGATATATTTTCCGGTTGAGCCACAATAACTAACATTTCTGGTGACTCCACTAGGGATTTTGAGTATTTTTATCCTAGACACCTTTAAGATCTTAGATTACCATTTGAACAAGAACATTTGATACATTAGCCAGTTAACCTACCAGGCATAACATTTCTGGCCAAACACTCAGTGTTCAGTGAGTGAAAGTAGCCCTCTTCAAGCACTACTAAGAAAATGGTAATCATGATAAAACTTGTTTGAATTAGTGACAAACTAAGGAAACCTTAGGATTCTCTTAAGAGCTTATCAAACCTTGGAGGATCAGCTAGCTTAGCCATAAGAGTAGACTGTATTTGTCTCATCACCGTAGCTAAGTGTTGAAATAGATTTAGGACACTTTTGGAAGCCATAGGACTGAAAAATAACTCAGAAAACCCAAATTTTTTTCAGATTGGTATTCAATAAACATGGTGGTGGACCATAAGACCTTTTACCTCCAAAAGAGCTAAAAACTTCCACTTGGCGACTCCACAATCCTAAACAGACCTTAAGACTCCACTGGGAAGACCCCTTATCACCATAACATCATTCAAACTCAGTTAGAAGGCTTTAGGATTAGAGTTTTATTGTTTAAAGATCAGTTAGCCTCTTAAATATTGTTATATCTGGTTAAACTTTTCTTGTTTAGTTGGGTCTGAAAAACATAGCATAGTGGCTGCTAGAAAGATTCATACTAGAGCCTACCCTAACCCAAACCCACCTGAGATAGTTGATAACCCTGAAAGTATCCTTAGGAAGTCTCCTAAGATTAAATTTTCAACTATTTTCAGATCACCCTTGAGAGCTAATTCTATTCCAGAAAACCTTGCAGCTCTACAACAATTACAAGTTGACTTAAGAAATCAATTTAAAACTAGGTCGCTTGATGATTTAGATCAGCTAGATTCAGAGTCTTCACTTTCATCCCCAGAACAAAGTGAACATCTTGGTAGTAGATAAACAACACCACCTGATTTACATTTCCTTTACAATTTAGGTGTCTCTCATCCAAGATTAGCTTAAGTTACAATCTAGTGTTGTTCCATCTACATCTGTTCTTCATACATCCACTGTCCAAACCACTCCACTCTAGCCCACTTTCCCTCTTGTTAATCCACCTCTTGTAAATCCACCTACACCCCCTATCATGGTAGCATGGTATGCCCCGTTGGTCCTTCCTTTGCCCTTAGTCAATCTTCCACAGGACTATCAGTCCAAAATACCATTGTATGATGCCAGTAATGCTACTATTGCTTCACAACATGTGGATAAGATGAATGACTACTTTGACAGAAATGAAATTGATGATGAATCTGTCAAACTTAGAATATTTTCTCAGAGTTTAGGGGGAGAAGTAAGAAAATGGTTCAAAGGCTTAGCCCCCCAAAGTATAAATTATCTTCAAGGTTTCCATTAGGCATTCTTAAAAAAATGGGAATTAAGGAAAAACCCTCTTCAAATACTTTCTGATTACAAGAATCTCCAAAGAAACGCAGGGGAAAGTGTACAGGCATATTGTAATAGATTTAATATTGTTTACAATGCCCTTCCCCCAGACCTAAAACCTCCACAAGGCTCAGCTTTAAACAAGTTTCCTGAAGGATTTGATCCTAAGATGGCCTATCAGCTGAGAGAGAGAGATCCTTTAACTCTCGAAGATATGGTAAAAGGAGCTCTTGCTGTGGAAGTTAGCTTAATGGAGAAAAGAGCAAGAATGAAAAATGAGAAGAGAGTGTCCTTTAGAGAGGAATCTACACCTTCCACATCCAGCTCAAAGATGGAAAGAATGATGGAGAAGATGATGAAAAATATGAGCATACTTGAGAGAGCACAAGCAAGTCAAAACCAAACTGCTCCTCAAAACAGAAATCAGAACAAAAATCAGAATTTTAGAAGAAACCAACCTCAAAATAGACCAAGGGAAGATGATCAACAGATCACTCCTCCTTTTCATCAAAAATATGTAAGTGAGGCTAAAGACATTGTAGATCAAATAGAGGAAGACGATATAAATATGTTGGGAGTAAATAATGATGAATTTGAAGTCCATTACAATAGAAAACAAGGTCTGTATACACCCTATGATGACAAGAGACCAGAGGATGAATATTACCATCAAGAAATAGAAAATTTCATCATAGAAACCACAAAGGAGTATGAACTTAGAAGTAAAAAGAATATGGAGACTCCCAACAACAAAACCTCTGACAATTATTCACAAAACAACACTATAAATAAACCCAAAGTTACAAAGCAGAAAGATAAAACAATAGCTGGAAATTCTGATAAAGGTAAAGACAAAAGCACTCAAAACATTGAAAAACAGAGTGTAGACCATAATAGCATTAGCACCTCAGCTAGTACTCCTGTTAAAACAATTTTGTCAAATGTAAATAGAGAAAATCAACAAATTGATTTTGCTGATAAAGTGGCAGTTAATAAGGCTGAAGCAAGCACTTCAAAGAATCAGATGCCTTTTAGTTTGGAGCAGGAAATTTCCAAAATTAAGATCTCTGTTCCTCTCATTGAACTAGCTGCCAAAAATGTATATAGATCCCAAATTTTGAAGGCTTTAAATGTAGAGAAGAATAATGACACTGTCAATCTTAACGATGACCAACCAGAGCTCATTTTTGGTCCTAATATTGAAGGTAGATATCAAGAGGGACCAATTCCTCCTTTTTACGTAAGTTTAAATGTTCATGACAAAATTTTTCACAATGCTATGAATGATTCAGGGGCCTCTCACAATTTAATGCCCAAAGCTGTAATGGAGAGTCTAGGCCTTGAAATCACCAGACCTTATAAATATCTTTACTCTTTTGACTCAAGTAGAGTAAAATGTTTAGGTTTAATCAAAGACCTCTGTGTTAACTTAGCACAAATCCTAGCCAAATGTTTAGTAATGGATATTGTTGTGGCTGACGTGCCCCCAAAGTATGGTATGCTGTTATCAAGATCTTGGGGAGCTAAGTTACAGGGAACTATGCAGATGGACATGACATATGCAACTATCCCTGTTTTTAATCAGAATAGAAGACTTTACAGGGAGTCTCATATGCAATACATGGTTACTAACCAAGAGAGACTGCAAAAATCTCCCCTTTATTCTGTAAACACAGGCCTTGACTCATTCATCCTTTTCAATGATGAAAAATTCCATGAACAAGTGACTTTAATTGAATTAATGGCCGATAGAGATGAGGAGGAGGATAACACAGAACTGTCAAAACAGTTTTCCTGGACCCATAAACTGCAGCAAACCAAACACAGGTCTTGAGCTACAAATCATGCGTCTATTTCTTTTAAACCTTGAGAGTCAAGAAAACCGTCCTCAACTAAATAAAAAACTTGTGGAATTGAAAAAAATTCAACGGAGTGCTGACCTTCACGAACAATCTGAAAGCACGCTAGTTGAAGAGGATAGTAACCAAACCGCTAAACATGAAACTAGCCCTTTGTGGAGAATGAACTTCGACGGGTCTTGCACTAGGAGAAATTCTGGTGTAGGGGTCTGGATACGCAACACTGAAAATAATCACACAAAAGGCCATTCCTATAGATTAAAATTTCAGTGTTCGAATAACATACCGGAGTATGAATCCCTATTAGATATTCTAAGTGGGTGTCTAATCTGGTGTCAGTTAGGAAGAAAACATGAGAGATTACACTTTGTATAGACTTTAGAGACTTAAAGGCCTCATTGAAGGACAACTACCCTTTACCCAAGATGGATCATATTCTGCAAAGGGTAATTGGTTCCAAAAGAATTTCTTTGCTAAATGGCTATTCAGGATACAATCAGATTTTAGTTCATCCTAATGATCAATTAAAGACAACCTTTACTACACCGTGGGGCACTTTCATGTATGTGAAAATGCCCTTTGGTCTAATGAATGCTGGATCTAATTTTCAGAGAGCCATGGACATTGCATTCTCGAAAGAAATGGGCTACTTCATCATTATTTATCTTGATGATGTCACTGTTTTTTCAAAGACGGATGAAGAGCACTTAGAACATTTGAGAAAAGTATTCGAGAAATGTAGAAAGTTTGGGATATCTTTAAATCCTAAGAAAACACTGTTTGGTCTCCAAGAAGGTAAAATTCTTGGGCACATCATTTCAGAAGAGGGTATAAAGATAGACCCAAAAAGGATCGAGGCTATATTGCAAATCTCTCATCGTCAAAACATCAAGGAACTCCAATCTTTCATTGGAAAGATTAATTTCTTGAGAAGGTTCATTCCCAACTTGGCTGAGCTCCTTAGAAAAATCACAAACGTGCTGAAAAAGGAGCAAGGACTTAAATGGACCTTAGAAGCAAAGAATTCCTTTGAACTGGTTAAACAAGCATTAACCAAAACACATGTTCTAATAAGTCCTGATTTTTCAAAATATTTTTATATTTTTCCATTTGCATCAGAACATACAATAGTTGTTTTCCTTTGACAGAAAAATCCACAAGGACAAGAGTAGCCTATTGCATTCTTTAGCAAGGCTTTGAGAGACGCACCTCTGAAGTATAACATTATGGAAAAGCAAGCTTTCGCTTTGGTCAAAGCTTTAAAAGACTTTAGAGTATACATTTTTCACTCTCACATCATTGCCTTTGTCCCAAATTCAGTTGTGAAAGACATTCTAACACAGGACCTAGATGGTAAGAGAGGTAAGTGGATAACTGTGATACTTGAATATGATTTAGAAATCAAGCCCACTAAACTCATTAAAGGCCAAGGTCTAGCTAGATTAATAGCCGAGTCCAATTTTGAAGTTCTTGATATTAATATGATAAATGCTTTAGATGAATAAGAGGAACTGTCAACACCCATCATTGAAGATCAGTTTATGAATTCCTCTTGGTATGCTGATATTCTATATGTTTTTCTTAATTTGAATACACCTCCTAGTTTATAATAAACAAAGGCAAGGTTTTTGAAGTTAAAAGTTGTAAATTATTACATTATAGATAAATGTCTTTATTGGAAAAATTCAAGTGGGATATTGCTTAAATGTTTGCCTGAGTTTGATGCAGAGAAGGTTAAGCACGAATTCCATGAAGGAGAATGTGGAGGCCACCTCTACTGGAAGAAAACAACCAATAAAATCCTTAGAGATGGTTACTATTGGCCCACCCTCTTTCTAGATTGCATAAAATGATCATTGCCTGCCATAAATCCCAACTTTTTGAAGGCAAAAGAAAACTGCTACCCTTACCTCTGCATCCAATCACTGTTGAAGCTCCTTTTCAACAGTGGGGACTTGACTTCATAGGAGAAATCCATCCAGCCTCATCTGCCCAGCATAGATGGATTCTCACTGCAACAGACTACTTTACCAAATGGATAGAAGCCATCCATTATAGGCAAGCCAATGACTTTGTCATCATAAAATTCATTGAGATTCATATCCTCTCTAGATTTGGCTGTCCTAGGAAGATCATCACTAATAATGCTGCTGCATTTGGATCCAAGAAGATGGTTGAATTCTGTCACAAATATCATATTACATTGGGCCATTCTACTACTTATTACCCTCAAGGTAATGGGCTAGCAGAATTCTCAAACAAGAGTTTGGTGAACATAATCAAGAAGTTGCTAGAGGACAACAAGAAGTCTTGGCACAAAAAGCTAGTACATGCACTCTGGGCTGACAGATTAACACTTAAGAAATCTATTGGAATGTCACCCTATCAACTTGTGTATGGTACTGATGCAATTTTTCTAACCAGCCTTGGTGTGCCAGTTATGAAGTTGATCCAAGAAGTGCAGTCTGAAGACAATGACATGATCAGAAGAATAAATCAGACCATTCATCTTTAGCAAAATAGAGAGGAGGTTTATAACAGAGCATTACAAAAGCAAAAGAGCATCAAGAATATTTTTGACAGAAGAACAAAGGCCAGCAATTTCAATGTTGGGGACAAAGTGTTAAAGTGAGATTCAAGGAGAGAAGACATGGGCGCCTTTTGTTATTTTATTCGCCCCTCCTGATGGATTATCAGCCATCGATATTTTCTGCCTTTCCCTGATCCGATAGCCCTTATCACTCCATCCCTAAGCCCTTCTCCTCCGCCTTTCAACCTCCCGATTCATTTCCCATCGTCGATCTGATCCATCGATCAACGATCCACATTCAATCGCATCTTCGCTCTTCTGTCTTTGTTCCCCCCTGACTGCAAAGCTACGATTGCATCTGGGCCATCCATTCTTCTTAAACTAACGGTCCAGATCAATCCTCCGAAACTTGGCTAAATTCATATAAACCCCGTTTTATAATTTTCTATGGCCAAATCTCATTCGTTGATCTCTGCAGATCAACGGCCCATACTGACCCATTCTCCACTTCGTATATTGTTTCATTAGGCCCATGGCTCATCTTGACCATCCATATTGAAGATCCAATGGTCTAGAATCATCTCGGCAGGCCCAACTCCTTTGGGTCCTACCATATCCCAGATCAGATCTCTGTCATCGATTCCCTGATCGGACGGTCTTGAATAAAACCGCCCCACCTGCTTCCGCCCGTGCATCTTATCAATTTCATGCTCTCTCCATGACCGTCAGATCTAAGACCCTTGATCTGACGACTGACGAGCGTTTTCACATAAATTCATGCCCGAAGGTTAATTATTTTAAATCACGTGATATAGGCGGTTTTGAAAGGCCATGTGCCGGCCTCTAATGCATATTGCGTTCAAAAAGTGAAAACCACCTATCCACCTTTTTGCTGCGTGATACCACTAGTTTCTTTGTCTAAAACCGCTTTCCCCTTTTTCCACTGCATTCCATCGCGTTCATCTTACGCTGTTGATCTCTGCAGATCAATGACCCGTATTTAATCTGAGCATTTTACTATTGCCCTCTGCCATTTACCAAGGAAATTCTTAAAGCAATCTCAGTCGTCGATCTCCTTGGGCCAATCTCATCCGACGGCCCAGATTCATCTGGGAAACCCCAGATTTCATTTCAATGCATTTTCCTTCGCCAAAGGGATTTTCACCCTTTTTCCTTTGTATTTCTTCTATTTTCATGAAAAAGCAGCCCTTCTACATTATATTTCCCCGGTCGTTCTCGACTGTTGATCTTTGCAAGATCGACGGATATGACTTAATTTTCCCCACTGTTTGTTCCAAACCACCTCCTTTGAACCTCAACGCGCAATCTCCGCCGTTGGATGCTTTCATCCAACGACCATGCTCTAAACCTAAGCCACAAAAGTAGTTTTACCCAATACGCAAGATTTTCTAATTTTTCATATATTGTGTAGGTTTCAATGGTTTCTTCTATTGTGTTAAAAGAAAAACAAAGGCGAGGGTGACGACCCTCTCGGCCTTTATTCATTAAAGAGATTATTCCACGAGGTTTTCCATCAGCATTTGCCGGTGCCTCATGAATGCTGGAAACATTATAAAAGCCCCTGTAAACATCTTCACATCAACAAGACAAACAGAGAGTATCAGTGTTGAAGAAAAAATCAAACCAGAGATGAATAATTGAAGGTTGAATTATAGTTTTGGTGGATTACGGCTAAAAATCGATAATTAAAAGCCTGATCCACTAAATTAAACCAAGTTTAAAGAACATAAGACAATATTTAGGCCTCATTATGCCTAACACACAGAACAGAAGCAATTAGTCCTGTTTTAGGTCAAAACAAAAATATCTACCAGACCAGGAATGCCTCCACTGCCACATCAGAGGCTAATTGATTCCTCTCAGCTACCGAAAGCCACCTGTAGCCTCACAACATTCAGTAGAGGCTGTGTTGTTACCAGAACAGAGCATATCTGCCCCAATACAGCTGAATAGTTATTACAAATCAAAGAAACTAATATAAAATATCAGCAGAGTTATTACAAAGATGACACAGAGCCTTAAATTCAACAAAATCTTCCCAGCAAGCTTAAAATTTAATGTAAAAAAATTAATACAGAGAAATATCTATAATCTTCTCCATTGAGCCCCTCAAAGGCCGAGAAGCATTAACTGTATTAATCTAACTTAGAAGATCTTTTATCTCATTCAAACTCCTCATTTTTTATATAAAATCTTCTTGAGGAGCTCATTGTAACACGTTGGTTGCAGAACTTTGAAATATACTTGTGCTCAAAACTTCTACGTGTAAATATTTTTCAGAGGCTCTTGAAGCTGTGTTTGTAGTCAAATAAGTTAGGCTGAGAAGTGAAGATGATTTCTAAACTGAAACATTGGACTTGAAGAATGTAACCGGATTGACATCAATATACAAGCTGATTCTTGGGATCCTGGTCTATATCACTGGTGAAGTGCTTCTTTCTATGTTATTGTTTTCCTTTCATGTATGCCATTTTTTCCATTATTCTCTGATAAATAACAACAAGCATAGAGTTAGGATTTACTATTTACATTACCCTTCTTTGACTTATAAGCTTTATCTAAATGTTTTCCTCCAAATTGTGTATTTAAGAATGATTCAATACAGTTCAAGCAGTTAGGAATGCTGGTGTTCCCTCGTCCTACTATTTACTTTAAAAATTGTTCTTGAATGTTATTTTCATTATTTTCTTAGTAAAGTCAGACTAGAAAAGTGATGGTGTGCCCTGTTTTCTAGATTCTTTCTCCAAACGTAATTTTGAAAGTTTCCCTAAGTGTATGCTGAAAGCAGTCTAGATTTAAAAGTATCTTATCTGATCTTAGGCTGCACTTTTATTTCCTTATCTATTTTCATCCTTTCTGAAAGTAATTATGTGGATTACTGGATTGTTTGTCTATTGAGTTAGCTTTAATACGAACTTGCCCAAAGAAGTCTATGGTTAGCCCTGTCCTTTGGCCAGTTTTAAACAGTTACTTAAAAGACTTTTCTTGTTTGGACAGAGTGATAAATCCTAGTTGAAATTATTTTCTGTTTCCACCCCTTCAACACTTTTATTGTTTCCATTCCATCATTTAATCTCAAAGATCTTGTGATATAGATGACTTTCCCCTTGGACCACTCTTGAAATTGTTGCACAATTAAAGCCCTTTTATGACTCCATAGCCCAATGGACTAAAAACCAAAGTTATATCTATCTTATCAGCCAAAACTTGTTCTGATTGCTTGCAACTTCACACCTTTGAAACTCTTTTCATTCTAGGACTTTCCATTCAACTAAAAATCATGCTCAACCATCCAAAAAAAAAACAAAACCCTTGTTCTTAATAACCAACCTAATATCACACATAAAAGCCTTAAAGATAAATCAATCTTTGCATTTTATAGTTGATAACCCTGAAAGTATCCTTAGGAAGTCTCCTAAGATTAAATTTTCAACTATTTTCAGATCACCCTTGAGAGCTAATTATGTTCCAGAAAACCTTGCAGCTCTACAACGATCACAAGTTGACTTAAGAAATCCATTTAGAACTAGGTCGCTTGATGATTTAGATCAGCTAGATTCAGAGTGTTCACTTTCATCCCCAGAACAAAGTGAACATCTTGGTAGTAGAGAAACAACACCACCTGATTTACATTTCCTTTACAATTTAGGTGTCTCTCATCCAAGATCAGCTCAAAAATCTAGTGCTGTTCCATCTACATCTATTCTTCATACATCCACTGTCCAAACCACTCCACTCCAGCCCATTTTCCCTCTTGTTAATCCACCTATCGTAAATCCACCTCCACCCCCTATCATGGCAGCATGGTATGCCCCGTTGGTCCTTCCTTTGCCATTAGTCAATCTTTCGCAGGACTATTAGTCCAAAATACCATTGTATGATGCCAATAATGCTACTACTGCTTCACAACATGTGGATAAGATGAATGAATACTTTGACAGAAATGAATTTGATGATTAATAGATCAAACTTAGACTATTTTCTCAGAGTTTAGGGGGAGAAGTAAGAAAATGGTTCAAAGGCTTAGCCCCCCATAGTATAAATGATCTTCAAGTTTTCCATCAGACATTCTTAAACAAATGGGAAGTAAGGAAAAACCCTCTTCAAATACTTTCTGATTACAATAATCTCCAAAGAAACGCAGGGGAAAGTGTACATGCATATTGTACTAGATTTAACAGTGTTTACAATGCCCTTCCCCTAGACCTAAAACCTCCACAAGGCTCAGATTTAAACAAGTTTTCTGAATGATTTGATCCTGAGATGGCCTATCAACTGAGAGAAAGAGATCCTTTAAGTCTCGAAGATATGAAAAAATGAGCTCTTCCTATGGAAGTTAACTTAATGGAGAAAAGAGCAAGAATGAAAAATGAGAAGAGAGTGTGCTTTAGAGAGGAATCTACACCTTCCACATCCAGCTCAAAGATGGAAAGAATGATGGAGGAGATGATGAAAAATATGAGCATACTTGAGAGAGCACAAGCAATTCAAAACCAAACTTCTCCTGAAAACAGAAATCAGAACCAAAATCAGAATTTTAGAAGAAACCAGCCTCAAAATAGACCAAGGGAAGATGATCAACAGATCACTCCTCCTTTTCATCAAAACTATATAAGTGAGGATGAAGACATTATATATCAAATAGAGGAAGATGATATAAATATGTTGGGAGTAAATAATGATGACTTTGAAGTCCATTACAATAGAAAACAAGGTCTGTATACACCCTATGATGACAAGAGACCATAGGATGAATATTACTATCAAGAAATGGAAAATGTCATCATAGAAACCACAAAGGAGTATGACCTTAGAAGTAAAAAGAATCTGGAGACTCCCAACAACAAAACCTCTGACAATTCTTCACAAAACAACACTGTAAATAAACCCAGTTACAAAGCAGAAAGATAAACAATAGCCGGAAATTCTGATAAAGGTAAAGAAAAAAGCACTCAAAACATTGAAAAACAGAGTGCAGACCATAGTAGCATTAGCACCTTAGCTAGTACTCCTGTTAAATTTTTTTTTTCAAATGTAAATAAAGGAAATCAGCAAACTGATTTTGCTAATGAAGTGGCAGTTAATAAGGCTGAAACAGGCACTTCAAGGAATCATATGCCTTTTAGTTTGGAGCAGGAAATTTTCAGAATTAAGATCTCTGTTCCTATCACTAAACTAGCTGCCCAAAATGTATATAGATCCCAAATTTTGAAGGCTTTAAACATAGAGGAGAATAATGACACCGTCAATCTTAACGATGACCAACCAGAGCTCATTTTTGGTCCTAAAATTGAAGGTAGATATCAAGAGGGACTAGTTCCTTCTTTTTACATAAGTTTAAATTTTCATGACAAAATTTTGCACAACGCTATGCATGATTCAGGGGCCTCTCACAATTTAATGCCCAAAGCTGTAATGGAGAGTCTAGGCCTTGAAATCACCAGACCTTATAAATATCTTTACTCTTTTGACTCAAGTAGAGTAAAATGTTTAGGTTTAATCAAAGACCTCTGTGTTAACTTAGCACAAATCCCAGCCAAATGTTTAGTAATGGATATTGTTGTGGCTGACGTGCCCCCAAAGTATGGTATGATTTTATCAAGATCATGGAGAGATAAGTTACAGGGAACTATGCAGATGGACATGACATATGCAACTATCCCTGTTTTTAATCAGACTAGAAGACTTTACATGGAGTCTCATATGGAATACATGGTTACTAGCCAAGAGAGACCACAAAACTCTACCCTTTATCCTGTAAACACAGGCCTTGACTCATTCATCCTTTTCAATGATGAAACATTCAATGAAAAAGTGACTTTAACTGAATTAATGGCCGATAGAGAGGAGGAAAAGGATAACACAGAACTGTCAAAACAGTTTTATGGACCCATAAACTATAGCAAACCAAACACAAGTCTCAAGCTACAAATCATGCATCCATTTCTTTTAAACCTTGAGAGTCAAGAAAACCGTCCTCAACTAAATAAAAAACCTAAGGAATTAAAACAAATTCAACAGAGTGCCGACCTTCACGAACAATCTGAAAGCACGCTAGTTGAAGAGGATAGTAACCAAATCACTGAACTTGAAACTAGCCCTCTATGGAGTATGAACTTCGACGAGTCTTGCACTAGGAGAAATGCTGGTGCAAGGGTCTAGATATGCAATACTGAAAATAATCACATAGAAGGCCATTCATATAGATTAAAATTTCAGTGTTCGAATGACATAGCGGAGTATGAATCCCTTCTTTTAGGCTTACATCTGTTGAAAAAGTTAGAGCCAAAAGAATAAAAGTGCATGGGGATTCAAAATTAATCATTAGGCAAGTCAACGAGGAATAAAACGCTAATCATCCCAGACTTAGAGCCTATCGAAACGATGTCGTGGATTTACTAAAAACATTTGAGGAATCCTAATTGATTTTTGTTCCGAGAAAAAGGAATATCATGGACCACAGTTTAGCTATTATGCTAGAACATGTATAACGCCATATGAAACCAAAAAATGCACAACTCAGATTAAATTAGACCAGCTGTCCCTGATAACGAGAAATATTGGCAAGTGTTTGACGAAGACAAACAAATAGAAGACTTCATGCTGTTTAGAAATGAATTTGAACTACCCAGTTCAGATTCAGACTATGAAATAGACTGCCCTAGTGAAGAAAATTTCCTTGATGAAGAAGAAAATCCTCTTGAGATTGTTGATGTAAATATTTTATCTAGAAAACTTGAAAACACAACAGAAATGATTGCAAAGTTAGAAACAAAGGACTTAGAAACTCTGTAGTCTAATGATCAAAGTTTGCCAAAAGGTCTGTCCCCTTTAGAAGAATTGTTTGATTTCAACGATGTGGCCAAGAAGCCAAAGTTATAACTTGTGGAAACTGAAGTTGAAGAGTGTAATATAGGTAGTGAACTAAAACTAAAGTTGATCAAAATGTCTAAGACTTTACCAGCTCACATTAAACTCAAATACATAGAGCTGTTTAAATAATTTTCTAATGTTTTTTCATGGAGTTATGAGGATTTGAAATCCTATGACACTGAAATAATTCAGCACAAGATACCTCTCAAGGAAAACCAAAATCCATTTAAACAAAAACTGCGCAGAATAAACCCTGTTCAGTTGCCTTTGGTTGAGAAGGAAATCAAGAAAATGTATGAAGCTGGTATTATTGTCCCTATTAGATATTCTGAGTGGGTGTCTAATCTGGTGTCAGTTAGGAGGAAAACAGGAGAGATTAGGCTTTGTATAGACTTTAGAGACTTAAAAAATGCCTCATTGAAGGACAACTACCCTTTACCCAAGGTGGATCATATTCTGCTAAGGGTAGTTGGTTCCAAAAGAATTTCCTTGCTAGATGGCTATTTAGGATACAATCAGATTTTAGTTCATCCTGATGATCAATTAAATACAACCTTTACTACACCTTGTGGCACTTTCATGTATGTGAAAATTCCCTTTGGTCTAATGAATGCTGGAGCTACTTTTCAGAGAGCCATGGACATTTAATTATTGGAAGAATTGGGCTACTTCATCATTATTTATCTTGATGATGTCATTGTTTTTTCAAAGACGGATGAAGAGCACTTATAACATTTGAGAAAAGTATTCGAGAAATGCAGAAAGTTTGGGATATCTTTAAATCATAAGAAAACACTGTTTGGTCTCAAAGAAGGTAAAATTCTTGGGCACATCATTTCAGAAGAGGGTATAAAGATAGACCCAAAGAGGATCGAGGCTATATTTCAAATCTCTCATCCTCAAAACATCAAGGAACTCCAATCTTTCATTGGAAAGATTAATTTCTTGAGAAGGTTCATTCCCAACTTGGTTGAGCTCCTTAGAAACATCACAAACATGCTGAAAAAGGAGCAAGGAGTTAAATGGACCTTAGAAGAAAATAAGTCCTTTAAATTGGTTAAACAAGCATTAACCAAAACACCAGTTCTAATAAGTCCTAGTTTTTCAAAAGATTTTTATATTTTTTCATTTGCATACAGAAAAATCCACAAGGACAAGAGCAGCCTATTGCATTCTTTAGAAAGGCTTTTAGAGACGCACCTCTGAAGTATAAAATTATGGAAAAGCAAACTTTCACTTTGGTCAAAGCTTTAAAAGACTTCAAAGTATACATTTTTCACTCTCACATCATTGTATTTGTCCCAAATTCAGTTGTGAAAGACATTCTAACACAGGACCCAGATGGTAAGAGAGGTAAGTGGATAGATGTGATACTTGAATATGATTTAGAAATCAAGCCCACTAAAATCATTAAAGGCCAAGGTCTAGCTATATTAATGGATGAGTCCAATTTTGAAGTTCTTAATATTAATATGATAAATGCTATAGATTTACAAGAGGAATTGTCAACACTCATCATTGAAGATCATTTTATGAATTCCTCTTGGTATGCTGATATTCTATATGTTTTGCTTAATTTGAATACACCTCCTGGTTTATAATAAACAAAGGCAAGGTTTTTGAAGTTAAAAGCTGTAAACTATTGCATTATAGATAAATGTATTTATTGGAAAAATGCAAGTGGGATATTGCTTAAATGTTTGCCCGAGTTTGATGCAGAGAAGGTTAAGCACGAATTCCATGAAGGAGAATGTGGAGGCCACCTCTACTGGAAGACAAAAACCAATAAAATCCTTAGATCTGGTTACTATTGGCCCACCCTCTTTCTAGATGTGCATAAAATGATCATTGCCTGCCATAAATGCCAACTTTTTGAAGGCAAAAGAAAACTGCTACCCTTACCTCTGCATCCAATCACTATTGAAGCTCCTTTTCAATAGTGGGGACTTGACTTCATAGGAGAAATCCATCCAGCCTCATCTGCCCAGCATAGATGGATTATCACTGCAACAGACTACTTTACCAAATGGATAGAAGTCATCCCTTCTAGGTAAGCCAATGACTCTGTCATTATAAAATTCATTGAGACTCATATCCTCTCTAGATTTGGCTGTCCTAGGAAGATCATCACTGATAATGCTGCTGCATTTGGATCTAATAAAATGGTTGAATTCTGTCACAAATATCAGATTACATTGGGCCATTCTACTGCTTATTACCCTCAAGGTAATGGGCTAGCATAATTCTCAAACAAGAGTTTGGTGAACATAATCAAGAAGTTGCTAGAGGACAACAAGAAGTATTGGCACACAAAGCTAGTACATGCACTCTGGGCTGACATATTAACACTTAAGAAATCTATTGGAATGTCACCCTATCAACTTGTGTATGGTACTGATGCAATTTTTCCAACCAGCCTTGGTGTGCCAGTTATGAAGTTGATCCAAGAAGTGCAGTCTGAAGACAATGACATGATCAGAAGAATAAATCAGACCATTCATCTTCAGAAATCTAGAGAGGAGGTTTATAACAGAGCATTACAAAAGAAAAAGAGCATCAAGAAGCTTTTTGACAGAAGAACAAATGCCAACAATTTCAATGTCGGGGACAAAGTGTTAAAGTGGGATTCAAGGAGAGAAGACAAGGGAAAGCATGGGAAATTTGAGAACTTATGGCTTGGCCCTTATCTCATTCACTTTGTTGCTGGTAACAACGCTTATTTCTTGTAGAAGTTGAATGGAGTTGAACTATTTGGAGGTCCTGTCAATGGTAGGATGCTCAAACATTACTTCTCTTGATCCTATCATGTTTTGAAAGCCTCTTTTACCTTTTTTCTCATTATAAATATTTCATCCATCATTGCATTAAAAGTTAGAAAAATCAAAAAATACAAAAACAATAGAAGAAAGAAAAGAGGGCAGATTGTAAAAACAAGAAAGGTACAACCCCATACCAAAAAAGAGAAACAAAATCTAAAAGTGTGCAAGCTCAAATGCCACTCCTAAAAACACACTTATAGTTAGTCAACAGCCTAATCATGACTAATTAGTTTTAAATTTACTGCTGATAGGTTAGTGAATTTGATTTTACAAACAGCTTAATCTTGGCTTATCAGTTAGGTAAATTAGGATACAGAAATAAAGGTTCAAACAAGCTCAAAATCTAAACCAAAGTTCCCAAAAGAAGAATGACTCCCATATGTTTTAATCTTAAGTAAAAAACAAAGGTAAACTGGTTCTAAATAAAGTCCAAAATATGAACCAGATAACAAGAAAAAACAGCTCGAACAAACTAAAAAATAGAGCTGAAAAAGTATGAAGGATGTGCTGAAACTTTCAGATCTCAAGCCTTCCATTTTGATTCAATTTTCTGCAAAATAATAATCTATGTGCAACTTGTTTTTATGCCATAGATCAGCAACAAGTTAGACTGTTCAATCCTGACCTGTATGCTTTTAAAATTTCTGTTTTAGAAATTGGTGAATGAAAATCTGTTAGACTGTTTAATCCTAACAGATGGTAGATTTGGTAGAGAAGCTTATAAACTCAACTGTTTAATCTGAGTTCATGGAGAAATAAGAAGTAGACTTAGATTAGTTTTTTTCTTTCAAAAGAATAAAATGCTTGTAAAATTTTTTTCCAATCCAAGTGCACTCTGATAGAAGAAAAAATGTTAGATCAGTAGGATTGGGTAGGTAGAAAGCTTGTGTTGATGAAGTTCCATTGTTTTTCATGGCTGCTAACATTTTCAGAGCAAAAGAAGATCATCCAAGTGAAGAAAGTTGCAGCCCAATGGATGAGGCACTGATCAACCCCCCAGAGAATACAAGTCTGAAGTTCTTGATGCCTTCAAGAAGGCACCATCCCCATGTGGAGCCACTGTTAGCCACCTATAAAATTTGTCATATAAAATGGTGGCTAAATCATTTTTGAAGCCTTCAAGAAACAAGTTTCATTACAAAATTGTTAATTATGGAAGTCTTGTGAAGACATCATGTCCTTTGATTAATCTTCACTGCTATTTCCCTCTTAAAAATTCTGAACTTCTGCTGTTTTCCCTAAAGAAAAAGACTGCTAAAAACTCCATTTTTCATCATTTTTCACTCCTCCTTCCCTTCATAATTAACCTTCATTTTTACCCCTTTATTCCCCATGAAATTCCTTCATTTTTTATTTATTCCCTTCTTCCCTTCATAAAATCCCTTTTATAAGGTTTAAAACTCATTTTTGAACCTTACCGAAACCCCCAAATCCATTGAAAATCCCTGAAAAATTCATAAAGAATAGTATTTTTTTGGGCCAAAGCTCCTTTGGGCTAAGCCCTAAACCACTTCCCCTCCATGTGACTTGGCGCTGTAACCAAGTGCTAATAGTCCCGAGTGCTTATCGCATCGGAAAATTTGATGGGCACATTTCTTTGTTTTAATAAAATCCTCCGATGCGATTGGCCCTTTTATATAAACCCCCGATCCCTTTGCTGTTTCATATAACCCAAGAGCGCGCAATTGGGTGCTTAAACTTATGAATAAACCCTTCGTGATCATATTTTACCTTTGTAAATTCATCAAAACCCACTTTCCTATGTTTATATTAGAACTCGCTGGTTCAATGTTTTTATTGAAAAAGACTGTTGATCTTTTCCCCGATCGATGGTCAATACAGTCTCGCATCGGAACAATTGATGAGCGCAACTCTTTTTTGTTACATATAAAATTCCGATGTCGATTGGCCCGTTGTATCTAAACCCCAGTCCCTTCATCTTTTTCATGTATCCGAAGGCCCCGCAATCGGGCACTAAGATTCTTATAATAAACCCTCCCCGAACGCATTTTCCTTTGTATTTTGTTTAAAAATCCATTTTTCGTAAATATAAATGGACCCACCATTCATTGGTTGAACCCATTCCCCCACCGTTGATCTTGCACCAATCAATGGCCAACACAATCTCACATCAAAGATTTCTATTGGGCACCTTTTGTTTTTTTATTCGCCCCTCCTGATTGGCAGTCTCCCGATGGATTATCAGCCGTCGATCTTTTCCACCTTTCCCTAATCCAACGGCCCTTATCACTCCATCCCTAAGCCCTTCTCCTCCGCCTTTCAACCTCCCGATTCATTTCCCACTGTCGATCTGATCCGCAGATCGACGGTCCACGTTCAATCGCATTTGCGCTCTTCTGTCTCTACCCCCCCCCCCCCAAAGCTCTGATTGCATCTGGGCCATCCATTCTTCTTAAACTGACGGTCTAGATCAATCCTCTCGACCTTGGCTAAATTCATATAAACCTCGTTTTATAATGTTCTATGGCCAAATATCAGCCGTTGATCTCTACATATCAACGGCCCATACTGACCCATTCTCCATTTCGTATATTGTTTCATTAGCCCCATGGCTCATCTTGACTGTCCATATTGAAGATCCAACGGTCCAGAATCATCTCGGCAGGCCCAAATCCTTTGGGTCCTACCATATCCTAGATAAGATATCTACCGTCGATTCCCTGATTGGACGGTCTTGAATAAAACCACCCCACCTACTTCCGCCCGTGCATCTTATCAATTTCACGCTCTCTCCACGACCGTCAGATCTTAGACCCCTGATGTGACGGCTGACGCGCGTTTTCGCGTAAATTCATGCCCGAAGGTTAATGATTTTAAATCACGCGATATAGGTGGTTTTGAAAGGCCACGTGTCGGCCTCTAATGCATATCATGTTCAAAAAGTGAAAACTGCCTATCCACCTTTTTGCTGCGCGATACCACTGGTTTCTTTGTCCGAAACAACTTTCCCCTTTTTCCACTACATTCCATCGCATTCGTCTTACGCTGTTGATCTCTACAGATCAACAGCCCATATTTAATTTGAGCATTTAACTATCGCCCTCTACCATTTACCAAGGGACTTCTTAAAGGAATCTCAGCCGTCGATCTCCTTGGGCCGATCTCATCCGACGACCCAGATTCATCTGGGAAACCCCAGATTTCCTTTCAATGCATTTTCCTCTGCCAAAGGGATTTTCACCCTTTTTCCTTTGTATTTCTTTTATTTTCATGAAAAAGCAGCCCTTCTCCATTATATTTCCCTGGTCGCTCTCGATCGTTGAACTTTGCAAGATCGACGGATCTAACTTAATTTTCCCCACCATTTGTTCCAAACCACCTCCTTTGAACCTCAACGCGCAATCTCCGCCATTCGATGCTTTCATCCAACGACCATGCTTTAATCCTAAGCCTCCAAAGCAGTTTTACCCAATACACAGGATTTTCTAAATTTTCTTGTATTGTGCAGGTTTCAATGGTTTCTTCTATTGTGTTAAAAGAAAAACAAAGGCCGGGGGTGATGACCCTCCCAGCCTTTATTCATTAAAGGGATTATTCCACGGGGTTTTCCATCAACATTTTCTGGTGCCTCATGAACACTGGCAACATTATAAAAGCCCCTGTAAATATCTACACATCAACAAGACACATCAAAGATTAATTGAAACAGAGAGTATCAGTGTTGAAGATCAAATCAAACCAGAGATGAAGAATTGAAGGTTGAATTACATTTTTGGTGGATTACGGCTAAAAATAAACAATTAAAACCCTAATCCACTAAATTAAACCCAGTTTAAAGAACAGAAGACAAGATTTAGGCCTAATTATGCCTAACACACAGATTAGAAGCAATTAGTCCTGTTTTACATCAAAACAAAAATATCTACCAGACCAATAATGCCTCCACTGCCACATCAGAGGCTAATTGATTCCTCTCAGCTACCGAAAGCCACTTGTAGCCTCAAAGCATTCAACAGAGGCCGGGTTATTACTAGAACAGAGCATATCTGCCCCAATACAGCTGAATAGTTATTGCGAATCAAAGAAACTAATATAAACTATCAGCAGAGTTATTACAAAGATGACATAGAGCCTTAAAGTCAACAAAAGCTTCCCAGCAAGCTTAAAATTTAATGTAAACCAATTAATACAGAGAAATATCTGTAATCTTCTCCATTGAGCCCCTCAAAGGCCGAGAAGCATTAACTGTATTAATTGAACTTAGAAGATCTTTTATCTCATTCGACCTCCTCATTTTTTCTATAAAATCTTCTTGAGGAGCTCATTGTAACGTGTTGGTTGCAGAACTTTGAAATATACTTGTGCTCGAAACTTCTACGTGTAAATAATGTTCAGAGGCTCTTGAATTGTAGAATGTAACTGGATTGACATCAATATAAAAGTTGATTCTTGGGATCCTGGTCTATATCATTGGTGAAGTGCTTCTTTCTATGTTATCGTTTTCCTTTCATGTATGCCATTTTGTCCATTATTCTCTGATAAAGAACAACAAGCATAGAGTTAGGATTTACTATTTACAGTACCCTTCTCTGACTGATAAGCTTTATCTCAATGTTTTTCTCCAAATTGTGTATTTAAGAATGATTCAATACAGTTCAAGTAGCTAGGAATGCTGGCGTTCCCTCGTCCTACTGTTTACTTTAAAAATTGTTCTTGAATGTTATTTTCATTATTTACTTAGTAAATTCAGACTAGAAAAGTGATGGTGTGCCCTATTTTCTAGCTTCTTTCTCCAAAGGTAATTCTGAAAGTTTCCCTAAGTGTATGCTGAAAGCAGTCTAGATTTGAAAGTATCTTATCTGATCTTAGGCTGCACTTTGATTTCCTTATCTGTTTTCATCCTTTCTGAAAGTAATTATGTGGATTACTGGATTGTTTTTCTATTGAGTTAGCTTTAATATGAACTTGCCCAAAGAATTCTATGGTTAGCCCTGTCCTTTGGCCAGTTTTAAACAGTTACTTAAAAGGATTTTCTTGTTTGGACAGACTGATAAATCCTAGTTGAAATTATTGTCTGTTTCCACCCCTTCAACACTTTTATTGTTTCCATTCCATCATTTAAACTCAAAGATCTTGTGATATAGATGACTTGCCCCTTGTACCACTCTTGAAATTGTTGCGCAATTAAAGCCCTTTTATGACTCCATAGCCCAATGGACTAAAAACTAGCATTATATCTATCTTATCAGCCAAAACTTGTTCTGATTGCTTGCAACTTCACACCTTTGAAACTCTTTTCATTCTAGGACTTTCCACTCAACTAAAAATCATGCTCAACCATCCAAAAAACAAACAAAACCCTTGTTCTTAATAACCAGCCTAATATCACACATAAAAGCGTTAAAGATAAATCAATCTTTGCATTTATAGAGAGATCCCTCTCTGGATTCAGGAGGGATAGATCCTAGAATCCCAAAGTGGTTCAAGTGTTCTCTCTGCAATTTGTATTTTCCAATCTTGCAAATTACAGGGAGCTAACAAGATCAATTTCACTATGCTCTGTCTTGATGAATTATTTACAGTCCTTCACGGTAAAATTGATGCCTTTGAAACATTGCTATCCTCCTCTAGGGATTCCAGTTGCTGCTGTAATGGTTTTTGGTGTTACTATGAGATTTAACATTCCCACCTTTGAAGCTGATCCAGTAAAACTCTTAGAAAACTCCTTTGAAACCTACAAATGACACCCTTGTAGAATTTAGCAGAATTGCAAACACCCTGTTATTCTAAACACTTCCAATGCAGTTGGGTCTTCATTCAAAAAATTCATGTCCATTGGCTCATATATGAGGTAGTGAGCACCTTTCTTGGTCTTCTTCTTTGCATCCATGGTGATTTTATACCTTCTCTGCCTCGCTTGATTAGTGACACCTGCAACTTTTGAAAATGCCAGCAACCAGCTTGGCTTGGTGAAATAGCTCTCTAGAACTCAATAGCATGTAAAGATGAAGCGGATAATTACAAAGACTCAATTGGGTAATGTTTTAAAGTTTTGATGACAACTCATGCCTTAATCATGACTCATACATGCTAAAAACAATATTGATGACCTTAGACATGACCTTTGTACCTTGATTTAACCATAGCTAACTCGAATGAAATCCACCCTAACTCTTCTAATCATGGACTAACACCTTGCATCAGATTTGGCAAGGCAGACAGAAAAACTATTTTTCGTAGCGTGGCTAGTTCATTTTCTTACAGTTTCGCTACGAAACTATTAGGAAGTTTTGTAGCGAAAACTGCCTTTTTATAGTATAAAATGCTACAAAAAGAGGAAAAACTGACTAAAGTGACCTTTTTGAATTCAAAATATTGGGAAATGAAATATTTCAGCAAATTATGACTGATGGGATATGATATGACTTGAATGGAGGTGGGTTTGAACCTTAGAATAGGTTAAGATGAAAAAATTTATATTTTCCTAATGAACTCTATGAACATACCTTTGAAAAATGAACTCTATGACCCTGTCAAATATTGTTTCATTTTTTATGAGTGATAACGATGGCTCCACTTGGGATCGTGTGCCCCTGTGGTACATCAAATAACCTGTAGTTATAGTGATATCCATATTCTTGGAAATAAAAACTCTGAAATTTGCCAATCTTTCCTTCAGACTCTAATGGCCTTCACCTCGAGCTCAAGCTTGATGATCAACTTGTCTCTATTAGCAGAAAAACATATTAAAATGGAATATATACAATGGAATGAAAGATCAGTAGAACTTTAAGAGGAAAAATGCTTAAAAAACCTGCCATTGACAGGCCCTCCAGCACAAGGTTGTCCATCCATCTCCTATAGTATGTAAGTGTTGTTTCCATGAAATTTAGCCACTATGAATGGACCTTTCCAAATATTCTCAAACTTACCATGTTTCCCCTTTTCTTCAATCCTGGCCTCCCACTTCAAAACCACATCTTGAATCTGAAAGTTTTCCTCTTTGACCTTCCTGTCAAATGTTTTCTTAATTATGTTTTGAGATTGTTGATTGCTATTATAGTCTTCCTTATTTTCTTCCTGCAAGGATATCAACTGATTTATTCTCATTTGAATTGCATTTGGATCCTCCTCTAATCCTTGTAACAGCTTCATGACAGGCACTCTCAAAGATGTAGGAAAAATGGCTTCAGCTCCATACACCCACTCATAAGGTGAAGTTCCAATTGACCTTTTTGTGCACACTCTATCAGCCCACAGAGCATACTTCAGCTTTAGATGCCATGAATTTTTATTTTCCTGCAACACCTTCTTAATAATCCTCACAATGCTCTTGTTAGAAGATTCAGCAAGACCATTACCTTGTGGATAATAAGCAGTAGAATTTCCAAGTGTAATGTGATATTGATGACAAAAACTGATCATCCTCTTCGATTTGAATGCCTGTGCATTTTCAGTGATGATCTTCATAGGGCAGCCAAACCTAGACAATATATTATTTTCCAAAAATGAAATGATAACTGATTCATTTGCTTGCCTAGTTGGGATTGCTTTAATCCACTTGGTGCAATAATCAGTTGTTGTTAGGATCTAGTGATGCTGACCTGAAGATGATGGATGAATCTCACCAATAAAATCTAGCCCCCATTGTTGGAATGACACCTCAACATAAATAGGCATCAAGGGTAAAGGAACAAGCTTTTTCTTACCATAAAAAATCTGGCATTCATGGAAGGCAGTTATCTTTTTGTAGACATCTTTGAACATTGTAGGCCAGTAGTACCCTGCTCTGAGAATCTTGTTTGTTGTGGCCTTCCAATAATGATGACCTTCACAATATCCTTTGTGAAACTCCTCAATCACTTTTTTTCTTCCTCTTCCAGCAAAAAATTCAAAAGAATACGACCAATATCTTTACAATACCAATTTTTATCAATGATGCAGTACCTCAGGGATTTCAGCTTCATAAACCTTGCTTTATATTTTGTCAAATCAGCAGGAGCTCTACGATGATGTAAGACAAAAACAATTTCCATGTACCAGTCAGATAGGATGTACTTTTCTTCAATGGGAATCAACGCTTCATCTTCATCTGATAACTCTGAAATTTCTGCAATTAAATTTATATCAAGACAATGAAAATTGGATTGTGCCATTAGTTTTGCTAGCCCCTGACCTTTCAACAATTTTGTAGGTTTTATCTCTATATCATATTCCAAAAATTTAGCTATCCACTTTCCTCTCTTACCATCAGGATCAGCTTGAGTTAAGATTTCCTCCACAACAACATTAGGGACAAATGCTATTACATGAGAATGCAGAATGTAAATTTTGAAATATTTGATGTCTTTGACCAAAGCATAGGCCTGTTTCTCTAGGATGTTGTACTTCAGTTCTGAATTAGCTAGGGTCCTACTAAAAAATGAAATGGGCTACTTAGTACCTTGCTGTCCTTTCTACAGCAAAACTCCAACAATTGTATTTTTTGATGCAAATGTAAAAACCAAAAATTCCTTTGAAAAATACAGGCTGATCAACACTGGTGCTTGAGTGAGTGCCTTCTTGATCTCCTAAAATGAATGCTTTGTATCCACTGTTAATTTTATGTTAGCTCCTTTATTCAGCATCTTGGTTATGTCTTTAACAATCTCAGGAAAGTTAGGATTAAACCTTCTCAAAAAATTCACCCTTCTAAGGAAAGACTAAATTTCCTTCCTGCTTCTAGGCAGTTCCATTTTCTGAATGGCATTTACCCTGCTTGGATCAATATTAATCCCATATTTAGATATAATATGCCCAAGTAACTTCCCTGAAGTCATAGAAAGAGTTATTTTAGTGGGATTGAGAGAAATTCCAAACCTTCTACACTTCAGTAGAATCTTTTCTAGATGCTTCATATGGTCTTCCTCTCTCCTTGAGAAAATTTTTATGTCATCCAAATATAACACCACCAACTTATCCTTCTCCTTAGCAAAGGCAATGCCCATTGCTCTTTAAAAAGTCACTCCTGCATTCATCAGACAAAAGGGCATCTTTGCATACATGAATGTGCCCTATGGTGTGGTAAAGACAATTTTCTCCTGATCTTATGGATGCACTAATATCTGGTTTTTATCCTGAAAAACCATCTAGCATAGACATCCTTTGGGAACCAATAATGTTCTGCAGAATTTGGTCCATCTTTGGGAGAGGGTAGTTTTCCTTCAGAGAAGCTTTGTTCAAGTTTCTGAAGTCAATGCAGATTCTGATTTCTCCACTCTTTTTTCTGAATGGAACCAAGTTTGCAAGCCATTTTGAGAATTTGATTGGAGCAATAATTTTGGCGTCAAAGAACTTCTTGATTTCCTTCTCAATCAGAGCAATGAGAAGTGGATTAATCCTTCTTAGTTTATGTTTGAAAGGCTTTTTATTTTCTTTAATGGGAATGGTATGCTGAATAATAGTACAATCATATTTCTTCAAATCAACATAGCTCCATGCAAAAACATCTATGACCCTTTTCATCATCTCAATATATTTATTTTTCATATCTGCAGAAAGAAACTTAGAAAGTTTGATCATTTTTGGAATTTCTACTATACCAAGGTTACAACTCTCTACCTCTTCATCATTAGCTTGTATCCTAGGAGAATTGAACACATAATTTTGGTCAAAAAGCTTTTCAAGTGGGATTAGACCTTTAGGTATAGAATTATTCTTCAGCTGCAACACTTCAGAATTACCCATAGTTTCAACAAACATGTTTTGCTGATCTACTTGTGTGCTTTCAAACTCCTCTTTCAATTCTATGAAGTTTTTGACTTGATGGTCATCCTCAAAAACTTTCCAGTGAATTATGTTGTCAGGGATAGCAGGCCTATGATGAACTTCAACCTCATATCTTTCAGTGGAATGTGCAGGGATAACAAACAGACTTGTATAGACAGCTAGGGCGTTAGCTACTAAGTTTTGATCCCTAGTCTTCACAATAAAGAAATATTCTTGAAAATTCTCTAACATCTCCATGTTCAAATTTCTGTATGCTCTCATTCTCACATCCTTGGTTTGATATACACCCTCAACTTGTTTAGTAGATAATTTAGAATCTCCACAAAAAAAATATTTTTGGCACCCATTATTTTCAAAATTTCTAAACCCAAAAATAGAGATTCATACTCAGCCATGTTATTTGTGCAATCAAAGTTTAGTTTGAAAGAAAAGAACTTACTTTCATCCTCTGGAGTTGTGAGCCAAATTCCTGCTCCAGTCCCCTCTCTTCCTACTGATCCATAAAAGTGTAATAACCACCAATCTTCTGCCTTTTCTTCACTATTTTTCTGATTTTCTGCTTCCTGAATTTATGTTTTCTTTTCATCTTCTGCTTCATCTGTAAATTAATTGAAAAATATAGTAGATCCTAATTTAGTATCAACAACATAGATTGGGAAATTTTGATGTTTGTCCTTACTACTTACCATATAAGCCATCCTTGTTTCTCTTTATAGTCTTATTTTCTCACCGAAAACAAGAATGGTGGCATAAGCTAGGTCCATCTGCATGGTGCCTTTGATTTTTTCTGCCCAAGACCTGGATAAAAGCATGCCAAAATTGGGTGGAATGTTTGCTACCACAATGTCCATTACCACTGTCTTGGCAAGGACTTGTGCGAGACCAACAACAAAATCTTTTATCAAACCAATGCATTGAAATATTTTTGAATCAAAGGAAAACAAATCCTTATATGGCATAGTGATTTCTAATTCCATCCTCTCCATGATCACTTTAGGCATGAGGTTATGAGAGGCCCCTGAATCCAACATGGCATTGTGTAATGTCATGTCATGAATACTAAGGCTAACATAGAAAGGAGGCACCTCTTCATTCTTCTCATCTTCCAATCTTGGTCCCAAGTATATGGTTCGATGATATTCTTGAACATTAAGGATTTCAACAGCTTTTGGTTGGGAATTCAACAATTTTACAATTTTACTTCTGTATTCATTCACCTTAAAAATTTCTCCAAAAGGAACTGGGATTTTGATCTTGTAGATCTCATTCTCCAAATTGAAAACATAAGAAACATTTTCAGTCTCTTTGACAGGAGGAGGAGGTGGTGGATCTTTTCTAACCTCAACAGCTTTAGGGGAATATTTCTTAGGCTGTGTTTTATTTACAGTAATTGGAACATTTATGTTTCTGAGGTTGTATTGTTTCTACATCTCAAAGATTGCATGTTGGTAACCTTTAAGGTAATCATATGGTTCCTCACCCTTATTAACATCATGATCAAACTCATCATGTTATTCCTTAGTCAAAAACATCATTGACATGTTTTCATCCAAGCAATGAATAGAGTCTTCTGGTATTTTAGGACTATCTTCTTCATCAACTAAATTTTGTTGAAAAGGAGGCCTTCCTTGAGGGTTAGGATGATTTCTGTTTTCCCTTGGTCTCTACTAATTTTGAGGTCTTCTGAACTGAAGATTTCTAAATAGAGGTTCATGTTGTGTAGGAGGAGCAGAAGCATTCCCAAGGGCAAGCCTATCCATTAGTTTTTCCATTGTCTTCATCATGGAGTCAAATTTATCATTTGAGGTGGAAGGCTTATCTTCTTCTTTCAATTTTGTCTTTCCAATCTTGGAATTTTTAGCTGCTATCATATTGACCTCCACCTTCACAACATCATTTTTCATTTCATCTAGTGAAGGGGATTCTCTTCTCTTAGTAGGATAGAAAACTCATAGTCAAATTCCTTAGCATATCTTAGTTGAGCTGCTCCTGGTGGAGGCTTTAGATGGGAAGGGATGGAATCATAAACTTTATTAAATCTCTTGGAGAAATTTTGGACAGTTTCATCAACAAATATTTTCAAACTATTATACTCAGTGAGGGATTGCACAGGGCTGGGTCTATTTCCCCACTTTCTCAAGAAGATATCTTCAAATTCATTCCAATTATGCAGGCTTCCTACAGCAAGGGCTTTGAACCAATTTTTTACCTCACCAGTAAAGCTCTGAGAAAATAATCTCATATTGACATCCTCATGGTCAACCTCCTCCCTATCTATAAAGTCATTAAACTGGTCTACATTCTCTTCAGTTGTAATCTCTTCATCACTTCCCCAAGTTTTGATTCTAGCATAATATTTGCTAGGAAGGGCATTAAGGATAGCTAGGAGAACAAGAGGGGCATACCTAGCAGGTGCAACAATAGGTGGAGGTGGAACATTTACTGCCATGATGACTAGAATTGTGGTAGTTTTAGGGACAACAGTAGTAGAGGAAGAGGAAATGTTAGGAGGGGGGATGGTTGGTCTTTGTTGTCCAGTTACAATTGAACTCTAGTCAGGTAGAGGGGCACCAGATTTTCTTCTAAGCAAGATTTCAAATGGGTCTAGTTCCTTCAACCTATCCAAATATTCCCTCTCTAACAATAACTTTGATGTGACTACTTCCAAAAACTCTTCTTTATCTTTTTGGGTCACTAAGGCTAAGGTATCAATACCTCTTCTTTGTAGGTCTAGGGAAATTTCAATCAATTATTTTTCATTTTCAGACCTAAACAAGACTTCCTGAATTTTATCATCAAACTTTTTATCTTCAGGACTTATTAAAACTTCAGAGGAAAAGGATTTTATGTGTAATGGAGTACCTGATTGTGCAGAACTACCTTGAATGCCTCTATATATTGTGTTTGTATTATCCACAATTGTAGTTGGATCTGGGTCAGGATTACTCCTCGTATATATCCTTTTCGAAGCCACCTTTGAACATGAGAATTTTGAATGGATTCACCAAGGTAGTTGCAGCCTTGAACAAATTCTGAGCTCCTGCTACCTTCAAGAGTTCAACTTCAAAATTTCGGGAAAAGCATATCTTCAGTCTCCCGGTAGACGCACCAAAATGTTATCACAAAATTGTACTTGATTGGCTGCAGACCAAACAACTCTATGTAACTGTTTCAAACCATCTTTTGACTAAAGCTTAGCCTCTTCAGTTTAAGAGGGATCTCTCAAAGGGATTTTATGATATTGGTTAATGATAATGCTAGATGGCTAACTCTATAGAAATTGTATCTTATTTTTTTTATGATTGCAGGTTGAAAGAATGTAGGTTTGCTTCCATTGGGCTTATGGAGTCAACAATCAGTAGTTTCAATGGCAAGGTTTCTTGACATGGGAGCTGAGGCAGATAGAGGTCTTTAACAAAGGAAATTCACTCATAAAACATAGGAAAACACAATCATTTCATTACTAAAGGAAGTCAGAGCATAGAGTTATGAATTATGAGTAATAGAAATGAAATCTAATGCAAGTGGGAAAACATAATATGTAGATAAATAAGACATTAAAAACCCCATAAGAATCTCAGGTTTGTTAAGAAGAAAGTCACTCTGTATTACTGATATAAGTCAAAATACATAAAGCAATAGTTTGGTGCAAAAAATATCCAACCCTTGACTACTTTGATTCTTTGTCTTTAAATATACCTTCTTTACAATAAGGATGATCTGCCTAGTCGCTAGACAATCGAATTCTTCTATGACACATCACATAAGCTGAAAAACATGACTTCTAACAGAAAACTGACATCTATACCTTAAAAAAGACATCTCCTAATAGGACTCTAACTCCTATTTATTACATAACTCTACCTTATCTTTGAAACAGTTATATGATGGTTACAAAATAAGTGTCACATGCTCGAAAAATCCATAACATAGTTCATCACTGCTTTAAATATTAAAAACTCTCCTAGACATGTGGAACAAAACCCTATTTTTCAGGAATGCATAATCCTTATCTTCAATGAGATCTTTGGCTGCTGACCTGTCTCCACAACACTTCCTTCGAGTCATAAATATTTGATGTTAAGGTACCTTGACATGTTGGAGGAGTCTAGCTGTCCAAAACTGCCATTAAGATGCTCCAACACTTTCAAAAATAGCTCGCTACAAAAATAGGACAATTTCGTGGAGAGCTTTGGTAGCATTGAAAAAGTAGCTTCTGCACCCAAAAAATCTGCTCCTTTGCTATTCCATGGTGTCAACCAAATCATGACACATTACCACCATCATTATCCCTCCTTGAAAATTGCAAAAAGTGACTTTAGACGAAAAAAGGTTGCTACAGGTTTTTTTGTAGCGTTTTCCCGACTTTAAGCCTAGGAAACACTACGAAACTGTGTAACAGTGCATAAACTCTAGATTTCAAAACTGTCTCCAAAAAGTGACTTGCAACTATAAAAAATTGATCTTCTGCATGTAATGAACCTCTCTAAAGAATATTTGACCTTAAATTATGGTCCCTGTGGTGTTTCCTCCTCATTTATGATCAATTGAGCAATGGGCTCCTCAACCACAGTCATCTTCAAACCTTTCTTCTCCAGCTCTTCATGAATCGGCTCTAATTGCTCTTGAAGATATTTGACTTGGTCCTTTAGTGTCCTATTATTAGATTGCAAATGCAGGTTTACCTTTTTGATATGATTGACTTCTTTTCTTAATGGCTGAGTCCACTTTATCAGTTTCTCTATGTTGTCCAAGGTCTTAGAGACACTTGTGAATTGATCCTCCCAAATCTTTCTCATCTATTCAAAATGCACTCTTTCAGCTTTATGTTTCTTGGCCTCTTTCCTCAAGACTGATATCTCTTCACTTGCATCTTTCAAGTATTCCTTAAGGGCTTCAACTTCTGTCTTTTCAGTGACTTTCTCTTTGCCTTTATTTTTCTTGATGACCAGATCTTCTTTTGTAGGTGAGAGGAGGTCTATGATGCTTGGTGGTGGTTAAACAGTTTCACTGACCTTTTGAGCTTCTTTGCTGCTTTCCAAGACTTTTCTGGCATGTATTGTAATTGGTTTTCTAGCTTGAAACATAAATTGAACATCATGACCTGCAAATTCTAACTTCTTAGCTGTTTTTCCTTTATTAAGCTTCCTTCCTCCCTTATCTATGTCTTCAACTTGGACTATGCGAGTTTCTTCAATATCAATGGCATGCAAGATGTCCTCTAATTTACCTTTATCCACTGTTTAACTCCTTGTAACCCTCTTGCTGCCATGTTTGCTAAATGTTGGCTTTTGTTTTGCAGGTGTAACTTTGGGTGTGTCAGCCTTTTGCAAAGGCTCTGTTTCCATGCTCACTGGTTATAACTGCTCTGCCACTGAAGGTGATGGGATATGTCTAAGTTTGGGAGTTCTTTTAGGAGTGATAACTTCTACTTCAAAACCACTTATGAACATAAAATATGACCAATATTTGCCTAATATTTTTAGCTCCTCTAACACTAGCAACTTGATCAAACCATGATGAAAAAGAGAGGTTTCATTTCCTTCTATTTTAACTTGAACCTTGTCTGACATTTTAGCTAAGATTCTGTATAAGTAAAAATGAAAATCAAGAGACCTCTTACCCACAAAATGTAGCAGAAGCCAAAGGTGGTAGGAATAAACCATGTGATACCTCCCTTGACAGGTGAAGTACTTCTGAATGATCAACAACACATTTGAGTTGTTTTCCTTCATATAGCTCCTTGGGATAGAATTGTGAGATGAATTTCACTATGCTCTGTCTTGATGAATTCTTTATAGCCCTGCATGATGAACTTGATGCCTTTGAAACATTTCTCTCCTCCTTTAGGGATTCCTGTTGCTGCTGCAATGGTTTCTGGTGTTACTATGAGATTTAAAATTCCCACCTTTGAAGCTGATCCAGTAAAAATCTTAGCAAACTCCTTTGAAACTTGCAAATGAAACCCTTGTAGACTTTGGCAGAATTGTAAGCACCCTAAACACTTCCAATGCAGTTGGGTATTCATTCAAAAAATTCATGTTCATTGGCTCATATCTGAGGTAGTGACCACCTTTGTTGGTCTTCTTCTTTGCAGCCATGGTGATTTTATACCTTCTTTGCCTCGCTTGATTAGTAAAACCTGCAAATTTTGAAAATGCCAGCAACCAGCTTGGCTTGGTGAAACAACTCTCCAGAACTCAATAAAATGCAAAGATGAAGCGGAGAATGATAAAGAATCAATTGGGTAATGTTTTAAAGTTTCGATGATAACTCATGCCTTAATCATGACTTATACATGCTAAAAATAGTAATGATGACCTCATATATGACCTTTGTACCTTGATTTAACCCTAATTGACTCGAATGACATCCACCCTAACTCTTCTAATCATGGACTGACACCTTGCATCAAATTTGACAAGACAAACAGAAAAACCATTTTTCGTAGCGTGGCTAGTTCATTTTCTTACAGTTTCGCTACGAAACTATTAGGTAGTTTCATAGCAAAAATTGCCTTTTTACAGTATAAAATGCTACGAAAAGAGGAAAAACTGACTAAAGTGACCTTTTTGAATTCAAAAGCTTGGGAAATGAAATATGTTAGTAAATGATGACTGATGGGACATGATATGACTTGAATGGAGGTGGGCTTGAACCCTAGAATAGGTTAAGATGAAAAAATTTAAATTTTTCTAATGAACTCTATGACCATACCTTTGACAAATGAACTCTATGACCCTATCAAATAATGGTTCACTTTTTCTGAGTGATAACGAGACACATGGAAGGAAGAATTTGACCTACACAGAGACCTATTTTTCCAAGGTAACACACCCCAAATACTGCTAGGCTGAGTTATAACACATCCCTGCCTCTTGAAGGGAGCGTTAGGGCCTAGGTTAATGCACTGTCTTACCTAAAGGGCAGAGTTACCTGTGGTTCATAAAGAAAAAGGGACAAATTCTACAGTAACTAATTAATATTTCTGGCCTTTTCTCAAGGATTCAGTCCAAAATGCGGGCAACCTGCGGTACAGGCCTTTGATTGGAAATTTATAAACCTAAATAAGCATCAAAAGAGGGAAAAAGCTAGAAAATCATGGAAACATCATGGATTTTTCCCTATTCGAACTAATGGAGAAGAATGGCAAGGTTTATCCTCCCAAACTCTTATAAATTGGAGGCTAGGGCTCATTTTGAAAGGTCGAAAGGTTGATTGTGCGAGGAGTGAAATTTTGTTGTTAGTGTGAGGTTTCATGGTTGGCTTGGTTCATTGAGAAATATTGGCCTAAGAAATGTCACACTTTGATATTAAGGAGAGAGAGCTTGGAGTCAGAGGACCGAGGGAAGCTTGACCAAACTGATGGTTGTAATATTCCTTCTTTGAATAATAGAACTACCTCTATTTTTTCCACTTGGTGTCTTATTGATGCATCTATTTATTTATTTGTTTAAGATACATGTTATAAATGGCTTAGATTTACATGATTGCTTGTTTTATTATATATTTTTTTGATTTTTTTTTGTGATAATACTGTGAAGATTATGCTAGTTCGTTGTTTGTTTGCAAGATTTAGACTTGGAGCCGATGAGGAGGACTTCCGCCACATTGCATTGCGCTCTCCAACAGATCTGCCTTATACATTGAGGTAATCCTTCAATACTTCACTTTGCCAATCAAACATTAGTATGAACATGCATGTATTATCTTTGTGAATGTTGTAGATAATCTGACTATCTGCCTTGGGTCCCAGGAAGGCCCAAGAGGGATCTTACTTCAGCTACCACCTGTGCATTTTAACCCTAAGAAACTGATACTGAAGGTTGAATGTTGTTATTGACACTGAGACAAAAATTGCATGTTGATACTAAATGTTGAGTGCTATTGTTGACATTGGGACCAAATGTACCTATTTATATTGAAAACTAGATGTTGCTTCTAACACTAGAGACTAAACACTGTCAATTGTTGATCATTAAATAATAGATGTTGATTGTTGATCTTGAAGCTACAAATTACCAGTATCAAATAGTTGTAGTATTTCTTGATGATAGTGTTCTTTTATTTTTACAATGGATGATATTGATGTTGTACCATCATTGATACCACTATGATCACATAAAAGGGACCTGCCAAGGAAATTTTCCACAAGCTCTGCCAACAAGCACTCCCAATTGTCTCGGTGTTATCCTATCAGTTGTTGTGCTAGCACAATTTATAAGTACCTAATAGTTAATATCTCTCATTTACTCGTAATCATATATTTAAGTGCGACATGAACACCTTGCTACAATACCCAAGGATGACCTTTGTTTCAGTTGGGGGGGGGGTGAATTCATATTGTAGTTTTGGAAAATACACCATCAACACTTTGACATGGCATGATGGTTGATTAAATTTTGCATGCATTGTATCATTCCCAAACTATCCATCACACCATCTCGTCATCGTTACATTGATTTGTCCCATATTATTTGCATTGATTTCTAATTATGGAATTTCAAAAACCAACTAACACTCTAGTAGAACTAAAAATTACCAAATTTTGCAAAAAACAACATCTTCCTCCCAACAAGAAATTGCATGTGATGATTGATACACCTGTAAAATATCTTGTATCAACAATTGAAACTATGGGGGGAGTGGTTACATGTCAAGAATTGGATTCTAGTGATGCACTAGGAGATTACCCAAGAGCTAAATAATTTTTGAAAATGCAGGTTGGTTGGCATACTTCAATAGGATGTGTGGGTTTAATGAATATATTGCTTTCGATTTTGTAGATAATTTGATAGATAAGGGTTTTTTAATGAGGATAATATGGATAACAGTTACATAGGAATTCATATTTAAGGAGAAAACCTTTCCTTGTACTTGGATGTGATGGTTAGATAGAATTCAATCCCAACAACCAAGGCCACATTCTTGCGGGAAGGTGAGAAGATAAGGAATGAGGGAAGGGGAGTAGAAATAACCTCACTCTCATAGCCTTGGGAGAATATAGACTGTTTCATTTAGAAATTTATCACTTGTGAGGGTTGATTCAGGATAATTTTCAATTACTGTCTCACCCACACAGTGGAAAACTAGTTAACATGGCTTATTTACTTTTGAATTTGTGGGAGCATATGGAATTTGTTTTTTCAACAATATAAGCACCCTAAAAACTGTGTAAACAATCATGGGATGATAAAGCTCATGATTATTGAGTCATTAGAATGATATGGGAGTACTTGGGTGGGATTTTTGGATACTATGAGGGCGCCAACTTGAGAGGAGATAAAAATTGAGTCTTGAGAGTGAAGTGAATATGTTGAAAATAAGTAAGCATTCCCAAGAATGAGATGTAATTCCCCCACTAAAAAACCTTTCAACACCCTAAAGTTGATATTCCTGAATAAATTCATATTTTTTATCCACTAGAAATGGATTCTCGATTTGATGAATGCCTACATAACAAAGTACCATTGGATGTAGCTAGCATATAATAAAATAATTTAGAGTATGGAGCTTTTCCTATTGTGGGGGAACACCCCCATAGATAAAATTTAAGAAGAGGCCAGCAAGGAAGTCTGTAGGTGGTAAGTTTCCAAAGAAGAGGATCAAGGTCACTATTATAACATCATGTGCTTTGTCATCCAAAACCCCCCACTACTACAAAGGAGTTGAAAGAGTCATTGGAGAAGTCCAACAAGGCCAAGGAGTAGGAGTCTAAACATAAAAAATATGACAACATCCCTTTTGGTAAGTCTAAATTAGACGTTCTGTCTTAGAAAGTTGATAATACAAGGAAAGAAAATGATCATTTAAGAGAACAATTTACCGTGTTGAAAGAAATATCTTAGACTAGGAAACATTCAAAACTAGAAACCTTAGCTAAGGCAGTAGAAATGGTGGATGCACATTATTCTCCATCTAAAACTATAAAAACTAAAAAATAATTATGTAAGATCTGTGGGGAACTCCTTGAAGAGGTTGGATATGCACAAAATTAAATCAAAGAACTTGAAACTATTCAATAGGGGTACACATAGAATTTGAAGTGAAGGACATAGAGTTTCAGACTATGACACAAGAGCATGTTGAGGATGTTGTTGCTACATAAGAACCAAGAATTGGAGCAGATAAACATAAGTAGTTTCATGTTGTGACACAAGAACCTACTAAATACATTGTTTCCACACAAGAACAAATAGTTGAAATATAGCAACTTGGGGGAAAGAAAATTGTTGGTACACAAGAACCTACCAATGATGCTACTGATACATAAGAACCAATAGCTAAAGAAGTACAATTGGGAGAAGAGGAAGAGATGGAAAAATAGAAGGATCTGAATAATAATAATAATAATAATAATAAATAAATGAATTTAATTCGTTCATGTAACAGTAGTAGAGGCATTAAAACCCAAAATTGATGATCACCTGATTTCAATATTTTTGATTATAGAATCCGGATTATCCACAGTATCATAAACCAATGGTCGACGTTTCGAATCCCAATGGGGATCCATCTTCAGGACGAGAAATGAATGAAGAATGAAATAAGGTCGCAAAAGGTATAAAAGTCAATAGGTCTGTGGCCCTTCTTTCAATCTTAATTCAAGTTTTTTCCAGATAACAAGTATCTACCCTAGACTCCCCTCCATGTAGGAATTAATTATTTTTTTCAAACTTATGTGGTTTTCGTTGATTGCAGAATCCGAATTATCCACAGTATCATAAAAAAATGGTAAACGTTTTGAATCCCAACGGGGATCCATCTTCAAGATGAGAAATGAATGAAGAATGAAAGAAGGTCGCAAAAGGTATAAAAGTCAATAGGTCTGCGACCCTTATTTCAATATTAATTCGAGTTTTTTCTAGATAAAAAATATCTACCCAAGACTCCCCTCCTTGTAGGGAATTAATTATGGTTTTCAAACTTCTGTGGTTTTCATTGATTGCAGAATCTGGATAATCCATAGTATCATAAAACAATGGTCGACGTTTCGAATCCCAATGGGGATCCATCTTCAAGATGAGAAATGAATGAAGAATGAAATTAGGAGAAAAGGGAGGTGAAAGGTAACAAGTTTCATGTGAGGAGGAAAATGAAGGAAAATAATGGAAAATTGAAGAAATTAGAGGCCTTATCAATAAAAATACCTCAGAGCATCAGTTGGTGGCCTTTTTTCAGTTTAGTTTTAGAATTAGTCTTAGAGATGTAATATTCCCAATTAGGCCTAAGCTAATGGGAATATTTATTTTTGTTTTATTTTTCTGTTTCAAGAATAAAAATGTAAAGGAGTTTCATAATACTCCTAAACATAGAATAAATCAATGCCAAATGTGAAAAAGGCTAAATCTTGGCTATGTAAGCAAGCACCCTTAGGTGTGAAAGGGGTTGGATATTTTGACTAGGTCAACCATGACGACTTCTACAATGCTGTCTTGGAGGAGTGGCCACCAATGACGCACAACGCAATTTTAGATGGAGATGGCTTGTATGAAAGGAGTTATCTCATTGAAAGTGGTTTAGGGTTTGCAAGCTCTCAACTTATAAAAGGAAGAGGATGGCAACATGAGAAGGTTGTTGATGGTGATTATATTTCTGAATATATTTTCTGTTTAGACATATATCATTATCTTCCTGTTTAGCACTGGGTGTTCCTGATCAAGAATCCCACCTCTTCCCATTGAGTAGCTCTTGGGAGAGTCTTGTATTGCATAGTCCACTATCTGGCTGAAGGAAAAGCTTCTTCTTCCAACCACAACGCAGAAACTGTTGAGGGTTTGGTTGTCTTTGAAAGCTGCAACAAGTGGAGGCTAGATCTACTCAGATCTAAATCATTTCAGTGCCTTTTTTCAGTGGAGGAGGCTTCTACTCCATTGGGAGGAGTGTATTGGAGTGCTTGGGCTTTATTTTCTGATCTTGGCATGTGGCCAACCATGTTCTAAAACCTACAACACAGAATTTCTTCCAAAACTATGTTATTCCTGTAGGTGCTGTTGCAGGGTGTTTTGGCACAACATTTGGAGAGTTGGTTTTCAAGTGTTGGGGATTTTCCCTTCACTTTGAAGATCCATTGAAGAAGATCTATGTATTTTTCATATCATATCTGATCTACAAATTTCTGAATATTTCTGAATCACTGAATATTTCTGCAGATATACAACTTAGATCTTAGATCTACTACTTGTACATGGTGTAATGTTGGAAACCCCAAGGGGATCTTGAGGAGGAGCCTCTATAGTGTATGGATATGTTAAGGAATTTTCAGTCTATATGTATGCTTGCAATACCTCTTTTTGAGGATTTTCTTCTATATGAATCTTGCATTTCCTGTTATTCTTTTTATGGGCCACATTGTACATCTATTTTGCTGTTGTAAATACATTTTAAAGGTCTTCATATTGGCCTCCTTATTTTCTTTAGATGAACTGCATTATTTTCCCGCATAATTATTTTGTGTTGCTACATTTCCCATTTTGGAATATTACAGTGGTATTAAAGCATCATCTTCGCACAACCTGTGCTTTCTAAGAATCCAATATGTCTTTTGAAGAAAAGAAAGGATAGAAGAAGTTTGATTACACTGATGACAAAGAAAACAAGGGTCAAACCCATTTATCTGGAAGAATGAAAGGGAAGGAGTTCTCAAAAACTGTGTTCTAAATTATGCATGAGCTTAAAAGAGAAATCAGGGGAATGAGGAGGGAAATACATGAAGATCCCTCAAGAATAATTGCACATGAAGAAAGCCCCAATTCTTCATACTATGTGTGTGAGCATTCAACCACACAATTAGATCTACAACGCTGTAGCATGCCTACATTCTTGGCAAGAGAAGAAGTAGAAGGAGAAACACCTAAGGAGGAGACTCTTGGTGATTATCTCCAAGAATATAAATCCAAGTCTAGAAGATTCAAGGAGCATTTAAGCTTTCGAGAGTTTTTTCAACTTAAAGAAGAGAGAAGATCCAACAACTACAATAGAAGAAGAGGGTGCATGCAACACACTTTGGATAGATTATTTCTACCTACTTTTGATGGATCACCCCAGGGCATAGCCAAGACTTGGGTAAGGAAGCTAGACACATATTTCTAGCTGCATCAAGTTTAAGAAGAAGAAGCCATAAGAGTAGCAGCGCTGCATATTCAAGGTAAGGCTTATGCCTGGTGGTTATTTGAATCTTCTTCATTGAAAAATGAAAATATATATACTTATGCAAAGTTCACTAGGAGGTTAGTGAAAATATTTGATTTAAAACAATATAAAACTTCCTTGGGTGAGAAAATAAAGCCCAAGAATTCAGAACCTTTGCATGAGTTGGTAGGATCCATGAAGCCAACTCCATTTCAGAACATTGTTGAGGGGGTTAAAGATCTGTTACATGTTTTGCCAAGGGCAAAGAATCCACTTCAACAAGAACTTTCTTCTCAAGAAGAAGACATTAGGATTCCTTTTTCAGAAGGAGATCAAGAAAAAGGGTCTCTTAATGATGAGATATTCTCCATTGATGAGGAGAAGGAAGAGGAAGAGCTGGAAAGATCATGCAGTGATGTGATAGCAAGAGGAGATCTACTTATATTTGGATATGGAGGTGAAGCAATTGCTTCCACTAGAAGGGCTCTTGTGTCTTTACAAGAAGCTCCAAAGGATCTTACACATGAATATCATGAGAAGCATGTGTCTATGATGATAGGAAATGAGACAAAACAATGGAGGAAGTGTGTTCCAACATTGGATACATTCTTGGGAACACACACTATGTTAGATAATTCCTTTTTGATCAAGACTCTTCACACCAAGGAGATGTTGGGTGTACATGGGTTAATTACATCTGAAGAAAGCACCTTAGATTGTGAAATATTGCAGAAGGTAGGAGAAGGAATCATAGCACTAACATGGCAGGAGATAATCCATTATTACATGGAGGAAAGGATGGGGAAATTTCTCCAATCATAAGCACTCTTGCATCCTTGAGAGTGATACCCCATTATCATGAAACTTCCACACAAAAAATAGAGATTGATTTTCACAGTGGAAGCAGGGATATGATGATCCCATCTATTATGCACATGGGGATGATCCATGAGGCATAATTATCTTGTGGAAAAACCTGGGAGACCACCTGATTTAGATTTGGTGAAAGGTGTCTCACACCTTGATGCTCCATTCATAGATCCAATAAGGAAGGGAGCAATAGAAGACCATAATATAGCGTTGAGAGTGTTGGGGAAGCTCAAGGAGGAGGGAAATATTTTCCCCTTATCACCATTTTCCACTCTCTCATCTCATACTACGCTGAGAGAAGATGTTGCAAGAATGAAGAAAGACACCATCATGGGGCAAGGAGGGTAGTCCTTGGCTATGAAGATTCAGAAGATGATCTCACTTGGAGAGAAATATTCTATACATGATAGAAGAGGGTGGCCTCACATGCATACTTTGGAAAGACCAAGGAGGTTTTGGATAGATGATATTCTTCCATGGGAGATTAACTTCCAAAAACTTCCATCTTCATTTTAGCATGTGCACATGCAAGAAGGGCAACAAGGAGGGAATATCAACCTTCCATCATATACACTTGGCATGGAATATGTCAAGGAGGAGAAGAAGGGAAGGAATAACCTTCCAACATACACCTTTGGCATGGAAGATGTCAAGGAGGAGAGTAGCCACATAACAGACATTTCTGTTGATACATCATCAGCGCTGCCATTGTTGAGGAGTCTAGATCCATATTGGAAATCCCAACTGTTGGTGGATTGTTCCAAGGATCTTCACACATGTATGATTCTTGATGACCATCTACATGATGATGGATATTTAGTCCAATATGGAGTCATCTATGATCATGGTAGGATCTTCTTGTCTAGAGCCTCCAAGCTCAAGGAGAAGTTGCTACAAAGGGCCTATGAAGAGTTCTGTTTTAGCCACACATATTCCATGAAGCTCAACAACATCATCATGAGGAGCTACCATTGGGAGGGTTTTGAAGGAGAACTATATCAACATTGTTAAAGATGCATGTACCATGTGGAGATGGAGCATAAACATAACTCTATGAGAGAGTTAGTTCAGTCTTCTCTTTCTTCTTTTGAGACTGGAGATGAATCTATGTACCACTCCATTTTTTTAAGGAGGAATTCTAGTAGAAAACATGCTCATGTAAATAATGTTTCATTTGATTATTATTTGCATTCTTCCAATTTCTATGTGCAGGCCATGAATCTAAGAAGGAGTGTTGTACCTTATAAACTTCATGGCCAACTTTGGGCCAAAACCATTTCTGAATATGGCCACTCCCTTGGTGGACAAAGGGAGATTTTATATCATGATGGGTGCATTCGTAAGGCACTGAATATATCTCACACTTTCAGCCATGGTGAGATAACTTGGGCAGCAATTAAGTGGTGGGAAAACCACTTACCACATCTTAATCTAATGCAGTTAGGAGATGCACTACGCTGGTTCCACATGTGGGACTATGACCCACCTCCATATGCACAAATTTCTAATTGTATATATGTTGTTTTGATCCCCTACATTGATGATATACTTTTACTTTTTATGGGGATGTATGGAGGAAGGAGGGAAGGTATGTATGTGCCCTATGGGATGGATATTCTCCATGTACTTTATGCTACATGTTTCAGGGAGAACATTGGGCAAGCCATGTTTGTTTTATGTAAACTATTGTCTCCTTATGGGATGGACTATTTGCATCTCATGAGAACTTTGGAGGAGAAATTCATGGACGGATGGATTGGTGAGAACTTAGCTTATGGAGGAAGCTTATCACATGTTGATGTAACCAATGGAGGAGGAGAAGAGCTGCAACACTCACTTTATCAGTTGCTTGAGGAAAAGTAACATTTGGGAGGGGAGGACTGTAATATTCCCAATTAGTCATAAGCTAATGGGAATATTATCCCATTTTTGTTTTGTAGTATGGGAATAAAATTGTAAAGGAGGTCCATAATACTCCTAAACAGAGAATAAATCAATGCCAAATGCGAAAAAGTCTAAATATTGGCTATGTAAGCAAGCACCCTTAAGTGTGAAAGGGGCTGGATATTTTGACTATGTCAACCATGACCAATTCTACAACGCTGTCTTGGAGGAGTGGCCATCAATGAGGCACAACACAGTTTTAGATGGAGATGGCTTGTATGAAAGGAGTTATCTCATTGAAAGTGGTTTAGGGTTTGCAAGCTCTCAAATTATAAAAGGAAGAGAATGGCAGCATGAGAAGGTTGTTGATGGTGATTATATTTCTGAATATATTGTCTGTTTAGACATATATCATTCTCTTGATGTTTAGCTGAGAATAGTGCTGTTTAGCACTAGGTGTTCCTGATCAGGAATCCCACCTCTTCCCATTGAGTAGCTCTTTGGAGAGTCTTGTATTGCATAGTCCACTATCTAGCTGAAGGCCAAGATTTTTCTTCCAACTAAAACGTAGATCCTGTTGAGGGTTTGGTTGTCTTTGAAAGCTGCAATAAGTGGAGGCTAGATCTACTCATATCTAGATCATTTCAGTTCCTTTTTTCAGTGGAGGAGGCTTCTACTCCATTAGGAGGAGTGTATTGGAGTTCTTGGGCTTCATTTTCTGATCTTGGCATGTGGCCAACCATGTTCTAAACCCTGCAATGCAGTATTGCTTCTAGAACTACATTATTCCTATAGGTGCCGTTGCAGGGTGTTTTGGCACAACATTTGGAGAGATGGTTTTCAAATGTTGGGGATATGCCCTTCACTTTGAAGATCCATTGAAGAATATTTACGTATTTTTCATATCATATCTGATCTGAATATTTCTGAATATTTCTGAATCACTGAATATTTCTGCAAATCTACAACTTAGATCTTAGATCTACTACTTGTACATGGTGTAATGCTAGAAACCCCAAGGGGATATTAAGGAGGAGCTTCTATAGTATATGGATTTGTTATAGATCTGAATTTTCATGCACTTATATGCTCTATATCTGAAGTGCAATTAAAAACTATTGTAGCCTAATAAAATAACACTGTCAAGGCATTTTTAGTCTATATGTATGGTTGCAACACCTCTTTTCGAGGATTTTCTTCTATAGGAGTCTTGTATTTCTAGTTATGCTTCTTATGGGCCACATTGTACATCTATTTTGCTACTGTAAATACATTTGAAAGGTCTCCATATTGGCCTCCTGCTTTGCTTTAGATGAACTACGTTATTTTCGTACATAACTGTTTTGTATTGCTGCATTTCCCATTTGAGAATATTGCAAGAGAGGAGAGAGAACCAAGAGGAGAAATAAATAAAGCAAGGAAAGTAAAGGAAAGAAGGACAAGGAAAGAAAAGGAAGGAAAAAATCAAGTAGCTTCAGCATGAATACTTGCAGGTAACAGGTTGCATGTATGATTTCCTAGCTAGTTTTGACATGCATGGTATGTGCATGTTGGTATTTGTTTCTTTTGTTGTCATTAGCATGGATTTTGTTGGGATTCGATAGTGTATTTTATCCTGGCCTTGCCATTGTTGGAGAGCCATGGTGTGATGGGAATTTTTTAAGGTTTTGAGCTTTACATTGCCAGAAGATTTTGGATCTAGGTGAGGCGGTCTTAGGAAAATTCACAAAGGCCTAGGAATCCCTTAGCCGATAATGGTGGGATACACGATAAATCCTGAGGGTGGAGATGATAAAATTCATCAAATTATTACTGAAGAAATTATGAGGCATCCAGGCTCGTTTTGGTTTTTTGATCTCGGTACTAGTTTAGGTGAGATCACGGTATGGAGAGGGTGGAGGATGCTTAACCTCTTGATTCCATTAGTTGTGTTTGGATTGGTTTATCCCATGAGATACCACATTCATGCTTGGAATATTTCACAGGGGTGATTAGCTGAAATAAAGTGTTGGTTAAACCAATTTATGGTTGGGTGGAAAGTGGAAGTCCCGAACCTGATTGGTATTTTCCTATGTTTAATAAAAGCTAAGTTTCACTTTCTTTTGATGAGGAATTGTATTGGTTATTATGTGGCTTTAATGATTGTTATCTTATTGTTATTTATTTGGTTATATGCAAGTTATAAGCATGGTTTTATGAAAACTTTTCATGTTTTCACTCATAACTGAATGAATAATGAATGCAAGACCTAATTGGTGTTATGCCAAATAATGTGAGAAGGAAATGGACCTTCTTGTTAAGCCTTGGATAATTTTTCAGTCCCTTATGTTCATATTTGTATTCATGACCTATAGGTTATATGTTAGGTCCCTATAATATTATATATTCACCAAGTGTTTGATAAAATTTTAGTCTCGATTGGGAATGTTCAGGTCAAGTCTTGGTTTCTTTTTTTGTTTACAAACATTGTTTCTATGTTACTTATTTTCTCTAGAAGTTTCACTGAGTTTTGGGAAGAGGCCTGAGTCCTGGCCCTGAAAAAGTGGCACAAAATTTGGAGTCGTTGGCATAGAATTGAGTAGAAAATTCCATGGTTGCATGGAGGCATGATTATGAGTGAAAGTGGGAAACCATAGTCGCATGGAGGCCTTGGCAAGGGACTGATTGTGGCTATAGGTCAGTGAAAAAATGATTTGTCTTAGGGATTGGACAGCTGGAGGGGTTGGGTTACTCCTGGAGGTCCTATGGCACTTGAGGGAATTCAGTAAGGGCTTAATTTGTCGGATCCATTTTCTTAAGGTCACCTAGGAGGTTGAGTCTTATCATAGTGACTCTCAACTCATGTTTATCCTGGGAAATCCGGTGAAAGTGGGTAAATGTGGGAGGAGGCATTATAGGGTGGTATCAGAGCATAGTTTCACTCTATTTGGGTAAAGTCTGATGTTGTAAAGGTTATGGTTATCATGCATGGGTGATCTGAGTATGAATGTTACTTTTTATGTGACAATTTCATTTTCATATTTAAAATTTATTTATTAATCTTAGGCTTGAGGTACATATGTTTCCTTGTTGCTTATGCGTGTCAAACATGTAATTTAACTGAGTTTTTATGAGTGAATTCAAGAGAATAAGTATGAATTCAAAATTCTAAACAAAAACAACATAAAAAACAACAAATCATCACAATTGATCCATCAACATAGAGTTTTGATGAAGGATTTCACCCCTCCTGGGCTACATCTCCTTGGTCCAGATTCCATGGCTTGGGCCTCTGTATTAGATAAATAGTGGAAAAATTTATGTTTACATGCATAAAGTTCTCCTAAAACATACTCCAATGAGTTCACAATATCAAAATCTATCAGAAATGACTATTCATTCACTCCTTTTGGCCTTCAGTTGATCTAGGCATGACCTTCCTTCCCGGTGGCCCTAGGCTTCAAAATTATTCAAAGTGAAAAAAAACAACTGTAGAATTGCTCCTCTGTCTCTGATACCTATTCCAATGTGTTTAGAGCATGCCAATATGCTAGGAATGACTCTTCCTGAGCCAAAATTGGTCGAAAATTGCTCAAGATATGGCCAATTTAATTTTTCCCTAGAATCCTCCTCCAAATCTAGAGAAGAATCCAAATAACTCTGCCAAAATAGCAAGTCTGCTGAAAATGGTGCTTCTGCTAACTTTGCCGCCAATTAAATCCATGATTAATTAACAAAAAAATTGTGCTTAATTGTAGATAAGCACGTATTAACTACACTTTTAAAATGCGTTTCATAAACCAGTTTAATTAATCATAATTTTTAGATTAGTGGGATAATCTCATGTTTAGGAGTTAAACTCCGTGCTTTGCGTTCGCTGCTCCACCCTCGGTCCTTGCAGCATAGTCATATGGGGAGGGGGCTACCCCCCTCTAAACCCCCGCATCAGATTTTGTATCACAATAATTAGCTGTGGAGTGCATAGATCATCAAGGAACAAGTTGATGGCCTGGTGGTAATGACAGACATTGTTGTGGGGGAGGTTGCGGGGTTGAGCCTCGTCCTCCGCCCCTCAATACATATTTTTTCGACATTTTCATATGTGCCACATTTAAATACACTCTCCACCAATGAACCTTTGTAATAAATTAAAATTGCACCCATATACATATTCAACTTTGGAATATGAAGTATATATGCCCACCATATGGTTTAAACCATGAACTTCGAAATAATGAAAATGCAAAATTATAATAATAAGGTTTGGAATTAAATATATATATATATATATATATATATATATATAGATATATATATATCCAACCTTAATAAATAAAAAAATAATTCCAACAAATAATAATTCACCATGAACCCAAATTCAACCTTGGAGGACATTGGTTAATTTCACCTTCTCAAACCCAAACTAGCGAATCCTGTTGTGACACTTGTCACAGTGCCACTGGGAAAAAACTGAAAAAAATTTGTTTGTTTTGAACGATGGTGAGCAGGCTATAAATTCTTCATCCGAAGTCGGTTTTTGACAAAACGAATTGTGTTGGATTCCTGGCAACGGGCCGATCACTATCGTTTAGTTTCCAATTAATTTTGAGCACTTTAATTTTTGAGCTAAATAGTGAGCCTCTGATCATTCTTCCCACTAGAAGCCTTTTGGACCCCAAAAGCTCTTGGATTACTGATCATGTGGATGAGGGTACTATTCCCTCACCCTTCCAGTCTCTATCTACTCAAATTTTCCCAATTTCATCAATTGGAGCTTTTCACAAAAAATTAGCTTTTTCCTTGATTCTTGCAACCTTCTCTTGTTGTCATTGACACCATCATGCTACAATTTTTCTGAATTTTTAGAGCAACATGCTATTCTTGCAAAAGCCATCTTGTTCGTACCTTGGTCATTAATCAAAGGAAACTTAAAAACTGTCTCACCTTGCACACTGTAACCATGGCGATTCTTAGTTGATCTCGCTTTGTACTTGCATCGAATCTTGACCAAGTATCTTCGCCATTGCCATCTACCCTTTGGAAACAAAAAAAAAAAGATTTTTTGGAACCCATGCCTTTTTTTTCAAGCTGCTTTGTCACTTTCTGTTTGACCTTTTCACTCTCTTGCACTGGCATCTTGTTTCCAACATTTCTCAACGTTGATGTTGACAACTAAAAATGTTTTACATCTTGTTTACCTCCTTTCAAAGGAAACCTATTAGAATCCTGAAACATCTCATTAAAAGCATAAACATATTTTTGAAAAGTGTTATTCAAAACATCTCTTTGTTTGACCATCAACAATTTCAAATTCTAACTTGCATTCACTATCTTCTTCATTTCTCTTGCATGTATAAGAGAAAAACTTGTCTTATTCTTATGCGCTCTAACTATGTACTCAATACCATCTTTAAAAAAGTGATACTTATTCTCATGGTGATGAAATAATTCTTTCCTATCATACATATAAGGACTTCCCAATACAATACCTGATATCTCAAGCGACACCACATCAAGTTTAACTTCATCAAGAAAATTTGAATTAATGGCGAATCGTAGTATGCACTTTCTTGTAACCTGCAAGTTTGAATTCTTGCATATCCAACCCAAAGGATATGGTCTTGGATGTCTAATAGTTTCAAAGTATAGCTTCTTAACCAAGTCTTCAAAAAGCAAGTTAGCTTGTGACCCACTATCAAAAAGTGTATCAATCTTGGTATGTTTAGAGACAACTCTAATATGGAAAAGTTATATTCTTGTATCTTCATCATGAGTAACATTTGAACAATTTGAAGAACTAGTGCTTGCAATATGTTTACCTTTCAAACCCATGGCTTTAATCTTTATCTCATCTCTTGAATATGACCCTAAGTCATGTTCAACTATAACAATAGTTTTCCCCTTTTCTTTGGCTTTAATTTTGTTTGGCTTCAATTCTAGATGAAGTTTCCAACATTGGTATTCATCATGGCCAATTTTTGAACAATTTTTGCATGTGATTTTTTCCTTCTCTCTTTTTACAGAGCTATTTCTCTTTCCTCTTCCATAAAACTTTCCCTTTCCTTTACCCTCACTTTCACTTTTATCATATATGTTTTTTTTCTCTCTTGCCTCTAAGTGTGTGGCTTGAACACAAAGTTCATCTATGTTTTTTGGATTAAACATGAGAATAGTGTGCCTAAGGTAACTGTGCAAACGTCAAACATAATCTAACAAAGTTTCTTGAGAATATAAATTAATACCCAAAATAAGAGCTCTTCTCCTAAATTCATGACTATAATCTTGCACACTTTTCCCTTTCAACTGTCTAAAATTTGGCCAATCCATAATAGCCTTTTGCATGTAAGCTAAGGGATAGAATTTCCTTTTAATGGTAGCAATAAAACTTGAACAAGACATAAAGATATTACCGTAGTTTTTAATCTCTTCTTGAGTCCTTGCTTCCCACCATACAAGTGCAAATCCTTCCATCCTCAAAGAAGCCAATTGAATCTTTATGTCGTCTTCATGAAGGTTCGAAATCCTACATTACACCCCAAATTGACGTATCCAATTGTTCAATATTTCTTCATTTATATTGCCATTATACCTTGGAAGCTCAAATTTGACATCCAGTTTGAGTAAGGGTGTCTTTCCTTTTTTGGATTTTGAGTGTGTGTGAGTGGTTTTTGTGGTGGAAGTGGAAGATGATGCTAATGGAGATGATGAGGATGATGAATATGGTGAAGATGGAGGTGAATTTCCTCCACTACCCTTTAAAATCTTCTCTTCATCCTTATTTCCATCTGAAGTTCCTTCTCCTATGGAGGCTTAGAACCTTCTCCTGCCATCCTAGCAGTAAATGAATCAAACATAATTTTAACCATCCTATTTATGTCATTGAAGTATATCTTGACATCATCCTCTTCTGAATGACCTTGAGTCTCTCCAACACCTAAAATTATGGCTATGGATTCAAGCTCAACTCATGATGCTTGTACCTCTTCAATCAAATCATCTTCTTGTACAACTTGTGCCTCCTCAATCTCAACTTCTTGAAACAAAAATTGAGGTGCTTCGAGTGCAGCTATGAGTGTAATTTTGGGTGAAGATGGTGCTCTTTTTGTTCTCCTTCTTCTGGTCCTAATCTCAGGAATTTCAACCAACAATTTCCCTTCACCTTTTTGCAACTTTAAACTTGTCAGCATCACAAATTTGCAACCATTAAACTTGCACAAAACTCAAGCAACTATCAAGAAAATAACCTTGCCTTTCAACCAAGCTCTGATACAAAATTGATCTGAGTAGGAACGTTAGTTTCTTTGTGATAATTTCATTTTCATATTTAAAATTTATTTCCTGATCTTATGCTTGAGGTACATATGTTTCCTTGTTGCGTATGTGTATCAAACAATTAATTTAACTGAGCTTTTATGAGTGAATTCAAGAGCATAAAGTATGAATTTAAAATTCTGAACAACAACAACATAAAGAAAAACAAACCATGATGATTGATCCATCAACACAGAGTTTTGATGAGTGAGTTCACCCCTCCTGGGCTACATCTCCTTGGTCCAACTTCCATGGCTTGAGCCTCTGTATTAGCTCGATGTTGAGGAGGTAAATCCCCTCTGCGGACAGAGGCGATCCCTACTAGCCCAGATCGGGTCTAGCAACAATCAAACATGCTACAGTGCAGGTTCCTAATTGCAAATAAACCGACTTGCGAGGAAGGCTTACCTGGAATCCAACGCTGTTGTTTGTAGAAGAGGTGGTGCTCCCGTTCCTTTGCCCTGGCAGATCAAAATCCTCACGATCTCCGTGATCGGACACCTGCACATGCAAGAAACAACACAAACGCAAGCATAAAATCCAGTATATACAACTATATGTCAGTCGAAGAGGACATAACTCATGAACATGATCAAGAACAAGAGTGGAACCATAACCAATAGTCGCTTAGTATTAATGAGTCAAAAAGAAGAATACAACCAAAGCTTCGATGCCGAATTCTCCTTTGGCAAGTCGTCAGCAGCACATGTCTCGATAAAGCCTGTCAAGGATGGGACAAGCCTCTCTCTCCAGATACTTGGCAATAGTCTCCTTGCTTGGATTTGGCCTTAGGGAATCAAGAAGGCTTTTGCAGCATGAAAGCTCTTGGGAACTTAGAAATTCTGCCACTCTTTGGAACTAGCTATTCAGCCATTCAGCCCTTTAGCCCCTTCATCAATGGATGAAGGCTATATTTATAGAGGAGAGGAGGAGGTTGGGATCCCTACAATAGTGGAAGGGAGGCCTTATCCCTTGGGAGGTTCCCCATAAGTTGGAAACAAGAGGCCAAAGGAGGAAGGCCGTGGTTATTCAGGCGAAACCACTCCTGATGACTCATCCACAAAGTTGTTGTAATCGAAACTTCGCCTCTTTTTTAAAAAAATTTCCATAAACAGAGTGGCGTGGGTGCAACACTGGGACAGAGCGCCAATTGGCGCGGGCTCAGTGTTAATTTTCCCCCATTGGCGCGAGTACATAACGGGCTACCAGCGCCAAGGCAAAAACAAGTGTTTTTAGGGGTCTGCTCAGGAAATGATCAACAGAATAAATGTTGTCCTCATGGAAAGGGATGCAATGATGGTATTTGCAAGGCATGACATTGCTTATTGGTCACAGAAACGACCCTCCAATGGGCGAGATGGGAATTGCAGGGACGGTGACAAATTACTATGTAACAAATTAATAGTGCACAAATTGCTATTTACATGCATAAAATGCTCCCGAAACAACTCCAATGATTTCATAATATAAAAATATATTAGAAATGACTATTCATTCACTACATTTGGCCTTGAGCTGATCTAGGCATGGCCTTCCTTCCTAGTGGCCCTAGGTTTAAAAATTATTCAAAGTGACAAAAAAACCTATAGAATTGTTCCTCTGCCTCTACAACTCGTTCCAAGATGTTCATAGCATGCTAGTCTACTAGGAATGACTCTTCTTGAGAAAAAATTGGTCGAAAATTGCTCAAGATATGGCCAATTTAATTTTTCCCTAGAATCCTCCTCCAAATCTGGAGAAGACTCCAGATAACTCTGACAAAATAGAAAGTCTGCCAAAAATGGTGGTTCTGCTAACTCCGCTGCTAATTAAATCTAGGATTAAATAACAACAAAACTGTACTTAACTGCAGATAAGTGCGTATTAACTACACTTTTAAAACACATTTCATAAAACAATTTAATTAATCATTATTTTTAGATTAGTGGGATAATCTAGTGTTTAGGAGTTAAACTCCGCGTTTTGTATTCGTTGCTTCGCCCTCGGTCCTTGCAACATAGTCATATGGGGAGGGGGCTGGCCCCATCCAAACCCCCGCATTGGATTTCATATCATGATAATTAGTTGTGGAGTGCATAGATTATCAAGGAAAAAGTTGATGGCCTGGTGGTAATGGCAAACATTGTTGTGGGGGAGGTCGTGGGGTCGAGCCTCGACCTCCACCCCTCTATACATATTTTTCCAACGTTTACATACGTGCCAAATTTAAATACACTCTCCACCAATGAACCTTTGTAATAAATTAAAATTGCACCCATATACATATTCGACTTTGGAATATGAAATATATATGCCCACCATACGGTTTAAACCATGAAATTCAGAATAATGAAAATGTAGAATTATAATAATAAGGTTTGGAAATATATATAATAATCTGACCTTAATAAATAAAAAATAATTCCAACACATAATAATTCATCATGAACCCAAATTCAACCTTGGAGGACATTGGGCAATTTCAGCTTCTCAAACCCAAACTGGCGAATCCTGTTGTGACACTTGTCATAGTGCCACTGAGAAAAAACTAAATAACATTCCCTGCATGGTGACTAGGTTGTGGAGCAACAAAACCGTAGGCTTGTTGAATTAATTGTAAAGTACACAAGAGGTATTCGTAGTAATAATTTATTATATATAAATGTATAAGTGATGATAAAATGTTACAATGAGGCCCTGCTTATATACCTATGCTGGTGGCCTTTCATGACTAGGAATGTCTTTTAAACATGCCTTTTTACTAAATTAATGACTACTTAACATAATCCTTATTTGAATATTAATAGTTATATTTATTTGTGTTTATTCTATTTGTTATGAATTATATTCATAACATTGCCCCTTCCTTCGAAATCTTTGTCCTCAAAGCTATATTTGCTAATAATTCCTTCATTTAATGTTTGTCAACTTGATATGTACAATTCGTCAAACATCGACATATATAGCGCATCAGTAATATTCCCTTTAATAATTTTATTATTTTTAAATAATAATAATAATCATATTATTATTATTATTATTTTTTAACCTATATAGTTTTTATTTTTATTTTTATTTTTTTAAATAGTTATAACCCTTTATAATGAAATGGTGTCAACTTAACCCAACGACCACAACTGTTATTTGCATTCGATGCGATTTGACTAGATAGCGAGACGACATTAAGGTGGACGGTCAGAACTGGGGGTGATTTGATATCATTGCGGTGTGATCGTTCAGCAATAATCTGAGCAGAAGTGTTTAAGATGGTTGGACCAGCGACAAAGTGTTTAGGAGCATCGGAGGTGGTCATGAGGGCGGTGGGAAGAACCTACATAGTTGTGGGTGATGGCGACACAAGGGAAAAGGTGAGGATCGAGAAGAAGGTCAGTTTCTCTGAATTTCTAGAATGTCGCAACAACGACAAAGAATGGTGGTTGATGTGGACAATGGTTAGAAGGCACGATGATGATGGAGATGTCACTATGGGTGTCGAACAATAGTCAGTAAGGAAACAAAGGTATGCAGAGGTGATGGTTGGATCAAACATTGTGTGCGTAGGATTTTGGTCCGGCGGCGGAAGTTTGGATCGAGCACTGTGCGTGAAGGTGTTGAATGCCTTGGTCACCAGCAATGGCTGTAGGTACGTAGACCTTTCGTGGAATGATGATTGATAGCCAGGAGGCACGATGGTTGACGAAGTGTTGTCTGTTAGTATGTCGAAGTGTTGTCTATCAAGACACGAAGTGTTTAGTTTTAACAACGACACAGGTTGGCGAAAGAGAGGCACGATTGGTGGAACTGCAGCACAATAATCAACGGAAGAACAACGACACAATAATTAGTGGAGTGTATGTGGGGAGGCATAGTGGTAATGCGATGTATGTATAGTGGGAGGTATAGTGCAGGGAGTGACTCTATGCATGGAGTTTTTTCTGGCTTTGTTGCCATTGTATTTGTTTTTCCAGGTTCAATTGTCATAGGTGATTCCATCTGCTCCTGCAAAATGATAGATGTTGATGATAATGATGATCGAGCAATTGGAACAATGAATGTAGGTGGACTCTATGAATTTGAGGAGCTTTTAGGTGAAAATTTAGACATCTGAAAAGAAACCAAATATTTATCACTAGACTCAATATTCACAGGAGGTTCCATTTGATTTTTTATTAAAGCAAATGACGATGATGGAGCATTTGGAACAGGCACTGGAACTGACAACATAGGAATAGTTTGTGAAATAGAGATGGATTTGGGTAGAATTACATCCGGTTGAGAATGCACCAAATTTTTTTTTCCAGAAACAATACTCACAGGAGGCTCTATGTTTTGTACGAAGAAAGATGGTGATGATGGAGCATTTTGATCAGGCACTGTAGGGGACAGTATATGAACAATATCTACAAAAAGGGTGAATTTGGATGGGATTGGATCTGACTGAGGGAGTACCATATCGATTTGGCTAGAGCCAAGCATCAAAGGGAGTTCTGTTTGTTTTTCTAAATGGAGAGAAGATGTGCCTTGAGCATCTGGTACAGATAAGATATAATTTTGGGAAAAGGAACTTGATGTTGGATGTTCCATCTCTTTCTAATTTTGTACATGGAGAAATGTCATATGTAGAACATCTGGTACGAGTACTGAAGACATAAAACTTTCCATATCCTGTGAAGTAAAGGTACTTGTGAATGGAACTGCAATTACATAATGGGAAACCATATGTTTTTTCCCAAAATAAATCTTCTCATCAAAATTTGGTTCATGGGTAGTGCGATCAATGCTTCTAGACATTTTTCCATCTTGGTGAAGAACTAAACAACACATATCCACTTTGATTTTTAATTTCATTCATGTTACATTGAGAAGATCTTGATTCAACATGTTCAACATTTTCCATTTTAGAACATTCTGATTTCTTCATTGTTATGATATTGTTCATCTTCTTGTTTCTCAATATAGTCTTCATCCACATCATATTCATCATCTAAATTTGAAATTTTCATAACTTGATCTTCTGCAGAATGTAGTGATTCTTCACGATTATCTTCTGAATTCTTTGAATCGACTGAATTGTTCTATTGACTATGTCTAATATTCGGGAATATTGGTTCTTGCGTTAGATTTATCTTGTCGCAACTGGTGTTTAACTTCTACATTGCCTTGTTATGATTGTCTGTGGAATCACTATGGTTTTGCCAAATTTGTCTTTCTATCCAATTTGTTGTGTCTTGAAGTTTTTTTATGTCATTAGAATGTCCTGTAACCTTGTCCTCAAGATCGATTAATCGTTTAGTGAATTCATCAGAATTATTGATCTTATTCTCAAGATTGATCAACCTTTTGTTGAAATTGGGCATCAAAATTGATGAAGACATCGAGCGATAATGATTTCAAGGAATGCTGAATGCGGCAAAAACACCATGGTGGCGATAGTAGCACCGCTTGTAACAACTGAAGGCAGCGTGCAACAGCAGAAGGTGGTCACAACACGAACTCGCTCCGATACCAAATGGAGCAAAACCGTAGGCTTGTTGACTTAATTGTAAAATACACAAGAGGTATTCGTAATAATAATTTATTATATATAAAATTTATAAGTGATGATAAAATGTTACAATGAGGCCCTGCTTATATACATATGCAGGTGGCCTTTTATGACTAGGCATCTTTTTTAGACATGCCTTTTCACCAACTTAATGACTACTTAACATAATCCTTATTTGACTATTAATAATTATATTTATTTGTATTTATTCTATTTGTTAAGAATTATATTCATAAAAAGCTGCCATGTCATCAACCTGTTACTGTTCTGCAATTTTTTTTTAAAAATTTGCCTGTTATGAATGACGGTCAGCGAGCTATAACTTCTTCATCTGCATTCAGTTTTCGATGAAATGAATTGCACCAAATTCCTAGAAATAGGCCGATCACTTTCCTTTAGTTTCCAATAAATTCTGAGCACTTTCATGTTTGAGCTAAATAATGAGCCTCTGGTCAATGGGATCCTAGTATATAGTTGGTATGGTCATGAATGATGTTTTTGCGACATTATGTTATTACATGGATATGTTTATGATTATACATGTACATGCTAATATGGATTGATCTTGCATATGAGATAAGCCTCCCCTGAACATCACCGAGGTATGGATTTTATTTTTGTATCTATTTGGTTTATCTAACATGGTATAATTTAAGGAAGAAGAGAACCTAAGATGACATGAAAAATGATAGACTATAGTTCCCATGACTCTCCCTATAGATAAGTTGGGTAGCGAGGAGAAGATACATTGAGGAGCTCGAGGGAAGAGATCAAAAGTTTCAAATCAGACAATGATAGGTTGGTTGAGGCTCATGAAAGAATTGCAAGGGCTTAGGAGATGCAAGTAGAGGTTAATGCAGTGATTCTTAAGAGCTTTTCAAAGTTGCAAGAACAGGGAAAATTGAGAATGAGTCAAGAGAAGAGAAAACAAACGGATCCAATGGTAGCAAATCTTGGTCCAGCTACATATTGAATAGAGGAGACACATTTAGAGGTGGGAGATCATTGGATACACCCACTGGTATTTATGGAAATCATTCTAGTTCCTCATCCATGGACATCATCGCAGTCATTACCGTCATCATGTTATAGGAGGGGGGAATATTTACCTAAGGATTTCAAGAAAGTGAAGCCTCCTACATTTTATGGAGAGATGAATAAATTAGAAGATGCAGAGGCATGGCTGCTTGGGATGAAGAAATTATTCAGATTATCTACCTATTCATAGAATACGAAATCCAAGATATCCACTTTCGGTGTTAAAGGGAAATAAGACATATGGTGGGAAGATGTGAAGAATGTCAGGGGAATTTGGGAAGAAGACTTGATTTATGATGACTTTGAGAGGATCTTCAAGAAGAAGTACCTATCAAAGAGGTACTATGATGACAAAGATAAGATGATAAGTTTAAAAGTAGATTCTTAGAGTTGTTGAGGTATGTTCCATATCTCAAGGAGGAAAAGTATATTCATCAACTGATTTAGAACATCATATAGAGACCATATTGAGTTTGATGAGCCCATATCATTAGAGGAATCCATTCAAAAATTGAAGCATTGTTATGAGAAGTCAAAGCTCAAAGCTAAGCCTGAACATGACTTGAGGGGAAATGAGAAAGTAAAAGGGAAATGGCCACCGAAGCAGGGAAGAACTCAAGATAGAGGTGAGAAATAAAATGTAGCTCCTTACAAGAAGTTCAATGCAGTTGAGAAGGGAAATGTGTTGCATCCTGGAGAGCAGTAGACTAGTGGTGATGGTAGAGCACTGTTGCATAGTTGGATATGTAGAAAATATCACCCTAAGAAGTATTTTCAATTGTACTAGGGAGGTAGGCATAAAATCTATAGTGATCATGAGGCACAGAATTTTGGGGATGTTGTTCATAGTATTCCTCATATTTATGCAGTTGTGGACAATAGTCTGTCAGATCACCAGAAATTTAACATTGAGATGGACGGTAGGCTTTGCCAGATCAAGTTATTTCTATTTTGATTGATCCTGGATTTAATTATAGTTATGTTAATCCTGACCTAGTGGATAAGTGTGACTTGAGAAAGTAAGTGCATGAAGTATATTGGTTGGCGAAGTTTGTTAGGATCCTATAATATAGTGATCAAGGTAATACGAGTGTCTAGCTATTTATCCCAAGGGATGTTGTAACTTATTTTTTAATTTAGTGGTTTTTATCTTTTGAAAGAAAAAATAAGAGAAATAAAAAAAAAAAAATAGAAAGAAAAAAAAAGAAAAAGAATAAAGAGGGACAAAATAAAATATATAAAATAAAAAAATAAGAGAATAAACATTCCCCAAAAAAATGTGCACCTGTTTAAATGCCGCATTGGATCATTTATTTATTTTAATATTTTATTATTGACAGTTATTATTTTATTTTATGAATAAAACCAAATATTTTATGTTTTGGTTCATTTGATAAATCGACTACAATAATGGATGGCTAAGATCATCCTCGCCCGGATCAACAACGAAGGATGAATTCGGGACACCCCCCCCCCTGCACTTTTGGAAGTTAACAAGGGAGGGGGGGGGGAGGGTCTGAAAAACGATTTGGCCTGAAACCACTGAACCTTATGTGGCAAAAATATGATGAGTTCAAGGCCCCCTTCCCCAATACTTCTTACTTACATCCTTCCAAAAATTTCCTTCCCACTCCCTCTCTTGTTCCATTCACACTTCACCACCTGTCATCCCCTCATCCACCTATCCATATAATCGTTTCACATTAAAACTTACTGCCAACCATTATATGGCCATTGACTATTAAATGACTCCTGCCAGCGTTTAAATTCTTCAAAGAAACACCCTAGAAATGGTAATTTTCTCGTTACACCCTCCCTTTTAAAAAACTCCCCATCACCCTACATTCATTCCTTTCCACCATTTCGTTCTTACCACTGTAGGTTCAGTCCTAAAATTTTCTCAAGCGCACCAGTATTCTCCTAAAAAAATTCTCACCTTCACCAATGATCATTATAATTGGGTAATTCAATCTCTTTAGCCTCCAATTTGAAATCATATATGTCATTCCAAAAAGGGAAATCCATGATGGTTGTTGAAAGCCCTATGTTCCCCTTTTTCATAAACCTTGATGAACTTCCCTTGGCCGAAACTCAATATAAAGTATGAGAGACCCACTATGAGTTCGACTTGCATGAACTTCACAATTGGGCAAAGAAAAAATTCTTAGATTCCAACGACAAAGTGAGTATTTGGGAATCATTTTTACCTCAATTTATTTTTCCCCAAACTCATGTTTTTCCAGAATTTTTCACATGGTTTCATCTCAGATACCTACCCAGCATGAGGGTTGTAATTTCTCAAAAAAATTAAACTTTATTTGAAACTACACCTAATTATATTTTCTAAGCACTCTAGATTGATCCTCAAGCTCCCTTATGCCCATTTTCCATTGATTCACTCATGGATTTAGATCAAAAACTCACTTTCCCTCAACGAGCTCGTATTTTTGAATCCTTTCTACCTAATATTTCTAAGTTATCTAGAGCCAGTCCTCCATATTTTTCTTCCATATTTCCTAAAATGTCAATGAAATTTGTTTCAATGGCTACTTGCTTATTAGGTTATCCTACAGATAAATGGGTAGATGAAGTAGTGTTAGGATTTTTATCAGTGTTCTTAGTTGGTCAGAAGCCCTCAATCATTTTCAATTATATTCAGTATCTATCATATGTTATTCATAACTAGTTTATGAAGTTTTGTGCTGAAGGTGCTTTCAAACACCATTCAGTTTTAGAATATTTCTTATTATTTCATTAAGAAGGGAGATTCAAATTTAAATTATAGAAGTTTGATGCATAGGGAAAGTTACAGTCATATGATTAATTGGACTTCCTTAGTTAGGAATAATTCAGAAGAATACTCATTCAACAATTTTGTAGATCAGTTTCTGCATGTATCCTTCTGTCTTCTCAATAGTGATATTGTGCTTAGAATTTCACCAGAAATCAGGAAATTTTTACATCTTACCAAAAAATTCAAGGTTGGAGACTGGTATCTTTACCAAAATTATACAGAAATTAGGATAAATGGATGTGAAATCGCTCCTTACAGGTTACTAGTTTTTTTCCCATTAAGAATATTTTCCTTAGAATACATTAGGAAGATGATGAATATGGATGTATTACATTTTGTATCAATAAAGCAGAAGGCACAGTTTAAGCTGAAGGCATTGATTGGTCCCTTCATCATCAACACCAAAGCAACAACAAAAGAGGTAGATGATTTTATGAAGCAAATGAAATTCAAGTTGAGTTTCACATTGTCTTATGATCCTTTAGGGATAATTTCAAAATTAATATTTGAGAATAAGACCACACATTATGCACATACACCTAGATTAGAAATAGAGCAGTATTCTCATCAAGAGGAGTGGACATAGAATACATTACAGGAAGCTGAAGAGCATATTTTCAGTCATACATCTCTACATATTCATATTTCAATGGATAAAGAAACAAAATGATAAAGGGAAAGTATGTCTCTTATAGACTCAGGATCTCAAGCTGCAGACTTTAGTGTTTTTAAGAGAAGGAAGAAGAAAAATGCTCATGAAGAATCATCACATGAAAAGGGCTCCCATGAAAAAATATAGTTGTTCTAATAGGTTTTCCCACTACTTCTTTTGCACATCTTGATGAGACAACATAGTCTCCAATGTCTTCTACATCTCTAATTGAAACACATTTTGTTTCTCCAGGTACATAGAGGTTAACTTGGTGGAGTGCTCCAATTTTGGCAGAACTTCCACTTTTAGTGGACTTAACTAGCAGTCTTCCAATTTTAGTGGAAGTTTTTTAGGCCTAGAGTAAATGAGGCCTATCTTGGGCAATATTCGACCAAATTGAGCTCAATAAAAGTAATTGTTATCATTTTGGCATGCTAGGAATCCATTGGAACATGTTTTAGAGGCAGAGGAGCACTTCTTGATGGATTTTTTTACCACTTGAATATTTTTGATGCCTAGGGCCACCTAGAGAGGAGGCCATGTATAGAGGACCTGTAGTCCAATTGAAGAACCAGAAGAGGCTACTCAGGGGTTTAAGGATACTATGAATACAAAGGTAACTTATGTTTTCTATTTTGAAAACATATTCAAGGTCAAATTTCATATTTGACAAGGAGGGTGTCTGGATCATTCAGTCCTTTGAAGCAATTTTGGAATCTGTTGATCAAGGAGGAGACCTTGTAGGGGTTTATCTCATTTACAGAACTATTGTTGCAGCAGCTATGGCCAACATGGTTCAGTTCTAGTTTTATTTATTCATTCATTAAGTTTATGAAGATGTTTTATGTATGCTTCAGTGTGGAATTGGAGTGTATTTGTGAGGGCTTTCTAGCGCTCATTGGTAATGTATAGGTCATGAGTCTGTAGGAGATTGTTGTATTGCTGATATATGTGAGATTTCTTTGCAGGAGAACATCACCTTGAAGGGGTGATAGCCATATAGTAAGGGAAATATATTGATATGTACCTTTTTTCACCAAATATAAGAGTGGTCTAGTCATGTTGACAGGACAAGGAGATGTAGCCCAGGCAAGGTGAACTCCTTCATCAAAATTCTTGTCTTATGGTTTGATGTATATGCATTTTCACATGTTGATGTTGGAATGTTATTTTTTCAGACATTTAAGTACTAAAATCATGGAAGAAACCTGCTCATTCCACATAAATACATGCACATAAGAAACACATTTCTTATACTGATGAGGGATCTTGCATATCATTAACAAGTTTTCCCTCATTTTAGATCAAGTTGGTATAAGAGCTTAAAGTTCATTATTGCTTTGTGAAAAGAGGGTTTTTTGTTAAGGTAAATATGCTTACCAGGTTGAAGCTCCGGAGAGGAGAAGGAAATCTTGTTGGTATGACTTCCCAAATAGGAACAAAGAGAAGGAGGCTAGGGTTGCTACAAGCCCGACCTCAAGTTTCATCTTTGAAAAGTATTGAGGCTTCGAAGAGAATACCTCAAGGATAAAATCCTACAAGTATCACAAGGGAGGAAGGTAAAAAGAATGGTGTTTCACCACCATATTCAACACAAAATTCTTTGTTTTCTATAGATTTGATGCAATTTGTTGATGTAGAAAGTCCTTCCAAGATGGAAGATGGACACATTTGTGTTTTTTGTACACATGATGTGGGAAATGTTCAATCAACATCTTATGTTGAGGAGCAGGAAGAAGAAGACACAAGAGCTCAAAAGGACACCTTGAGAATCCAGAAGGAGTATGAAGCCATCTTTGTGTCTCAATCAAAAGATGAGACAAATGGTGAGCATGCATATGCTTCTTACCTGTATGCACATATTGATGAAAATTATTTTTCAGCCTTTGAAAGATACAACAAAGGTATTGGGTCTACGATCTTGGGAAAGATGGAATACCAAGAAGGCTTGGGTCTTGGTGCAAATCAACAAGGCATCAAGAACCCAATAGAGGCAAAAGAAAGGCCTAAGCATGAAGGCTTGGGATATGTTGCACCGGAAGAATGGTATGATGATGATAGTGATGATTGGGTATCATGTACCTACTGTCGTAAAAGAGGACATGGAGCAGCAAGGTGTTGGATTTTTCATCCAGAGCTTATACTTGTTTGGCTATCCGGATAGGCACCATTGAAATGGTTTGTCTCTTTACATTGTGTGATGCAAGATTGCATGTGAATGTTATTATTGAAGGCATTTCTATTTGTTGCAAAATTTCACCAAGATGGTGTAAAATATGGGTATGTCACTCAATTATGTTGCAACAATTTATCATTCAATTCAAATCTTATGAACACTCATATGTTTTGGGGTTTTTGTACTTGTTTGTACTTGAAAAAGAGAGTTGAAAAGTGTACATATGCATGAGATTTTGTATGTGTAAATAGAGAACTTGTGATAGGTTCATTGTAAATAGATACATGCATGAGTGTTATCAATATGTATCATATGTTTATCGACTTGTGTCGATTGTGTCACACACATTTCACATTGATTTATGTTGATTGTTTTGTACATTTCATGTCGACTTGTGTTGTTGATGTCACATGTTATTTTTAGACTATGTTTGTCAATTATGTTGATCAACTTATGTTTTATTCGATGGTGTTTGTCGATATTGGATACACCATTGTGCAAGAAGATTGCCATGTAATTGATGTTACAGGAGGTGAGAGTCATTTCTTTGAAGGAGAAAAAAAAATAGGTGGTCGTCATTTTAATTCTTGCATAATGTTTTATTTTCAAGATTGATTGTGTGTTCTTGTGACAAGATGTCGCAAGAAGTTTGAGGTCCATTCATTGAGAATTGGACGAGATGCAAAGTGTTTTGCAGCCATTGAAGAACAAGATAGTATTCTGTGTTGACACCAAGAGTTCACTTATATTGCAAGCTTAATTTGGATAAGAGGATTTCCAAGAAGAATCTTGTATGTATTTGTTGCAAGAGGGACTTCATTCTCAGTGGGAAGGCTAACAGTTTTCCAAGCACATAGAGATCGATGTGGTATAGTAGGGTATGTATCAGTCAAGAGTAGTCAACAATGATGAAGAGGGTTAGCAACAACCAGAGAGCAGTGGTTGAGAGACATGGCCAGTTGTGATGCAAGGCATGTCAAGGTGATTGTAAAAAAAGACTTTTCAAGTAAAATAAGTTGATATAACTTGAAAATAGAAGAGTGTTGAAGCTAAAGAATATAATTATCAACTTTTTTGGGTCAAAAATCCCCTCAGTGGGAAGGAGTGATTAGAATTTGGATCAGAGCCTAAAATTAGCTAAAAATTCAAAGTGCTCAAAATTGTTTTAGACTTGAACGATCAGATAGTGTTCGTCGCCAGGATTCCGATGCAACTCGTTTCATCAAAATCCAAGTTCGTATGACTAAGTTATCGTATGTTGTTCATTTTGTCAAAAAGGCAAAAAAAAGACAAAATAGATACAGCAGCTGACTTGGCAGTCTAGTTAGCACCTCAGGAATATTCTCTAGATTTCAGCCAGTGGCATTGTGACAAGTGTTGTCTTCATATTAACCAGATGGTTTTGTGAAGGGAGAAATTTCCCAATGACCTCCAATATGTTCCTAAGTTTGAATTTGATTTTTTTTAGGTTGGAGCACAACCCAACCAGAGGGTGCCACGTGTCCTCTTTGGTGGGCCCTCTCCAACCCTTGGTTCAAATTCTTATTTTACATATATGGCAAGGTTGGACATTATGGATGTCATAATTTTTTATATATCCTAAGTTCTAACCTAGGCTAAGGATTCTACTATAGCAGACAGACACATTTTTTTGGGGTTCAATGTCTTATTTCTATGATCTATGGTTTACATATATTATTGTAATACATATATTACAAACCTATGGTTTTGGAACATGTGACATCAGACCCTAACCAACTATGGAAACGCCACTAACAAATTTTAGAGCCACCAAAAAACTTGGCATAGGACGATTGTTGGAGGTGAGCTCTAAAGTTGGCGGGAAGTATTGTTATAAGACTTTACAAAAATTTATGGTTGGATCGGGGGTTGAACTCCCGACCTACCTCACACCACTCTGTCGTCCTACTGATCCGTCTAGACTGAAGCTCTTAACAGCTATGTGTTACCTCCCATATTTGATTGGGGGTCCAGAGGGGTCCAACCCCCTCCCACATGGCCAACGACTAAGAACCACGGGCATGCAAAATTGTGTGACGGGAGATTAAACCTGTTTAATTAATGATTAAAATGTGGTTAAGCCACATTAAAATGAAATTAGCGATAAAACATGATTATATTTAAACAACACTTATATTATCATGAAGACACACTTATCTTATAATTAATGCAAAATTAAGTGTTGGTTAACTTGGCAGAGCGCGCCAATTTTGGTGGCACTTCCACTTTTAATGGACTTAACGAGCGGTCTTCCTATTTTAGTGGCAATTTTCTAGGTCTAGAGTAAATGAGGCCTATCTTGGGCAATATTCGATCAAATTGAGCTTAGTAAAAGTCATTATTAACATTTTGGCATGCTAGGAATCCATTGGAATAGGTTTCAGAGGTAGAGGAGCATTTATTGATGGAGTTTTTCCCACTTGAAGATTTTTGATGCCCATGGCCACCCGGAGAGGAGGCCATGTCTAGAGGACCTGTAGTCTAATTGAAGAACTAGAAGAGGCTATTCATGGGTTTAAGGATGCTATGAATCCAATGGTAACTTTTGTTTTATTTTTTTAACACATATTCAATGTAAAATTGCATATTTGAAAAGGAGGGTGTATGGATCATTCAGTCCTTTGAAGCAATTTTGGAATCCGTTGATCGAGGAGGAGACCTTGTAGGGGTTTTTCTCATTTACAGAACTATTGCTACAGCAGCTATGGCTAGCATGGTTTAGTTCTAGTTTTATTTCTTCATTCATTAATTTTATGAAGATGTTTTATGTATGCTTCAGTTTGGAATTGGAGTGTATTTGTGAGGTATTTCTAGCACTCATTGGTGATGTATAGGTCATATCTGTAGGATATTGTTGTATTGATGATATATGTGAGAGTTATTTGTAGGAGAAAATCACCTTGAAGGGGTGAAAGCCACATAGTAAGGGCAATATATTGACATGTAACTTTGTTCACCAAATAGAAGAGTGGTGTAGTCATGTTGGTATGAAAAGGAGATGTAGCCCAAGTGGGGTGAACTACTTCATCAAAATTCTTGTCTTATGGTTTGATGTATATGCATTTTAAAATGTTGATGTTGGCATGTTATTTTTAAGACATTTAATTACTAAAATCCTGGAAGAAACCTGCTCATTCCACATAAATCCATGCACATAAGAAACACATTTCTTATATTGATGAGGGAGATTGCATAGCATTAACAAGTTTTCCCTCATTTCAGATCAAGTTGGTATAAGAGCTTAAGGTTCATTGTTGCTTTGTGCAAAGAGGGTTGTCTGTTAAGGTAAACATGCTTACCAGGTTGAAGCCCTGGAGAGGAGAAGGAAAGATTGTTGGTATGACTTCCCAAATAGGAACAAAGAGAAGGAGGCTAGGGTTGCTACAAACTCAAGTTTTATGTTTGAAAATGATTGAGGCTTTGAAGAGAATACCTCAAGGAGAAAATCTGACAAGTCTCATAAGGGAAGAAGGTGAAAAGAATGGTGTTTCACCACCATCTTCACCAAAAACTTCTTTGTTTTTTATAGTTTTGATGCAATTTTCTGATGTAGAAAGTCCTTCCAAGATGGAAGATGGACACATTTGTGTTTTCTTTCCACATGATGTGGAATAGGTTCAATAAAAATCTTATGTTGAGGAGAAAGAAGAAGAAGACACAAGAGCTCAAGAGGACACCTTGAGAATCCGGAAGGAGTATGAAGCCATCTTTGTGTCTCAATAAAAAGATGAGACAAATGGTGAGCATGCATATGCTTCTTATCTATATCCACATATTGATGAAAATTATTTTGAAGCCTTTGAAAGATACAACAAAGGTATTTGTTCCAAGAACTTGGCAAATATGGGATACCAAGAAGGATTGGGTCTTGACACAAATCAACAAGGCATAAAGAACCCAATAGAGGCAAAAAAAGGCCTAAGCATTAAGGCTTGGGGTATGTTCCACCAGAAGAATGGTCTTCTGATTACAATTATGATTGGGTATCATATACCTACTATCACAAAAGAGGGTCATGGAGTAGCAAGGTGTTGGATTTTTCATCTAGAGATTTTACATGTTTGGCTCTCTGGATAGGCACCATTGAAATGGTTTGTCTCTTTATATTGTATGATGCAAGATTGCATGTGAATGTTATTATTGAAGGCATTCCTATTTGTTGCAAAATTTAACCAAGATGGTGTAAAAGATGGGTATGTCACTCAATTATGTTGCAGAAATTTATCATTCAATTTATATTTTATGATCACTCATATGTTTTGGGGTTTTTGTACTTGTTTGTACTTTAAAAAGAGAGTTGAAAAGTGTACATATGCATGAGATTTTGTATGTGTAAATAGAGAAATTGTGATAGGTTCATTGTAAATAGATACATGCATGAGTGTTATCAATATGTATCATATGTTTATCGATTTGTGTCACACACATTTCATATCGATTTATGTCGATTGTGTTGTACATTTCATGTCGACTTGTGTTTTTGATGTTGCATGTTGTTTTTAGACTATGTTTGTCAATTTGCTGATTGGCTTATGTTTTAGTCGATGGTGTTTGTTGATATTGGATACACCAATGTGTAAGAAGATCAACATGTACTTGATGTTAAAGGAGTGACATTCATTTCTTTGAAGGAGCAAAAAAATAGGTGGTCATCATTTCAATTCTTTTATAATGTTTTCTTTTCAAGATTGATTGTCCTTGTGACAAGATGTCGTAGGAAGTTTCAGGTCCATTCACTGAGAAGTGGATGAGATGCAAAGTGTTTTGCAGCCATTTTCGAACAAGCTGGTATTTTGTGTTGACAATAAGGGTTCACTCATATTGAAAGCTTAATTTGGATAAGAGGATTTCCAAGAAGAAGCTTGTATGTATTTGTTGCAAGAGGGACTTCATTCTCAGTGGGAAGTATAAAAATTTTCCAAGCACATAGAGATCGATGTGGTACAACAAGGTATGTATCAGTCATGAGTAGTTAGCAATGCTGAAGAGGGTCAGCAACAACCATAGAGAAGTGGTTGAGAGACATAGCCATTTGTTCTGCAAAGCATGTCAAGGTGATTGTCAAAAAAGACTTGTCAAGTAAAATAAGTTGATATAACTTGAAAGCAGAAGAGTGTTGAAGATCAAGAATATAATTATCAAATTTTGTGGGTCCAAAAGCCTATCAATGGGAAGGAGTGATTAGAATTTGGATCAGGGCCTAAAACTAGCTAAAATTTCAAAGTGCTCAAAATTGTTTCAGACCTAAATGATCAGATAGAGTTCGTTGCCAGGATTCCGACACAACTCGTTTCATCAAAATCCGAGTTCGTATGACTGAATTATCATCTGCAGTTCGTTTTTTCAAACATGCATAAAATGGATAGAATAGATACAGTAGTTGAATTTGCAGTCCAGTCAGCACCTTAGGAATATTCTCCAGATTGCAGCCAGTGGCACTGTGACAAGTTTCGTCTTCAGATTAGCCGGATGGTTTTGTGAAGGGAGAAATTTCCCAACGACCTCCAATATGTTCCTAAGTTTGAATTTGATTTTTTTTTAGGTTGAAGCACAACCCAACCAGAGGGTGCCACATGTCCTCTTTGGTGGGCCCTCTCCAACCCTTGGTTCAAATTCTTATTTTACATATATGGCAAGGTTGGAAATTATGGATGGCGCATTTTTATATATATCCTAGGTTCTAACCTAGGCTAAGGATTCTAATATGGCAGACATACACATTTTATTGGGGTGCAATGGATTATTTCTATGATCTATTGTCTACATATATTATTGTAATACATATATTACAAACCTATGGTTTTGGAACCATATGACATCGAACCTTAACCAACTATGGAAATGACACTAACTAATGTTAGAGCCACAAACCAAATTAGCGGAGGAATATTCTTGGAGGCGAGCTCTAAAGTTGGCAGGAAGTATTGTTATAAGCCTTTGCAAAAATTTATGGTCAGATCGGGGGTTGAACACCCGACCTACCTTACGCCACTCTGCCATCCTATCGATCCGTCTACACCGAAGTTCTTAATAGCTATGTGTTGCCTTCCATATTTGAATTGTAATGCGGCAGTGATTGGGGGTCTGGAGGGGGCCAGCCCTCTCCCACATGGCCAACGACTAAGAACCACAGGCCTATACAATAGCACGATGGGAGATTAAACCTGTTTAATTAATGATTAAAACGTGGTTAAGTCACATTAAAATGACATTAGCACTAAAACGTTCTTATATTTAAACAACACTTTTCTTGTCATTAAGACGCGCTTATCTTATAATTGATGCGTATTTAAGTGGTGGTTAACTTTGCGGAGTGTGCCAATTTTGGTGGCACTTCCACTTTAGTCGACTTAACTTGCAGTCTTCCAATTTTAGTGGCAATTTTATAGGATTGGAGTAAATGAGGCCCATCTTGGGAAATATTTGACCAAATTGAGCTCAGTAAAAGTCATTCTTAGCATTTTGGCATGCTGGGAATCCATTGGTATAGGTTTCAGAGGTAGAGGAGCACTTCTTGATGGATTTTTTCCCACTTGAATATTTTTGATGCCCGGGGTCACCAGGAGAGGAGGCCATGTCTAGAGGACCTGTAGTCCAATTGAAGTACCGGAAGAGGCTACTCAGGTGTTTAAGGATGATATGAATTCATTGGTAACTTATGTTTTCTATTTTGAACACATATTCAAGGAAAATTGAAGATTTTACTAGGAGGGTGTATGGATCCTTCAGTCCTTTGAAGCAGTTTTGGAATTTGTTGATCAAGAAGGAGACCTTGTAGGGGTTTTTCTCATTTACAAAATTGTTATTGCTGCAGTTGTGGCCAACGTGGCTCATTTCTGGTTTTATTTATTCATTAATTAAGTTTATGAAGATGTTTTATGTATGCTTCAGTGTGGAATTGGAGTGTATTTGTGGGGGCTTTCTAGCACTCATTGGTGATTTATAGGTCATCTCTATAGGAGATTGTTGTATTGCTGATATATGTGAGAATTATTTGTAGGAGAACATCACCTTGAATGGGTGATAGCCACATAGTAAGGGAAATATATTGATATGTACTTTTGTTCACCAAATAGAAGAGTGGTCTAGTCATGTTGACAAGATAAGGAGATGTAGCCCAGGCGAGGTAAAATCCTTCATCAAACTTCTTGTATTATGGTTTTATGTATATATATTTTCAGCTATTGATGTTGGCATGTTATTTTTAAGACATTTAAGTACTAAAATCGTGGAAGAAAGATGCTCATTCCACATAAATCCATGCACATAAGAAACACATTTCTTATACTGATGAGGGAGCTTGCATAGAATTAACAAGTTTTCCCTCATTTCAGATCAAGTTGGTATAATAGCTTAAGGTAATTTGTTGCTTTGTGCAAAGAGGGTTGTCTATTAAGGTAAACATGCTTATCGGGTTGAACCTCCAGAGAGGAGAAGGAAAGCTTGTTGGTATGACTTATCAAATAGGAACAAAAAGAAGGAGGATAGGGTTGCTACAAGCCCCACCTCAAGTTTCATCTTTGAAAAGTATTGAGGCTTTGAGGAGCATACCTCAAGGAGAAAATCCTACAAGTCTCACAAGGAAAGAAGGTAAAAATAATGGTGTTTCACCACCATCTTCACCACAAACTTCTTTGTTTTCTACAAATTTGATGCGATTTTCTGATGTAGAAAGTACTTCCAAGGTGGAAGATGGACACATTTGTGTTTTCTGTCCATATGATGTGGGAGAGGTTCAATCAACATCTTATGTTGAGGAGCAGGAAGAAGAAGACACAAGAGATCAAGAGGAAACTTTGAGAATCCAGAAGGAGTATGAAGCCATGTTTATGTCTCAGAAGCCATGTTTGTGTCTCAATCAAAAGATGAGACAAATGGTCAGAATGCATATGCTTTTTACCTGTATGCACATATTGATGAAAATTATTTTGCAGCCTTTGAAAGATACAACAAAGGTATTGGGTCCAAGAACTTGGTAAAGATGGGATACCAAGAAGGCTTGGGTCTTGATGCAAATCAGCAAGGCATAAAGAACACAATAGAGGCAAAAGAAAGGCATAAGCATGAAGGCTTGGGGTATGTTGCACCAAAAGAATGGTCTTCTGATGACAGTGATGGTTGGGTATCATGTACCTACTATCACAAAAGAGGACATGGAGTAGAAAGGTGTTAGATTTTTCATCCAGAGCTTGTACCTGTTTGGCTCTCTAGATAGGCACCATTAAAATGGGTTGTATCTTTACATTGTATGAAGCAAGATTGCATGTGAATGTTATTCTTGAAGGAATTTCTATTTGTTGCAAAATTTCACCAAGATGGTGTAAAATATGGGTATGTCACTCAATTATGTTGCAGAAATTTATCATTCAATTCAGCTCTTATGATCGCTCTATTGTTTTGGGGTTTTTGTACTTGAAAAAGAGAGTTGAAAAGTGTACATATGCATGAGATTTTGTATGTGTAAATAGAGAAATTGTGATAGGTTCATTGTAATAGATACATGCATGAGTGTTATCAATATGTATCATATGTTTATTGACTTGTGTCACACACATTTCATATCGATTTATGTTGATTGTGTTGTACATATCATGTCGACTTGTGTTGTTGATGTAGCATGTTGTTTTTTGACTATGTTTGTCGATTATGTTGATCGACTTATGTTTTAGTCGATGGTGTTTGTTGATTGTAAGTCAATATTGGATACACCAATGTGCAAGAAGATCACATGTACTTGATGTTAAAGGAGGTGATAGTCATTTCTTTGAAGGAGCAAAAAAAATAGGTGGTCGTCATTTCAATTCTTGCATAATGTTTTCTTTTAAAGATTGATTGTGTGTTCTTGTGACAAGATGTGATAGGAAGTTTGAGGTCCATTAAGTGAGAAGTGGACGAGATGAAAAGTGTTTTGAAACCATTAAGGAAAAAGCTGGTATTTTGTGTTGACACCAAAAGTTCACTCATATTTCAAGCTTAATTTGGATAAGAGGATTTCCAAGAAGAAGCTTGAATGCATTTGTTGCAAGAGGAACTTCATTCTCAGTGGGAAGGATAACAATTTTCCAAGCACATAGAGATCAATGTGGTACAATAGGGTATGTGTCAGTGAAGAGCAGTCAACAATGTTTAAGAGGGTCAACAACAAACAAAGAGTAGTGGTTGAGAGACATGGCCAGTTGCGATGGAAGGCATGTCAAGGTGATTGTCAAAAAAGACTTGTCAAGTGTTAGCTCCCTATAATTCTAGTATATTGGTGAGACTAAAGCTGCAGGGAGGACATTGGAACCAATTTGGGATTCTAGGATCTATCCCTCCTGAATCCAGAGAGGGATCTCTCTGTAAGTGCAAAGATTGATTTATCTTTAAGGCTTGAAATGTGATATTACGCTAGTTATGAAGAACAAGGTTTTGTTTGTTTTGGTTGGGAAAATATAAATGAAGGTGAAGGAAGTCTAAATGAAGGGTGAAGGTGTATGAAAGTGAAAGATTTATTTAGCTAACAAGATAGGCAAGAAGCAGCTTCAATCCATTGGGCTATGGAGTCATAGTAGGATTTAATTGAAACAACAAGGTTCAAGTGTGGTCCATGGGGCAAGTCATCTGTGTCTAAGGATCTCTTTAAGTTGATTTTATGGAATGGAATGAAACAATAAGAAGGGGAATTTAACAAATGAAGAATAAAGAGCAGCCTAAGATCAAGTAAGTACTTTGAAACTATCCTGCTTTTAGCATACACTTAAGAAAGACATAAAAGTAATCTAAGATCAGGTAAGTACTTTGAAACTAGAATGATTTTGATGCAATTTCAATAGAAAACATTTAAAACACAAAAAGAATAGCTTAAGATCAAGTAAGGACTTTGAACCTATCCTGCTTTTAGCATATTCAAAGGGAAAATTTTCAAAGAAACTTTTGGAGAAGAAACTAGAGGACAGGGTTCACCATAGACTTCCCTAGCTCTGCTTAACTTAGTAAACTTATCAAGACAACACATAAGATAACAAAGAATAGTCTAAGATCAGGTAAGGACTTTGAACCTAGCCTGATTTCAACATACTCTTAGGGAAACTTTTCAAAGCAATTGTTGGAGAAGAAACTAGAGGACAAGGCTCACCATAGACTTCCCTAGCTCTGCTTTACTTAGTAAAATTATCAAGACAACACATAAGATAACAAAGAATAGTCTAAGATCAGGTAAGGACTTTGAACCTAGCCTACTTTTAGCATACTCTTAGGGAAACTTTCAGACAACCTTTGGAGATAAAACTAGAGGACAAGGCTCACCATAGACTTCCCTAGTTCAACTTTACTTGGCAGAAACTGAAAATAACGTTTAAAAACAATGTTTAAAGTCTAGACAGTAAGAGAAGGGAACACCAACATTTGACTTATTGGACTGTATTAAATCATTCTTAAACAACACAATTGGAAGAAAACATGTAGATAAAGCTTATCAGTAAGAGAAGGGTACCTTTGACAGTAAATCCTAACTCTATAATTGCTGTTCTTTATCAGAGAAAATGGACAGAATGGAAACAGAAATAAAATAGCAATTTAGAATAATAAAAACATCACCATTGACATAGACCAGGATCCCATAAATCAGCTTGTATTTGATACTTCAAACCAGTTACAATCTTCAAGTCTAGTGGTTCTCTACAGCTTCAAACTTCTCATCTTAACTTAGGTATCTTCAATTACAAATATAGCTTACAACAGCTTCAATAAACTATTTACAGCCAACAGATATGCAGTGACCAACCATTTACAATGTGCTCCTCAAGAATATTTCATAGGAAAAATGAGGAGGTGGAAATATTTATAGGGTTCAAGTATCATAAATTCTACATTTAATGCAATTCTCTGCCTTGAAAACCATGCAAGGCATAAGGCAGGAATCCATTCGATCTATATCTCTGTTTCATAACTCTGTTATGCTTTTGAGGCTTAGTTGATTAAATATTTGACTTTAAGGCTATTTCTTATCCTTGTAATAACTCTGCTAACAATTTGTAATAAGTTTCTTTGATCTGAAATAAATATTCAACTGTCTTTTTGAAAATATCTTCTGTGATGGCAATAAATAGGCCTCTTTTGAATGCTTTGAGGCTACAGGTGGCTTTTGGTAGCTGGAGAGGATTCAATTAGCCTCTGATGTGGCAGTGGAGGCTTTCTCAGACTGATAGATATTATTGTTTTGACCTAAAACACGGCTAATTTGCTTCTGATCCGTGTGTTAGGAATAATTAGGCCTAAATTCCGTCTTCTGTTCTTCAAACTATGTTTAATTGAGTGGATTAGGCTTTATATAGTCGATTCAAGCGTAATCCCTCAAAACTGTCTAAACCATCTTCAATTCTTCATCTCTGTTGTGACTGGATCTTTTAACACTGATACTCTCTGTTTGATTTAGCTTTGCTGTGTCTTGTTGATGTGCAGGCGTTACAGAGGTTTATAATGGCGTCAGTGCTCATGAGGCACTGATAAAGAATAATTTGGAACCCTGTGGAACGATCTCTTTGATGAATAAAAGTGTGGGGCTTTGTCATCCCCGACCTTCAATTTTCCTTTCAAACAATCTAAAAAACATTATAACCTGCACAAACAAAGAAAATTTAGAAAAAATCTTGCGGGGAAGGGTTCAGACTGCTTCAGAGGTTGATGTTAGATCACAGCCATTGGATGAAAGCATCCAACGTCAAGGATTGCTTGCGGGGGTCAGAGGGGAGGCAGTTGAATAAACGGTGGGGAGATTAAGTCAGGGCCGTCGATCTGCAAAGATCAAAGGTCGAGATCAATCATGGAAATATAATGTAGAAGGGGCTATATTATAGCGAAATGGGAAAATATACAAAGGAAATGGGTCGAAAACCTTAATCGACAGCGAAAAAGGCATAAATGAAATTTGGGGTTTATTGAAGGATTCTGGGTCGTCGGATTAGATCGGCCACAGAGATCAACGACGAAGATTCGCTTATGAAGTCCCTTGGAGGATGGGTGGAGGGTGATGAACTAAAAGGCGAGATTGAACTAGGACCGTTATATCTCAGAGATCAACGATGGAGATCTATTTCGGGAAAATGAAATGGGAATGGGAATGGTGGTTTCGGCTGGAGAAACTGCCGAGTTCGCGCGATGAAAAGGGAGAAAGGCGGTATTTCCTTTTTGAACGCGATATGCGTTAAATATTGACACATGGATTTTTAAAACCATCTACATCGCGTAATTTTGAAACATTAACCTTCGGCATAAAATTACGCGAAACCACGCATTGGCTGTCAGATATGGGGCCTTAGATCGGACGGTCGTGAGGAGAGCGCGATGGCGAATAGATGCACTAGCGATAAAAGGTGGGGTAGGGTCTAGGCGGTTTTAATCTTGATCGTTGGATTAGGGAATGGACGGTGGAGATTTGATCTGGGGAAAGGTAGGACCCAAAGGAGTTGGGACTATCAGGTTAAATATGGACCGTTGGATGAAACATATCAACGAGTCAGGTTCAATCTTGGGGTTTATGAAACGGGATATGGCGCAGGGGTCGGGCGGATAATGGGTCATTGTGGGCCGTTGATCTGCATAGATCAATGGTTGGTATTCACCGAAAAATTTATACAACGGGGTTTATGAAAATAACAAAGGGTGTGGGCTTCAATCTGGATCGTCGGATGTATGCAATGGACGACCCAGATCCAATCACTAGATTGCCGATTGGTGGAGAAGAGAGGAAAGGTGTAAAGAAAATTTGCGATGCGATTAAATTGGAGCCGTCGATCTTAGAGAGATCAACAATCAGGAATGAACTGTGGGTTTCAATGTCAGAGAGCTGGGCAGAGTTTTGATTAATTTGGGTTGTCGGTTCCGAATGGATGAATGGATAGGATTCAATCAGGGATCACCAATCGGGAGGGGTCGGTAACACGAGATTGGTGTGATTGGCAGTGGTGCGATTACGCGCCAACCGTCGGATCTAACAGGAAGATCATCAGTCTACATGTAATCGGAGGGGTAAATGGAGAGGGGTGACAGGGCGCAACGCAGAACCAATGCTGACTATTAGATCTTAAAAGATCAATGGCTCAGATCGTGGTGGGGTCTGATTGAACAACATTTTCTCGCATCGGAAGAAAGTAAGACATAAAGGGAAATGCACCCACTTAAAATTCCCGATTGCGATAAGCACCTTGGGCCTTAACGCTTGGTTCTGGCACTGGGTCTCATGGTGGAGAAGTGGTTTAGGGGCTTAGCCGAAGGGGGCTAAAGGCCTTAGTTAAAAAAGATTGTTTTTTATGTTTTTTCAAGGTTTTTCAAAGGATTTTGGGGGTTTCGATAAGGTTTAAAAAGGAGTTTTAAACCTTATTAAAAGGATTTCATGAAGGGAAATGGAGAAAAAGAGGAAAAAGGAGGATTTTTTGTAAGGAAAAAAGGGGATAAAAATGGAGGTTAATTTTGAATGAAACGAGGGGTAAAATGAGGGGAAAATGGGGTTTTTCAACAGTATTTTTCTTCAGGAAAACAACATATTTTTTAGAGTTTGAGAGGGAAACAGCAATGAAGATTATCAAAGGATAAGCTATCTTCACAAGACTTCAAGAACTAACAATTTGGCAATAAAATTGTTTCTTGAAGGCTTAAAACATGATTTAGCCACCATTTGATATGAATTTTTTTATAGATGGCTAATAGTGGCTCCACATGGGGATGGAAACTTCTTGAAGGTGTCAAGAACTTCAGACTTGTATTCTCTGGGAGGCTGATCAATGCCTCATCCATTGGGTTGCAACTTTCTTTTCTTGGCTGGCTTTCTTTTGCTCTGATAATGTTAGCAGCCATGAAAAACAATGGAACTTTACCAAAACAAGCTTTCTACCTACCCAATCCTACTGATCTAACATTTTTTCTTCTTTCAGAGTGCATTTGGATTGGCAAACTCGTTTTACAAACATTTTATTCTTTTGAAAACATAAAACTAATCTAAGTCTACTTCTTATTTCTCCATGAACTCAGATTAAACAGTTGAGTTCATAAGCTTCTCTACCTAACTACAATCTGTTAGGATTAGACTGTCTAACAGATTTAATTCTCTAACTTTCTAAAATAAGAAATTTAAAAATCATACAAGTCAGGATTGAACAATCTAACTTGTTGCTGATCTATGTCATAAAAACAAGCTGCACATAGATTATTATTTGCAGAAAATTAAATAAAAATGGTGAAGGCTTAAGATCTGAAAGTTTTAAGCACATCCTTCTCTTTTCTTCAACTCTGTTTTTGAGTTTGTTTGAGTTGTTTTTTCTTTGTTATCTGGTTCAAATTTTGGGCTTATTAGAACCAGTTTACTTCAGTCTTTGACTCATGATTTAAACAGATTAGAGTCATTCTTCTTTTGGAATCTTAGGTTCAGATTTTGAGCCTGTTTGAACCTTTATTTTCTATCCTAATATGCCTAACTGATAAGCCAAGATTAAGATGTTTTGGCAAATCTAGTTTCACTAACCTATCAACAGTAAATTTAAAACTAATTAGTCAAGATTAGGCTGTATGACTAACTAGGAGTGTGTTTCTTAGGAGTGGCTTTTGAGCTTGCACACTTTCAGATTTGGTTTCTCTTTTTTTGTATGGGGCTGTACCTTTCTTGTTTTTACAATTTGCCCTCTTTTCTCTCTCTATTGTTTTTGTATTTTTGATTTTTTTTTCTAAATTTGAATGCAATGATGGATGGAATATTTATAATGAGAAAAAGATAAAAGGCTTCCAAACATGATAGGATCAAGAGAAGTAATGTTTGAGCATCCTGCCATTGACAGGACCCCCAACCAATTCAGCTCCATTCAATTCTTGCAAAAAATAAGCATTGTTGCCAGCAGAAGAATGAATGAGATAAGGGCCAAGCCATAAGTTATCAAATTTCCCATGCTTGCCCTTGTCTTCTGTCCTTGAATCCCACTTTAAAACTTTGTCACCAATGTTAAAATTATTGGCTTTTGTCATTTTGTCAAAAAGCTTCTTGATGCTCTCTTGCTTTTGTAATGCTCTGTTGTAGACCTCCTCCCTAGTTTACTGAAGATGTATGGTCTGATTTATTCTTCTGATCATGTAATTGTCTTTAGACTGCACTTCTTGGATCAACTTCATAACTGGCACACCTATGCTGGTTTGGAAAATTGCATCTGTACCATACACAAGCTGGTAGGGTGACATTCCAATAGATTTCTTAAGTGTCAATCTGTCAGCCCATAGTGCATGTACTAGCTTTGTGTGCCAAGAATTCTTGTTGTCCTCCAACAACTTCTTGATTATGTTTACCAAAATTTTGTTTAAGGATTATGCCAGCCCATTACCTTGAGGGTAATAAGCAATAGAATGAACCAATGTTATTTGATATTTGTGACAGAATTCAATCATCTTCTTGGATCCAAATGCAGCTGCATTATCAGTGATGATCTTCCTAGGACAGCCAAATCTAGAGAGGATATGAGTCTCAATGCATTTTATGATGACAGAGTCATTGGCTTGCCTAAAAGGGATGACTTCTATCCATTTGGTGAAGTATTTTGTTGCAGTGAGAATCCATCTATGCTGGGTAGATGAGGGTGGATGGATTTAACCTATGAAGTCTAAACCCCACTGTTGAAAAGGAGCTTCAACAGTGATTGGATGAAAAGGTAAGGGAAGCAAATTTCTTTTGCCTTCAAAAAGTTGGCATTTATGATAGGCAATTATCATCATGTGTACATCTAGAAAGAGGGTGGGCCAATAGTAACCAGATCTAAGGATTTTTTTGGCTGTTGTCTTCTAGTAGAAGTGGCCTCCACATTCTCCTTCATGGAAATCGTGCTTAACATTCTCTGCATCATTCTCAGGAAAACATTTAAGCAATAACCCTCTTGCATTTTTCCAATAAAGACATTTATCTATAATGCAGTAGTTTACGACTTTTAACTTTAAAAACCTTGCCTTCGTTTTTGATAAACCAGGAGGTGTATTAAAATTAAGCAAAACATATAGAATATCAACATACCAAGAGGAATTCATAAAATGATCTTCAACAATGGGAGTTGACAATTCCTCTTGTTCATCTAAAGCATTTATCATATTTATATCAAGAAATTCAAAATTTGATTCAACCATTAATCTAGCTAGTCCTTGGCCTTTAATGAGTTTAGTGGGCTTGATCTCTAAATCATATTCAAGTATCAAAACTATCCACTTACCTCTCTTATCATCTAGGTCCTGTGTTAGAATATCTTTAATAACTGAATTTGGGACAAAGGAAATGATGTGGGGGTGAAAAATGTAAACTCTGAAGTCTTTTAAGGCTTTGATTGAGGCAAAGGCTTGTTTTTCCATAATGTTGTACTTTAGAGGAGCATCTCTCAATGCCTTGATAAAGAATGTAATGGGATGCTCTTGTCTCTGTGGATTTTTCTGCCATAGGACAACAAATATTGTATGTTCTGATGCAAATGAAAAAATGTAAAAATATTTTGAACAATCAGGACTTATTAGAACTGGTGTTTTGGTTAATGCTTGTTTCACCAGTTCAAAGGATTTCTTTTCTTCCAAGGTCCACTTAACTCCTTTTTCCTTTTTTCAGCATGTTTTTAATGTTTCTAAGGAGCTCAGATAAGTTGGGTATGAACCTTCTCAAGAAATTAATCTTTCCAATGAAAGATTGAAGTTCCTTGATGTTTCTAGGATGAGTGATTTGCAATATAGCTTCAATCATCTTTGGGTATATCTTTATCCCCTCTTCTGATATGATGTGCCCAAGAATTTTACCTTCTTGGAGACCAAACAGTGTTTTCTTTGGATTTAAAGATATCCCAAACTTTTTGCATTTCTCGAATAATTTTTTCAAGTGTTCTAAGTGCTCTTCATCTGTTTTGGAGAAAACAGTGACATCATCAAGGTAAATAATGATGAAGTAGCCCAACTCTTCCGAGAATGAAATATCCATGGCTCTCTGGAATGTAGCACTAGCATTCATTAAAACAAAGGGCATTTTCACATACATGAAAGTGCCCCAAGGTGTAGTGAAAGCTGTCTTGAGTTGATCATCAGGATGTACTAAAATCTGATTGTATCTTGAGTAGCCATCTAGCAAAGAAATTCTTTTAGAACCAACTACCCTTTGTGAAATATGATCCATTTTGGGTAAAGGGTAGTTGTCCTTCAATGAGGCTTTGTTTAAGTCTCTAAAGTCAATACAAAGCCTGATCTCTCCTGTTTTCTTCCTAACTGACACTAGATTAGACACCCACTCTGAATATCTAATAGGGACAATAATACCAGCTTCATACATTTTCTTGATTTCCTTATCAACCAAAGGTAACTGAACATGGTTTATTCTGCACAGTTTTTGTTTAAATGGCTTTTGTTTTTCCTTGAGAGGTATCTTATGTTGAATTATTTCAGTGTCATAGGACTTCATATCCTCATAAATCCACGCAAAAACATCAGGAAATTCTTTAAAAAGCTCTATATATTTGAGTTTGATATGAGCTGGTAAAGTTTTAGACAGTTTGATCATCTTTGGTTTTAGTTCAGTGCCTATATTACACTCTTCAACTTCAGTTTCCACAGGCTCCAGCTTTGGCTTCTTGGCCACATCATTGAAATCAAACAACTCTTCTAAAGGGACTAGACCTTTTGGCAAACTTTGATTGTTAGAATGCAGAGTTTCTAAGTCTTCTTTTTCTAACTTTGCAACAATTTCTGTTGTGTTTTCAAGTTTGTTAGACAACAGATTTACATCAGCCATCTCTGGAAACTCTTCTTCTTCATCAAGTAGATTTTCTTCACTAGGACAGTCTGTTTCATAGTCTGAATCTGAATTTGGTAGTTCAAATTCATTTCTGGACTACATGAATTCTTTTGTTTGTTTGTCCCCATCAAACACTTGCCAATATTTCTCATTATCAGGGACAGTTGGTCAGAATTTAATTTGAGTTGTACATTTTTTGGTTTCATAAGGAGTTAGGCACGTTCTAGCAGCAAAAGCTAAACCATTAGCTTGGATATTTTGGTTTCTTGGGACAAAAATTAGTTTAAATTCCTCGAATGTTTTCAATAAATCCATGACATCATTTTGATAGGCTTTAAGTCTGGAATGTTTTGCAGTATATTCCCCATTCACTTTCCTAACTATTAATTCAGAATCACCATGCACCTTTATTCTTTTGCCCCCTAATTTCTTCAATAAATGCAGGCCTAAAAGAAGGGATTCATACTCAGCTATGTTATTGGTGCATTGAAAGTTTAATTTGCAGGAATTCCCTTCAGTATGATTGTCCATTGTATTGTGAAGCCACACTCCCACACCTGCATCACTCTTAGTACAAGATCCATCAAAGTGCATACTCCAAAGAGGACTAGTTTCGGGTTCATCGGTTTGGTTACTATCCTCTTCAACTAGCGTGATTTCGGATTATTCTTGAAGATCAGTACTTGGTTGATTTTTTTTTAATTCCTCAGGTTTTTCATTGCATTGAGGACTGATTTATTGACTCTCAAGGTTTAAAAGCAATGGATGAATGATTTGTAGCTCTAGACCTGTGTTTTGTTTGCTGCAGTTTTCGGGTTTAGAAAACTGTTTTGACACTTCTGTCTCATCTTCCTCCTCCTATCTATCTATCATTAATTCAGTTAAGGTCACTTGTTCATTGAATGTTTCATCATTGAAAAGGATAAATGAGTCAAGGCATTTATTTAAAAAATAAAGGGGAGAGTTTTGCGGTCCCTCTTGGCTAGTAACCATGTATTGCATATGAGATTCCCTGTAAAGTCTTCTCATTTGATTAAAAACAGGGATGGTCGCATATGTCATGTCCATTTGCATTGTTCCTTGTAACTTAGCTTGCCAAGATCTTGATAACAACATGCTATATTTTGGGGGTACATCAGCCACAACAATATCCATTACTAAACATTTGGCTAGAATTTGTGCTAAGTTTACACAGAGGTCTTTGATTAAACCTAAACATTTAACTCTGCTTGAGTCAAAGGAGTAAAGATATTTGTAAGGTCGGGTGATTTTAAGGCCTAGGCTCTCCATCACAGATTTGGGCATTAAATTGTGGGAGGCCCCTGAGTCATGCATGTCGTTGTGCAAAATTTTTTCATGAACATTTAAACTAACATAAAAAGGAGGAACTGGTCCTTCTTGATATCTACCTTCAATCTTAGGATGAGCTCTGGCTAGTCATCGTTAAGATTGACAGTGTCATTATTCTCTTCTATGTTTAAAGCCTTCAAAATTTGAGATCTATATACATCTTGGGCAGCTAATTTGGTGAGAGGAACAGAGATTTCGATTCTGGAAATTTCTTGCTCCAAAATAAAAGGCATCTGATTCTTTGAAGTGCTTGTCTCAGCCTTATTAACCGCCACTCTATCATCAAAATCAGTTTGCTGATTTCCTCTATTTATATTTGTCAAAATTGTTTTAATAGGAGCACTAGCTGAGGTGCTAGTGCTACTAAGGTCTGCATTATGTTTTTCAGTACTTTGAGTGCCTTTTTCTTTGTTTTTGTCAGAATTTCCAGCCACTGTTTTATCTTTTGGTTTTGTAGTCTTAGGTTTATTCACAGGGCTATTTTTTGCAGAACTTTCAAAGGTATTAGTCTTGGGAGTTTCCTGATTTCTTTTACTCCTAAGGTCATACTCTTTTTGAGTCTCTATGATGACATTTTCCATTTCTTGATAATAAATTTCATCCTTAGCTCTTTTATCATCATAGGGTGTGTATAGACCTTGTTTTCTAGTGTAATGAACTTCAAAATCATCATTGTCTACTCCCAGCATGTTGATGTCATCTTCCTCTGTTTGTTCACTTGTTTCTTCAACCTCACTTACATAATTTTGATGAAAAGGAGGAGTGATCCGTTGATCATCCTCCCTTGGTCTGTTTTGAGGCTGGTTTCTCCTAAAATTCTGATTTTGGTTTTGATTTCTATTTTGAGGAGCTATTTGGTTTTGAATAGCTTGTGTTCTCTCAAGTATGCTCATATTTTTCATCATCTCCTCTATCATTCTCTCCATCTTAGAGCTAGATGTGGAAGGTGCAAATTCCTCTCTAAAGGACACTTTCTTCTCGTTTCTCATTCTTTCTCTTTTCTCCATTAAATTAACTTCCACAGCAAGAGCTCCCTTTTGCATATCTTCAAGAGTTAGAGGATCTCTCTCTCTCAGCTGATAGGCCATCTTAGGATCAAATACTTTAGGAAAATTGTTTAAAGCTGAGCCTTGTGGAGGTTTTAGGTCTGGGGGAAGGGCATTATAAACACTGTTAAACCTAGTGCAATAGGCTTGAACACTTTCCCCAGCGTTTCTTTGGAGATTCTTGTAATCAGAAAGTATTTGGAGAGGGTTTTTCCTCACTTCCCATTTGTTTAAGAATAACTGATGGAAGGCTTGGAGATCATAAATACTGTGAGGGGTTAAGCCTTTGAACCATTTTCTTACTTCTCCCCCTAAACTCTGAGCAAATAATCTAAGTTTGACAGTTTCTTCATCAATTTAATTTTTGTCAAAGTAGTCATTCATCTTATCCACATGTTGTGAAGCAATAGTAGAATTATTGGCATCATACAATGGTATCTTGGACTGATAGTCTTGTGGGAGATCGACTAAGGGTAAAGGAAGGACTAGGGGAGCATACCATGTTGCCATGATAGGAGGTTGTGGAAAAAGTAGGGGGTTTACAAGTGGTGGATTGAAAATAGGGAAAGTGGGTTGGGATGAAGTGGTTTGGATAGTGGATGTATGAAGAACAGATGTGGATGGACCAGCAATAGATTTTTGAGCAGATCTAGGGTGAGAGAAACCAAAATTATGAATGAAATGTAAATCAGGTGGAGCAGTTTCTCTGCTACCAGGATGTTCACTTCTATCTTGGGATGAAAGCGAAGGCTTTGAATCTAAATGATATGTATCATCAAGTGATATAGTTCTAAATGGAGAGTCAAATCGTGATTCTTGTAGAGCTGCAAGGTTTTCAAGAACAGAATTATCTCTAAGGGGTGATATGAAAACAGTTGAAGATTTAACCTCGGGAGACTTCCTAAGGATTCTTTCAGGCTATCAACTATCTCAGGAGGGTTTGGGTCAGGATAGGCTCTAATATGGATCCTTATAGGAGCTACTATGCTGTGTTTTTCAGACCCAACTAAACAAGAAAAGTTTAACCAAATATAACAATCTTTAAGAGGCTAACTGATCTTTTTTAAATAAGAAAAATTTAATCCTAAAGTCCTCTAACTGAGTTTGAATGATGTTATGATGATAATGGGTTTTCCCAGTGGATTCTCAAGGTCTGTTTAGGATTGTGGAGTCACCAGGTGGAAATTTTTAGCTCTTTTGGAGGTAAAAGGTTTTATGGTCCACCACCATGTTTATTTGAATACCAATCTAAAATATTTTTGGGTTTTCTAAGTTTTTTTCAGTCCTATGGGTTCTAAGAGTGTCCTAAATCTATTCCAACACTTAGCTATGGTGATGAGACAAAGAGAGTTTACTCTTATGGCTAAGCTAACTGATCCTTCAAGGTTTGATAAGCTCTTATGAGAATCCTAAGGTTTCCTTAGTTTGTCACTGATTCAAATAATTTTTATCATGATTACCATTTGCTTGGTAGTGCTTGAAGAGGGCTACTTGTACTCACTGAACACCGTTTTTGAATCAAGGGTTTTCCTGAGGTCCTTAAGAATGTATAGGTGTAATTTCACTCAAAATTCCCCAGTGGAGTCACCAGAAATGTTATGCTTGGTGGCTCAACTGGCTAATATACCAAATGTTCTTGAATCAAGGGATTTCTGGAGTCTTAAGGTGTACTTAAATGCTCAATAACCCAAAATTCCACAGCAGAGTCACCAGAAATGTTAGCTCCCTGTAATTCTAGCAGACTGGTGAGACTAAAGCTGCAGGGAGGACATTGGAACCACTTTGGGATTCTAGGATCTAGCCCTCTTGAATCCAGAGAGGGATCTCTCTATAAGTGCAAAGATTGATTTATCTTTAAGGCTTGAAATTTGATATTAGGCTAGTTATGAAGAACAAGGTTTTGTTTGTTTTGGTTGGAAAAAGATAAATGAAGGTGAAGGAAGTCTAAATGAAGGGTGAAGGTGTATGAAAGTGAAAGATTGATTCAGATAACAAGATAGGCAAGAAGCAGCTTCAATCCATTGGGCTATGTAGTCATAGTAGGATTTAATTGAAACAACAAGGTTCAAGAGTGGTAAATGGGGCAAGTCATCTATGTCTAAGGATCTCTTTAAGTTGATTTTATGGAATGGAATGAAACAATAAGAAGGGGAATTTAAAAAATGAAGAACAAAGAGCAGCCTAAGATCAAGTAAGTACTTTGAAACTATCTTGCTTTTGGCATACACTTAAGAAAGACATAAAAGTAATCTAAGATCAGGTAAGTACTTTGAAACTAGCCTGCTTTTGATGCACTTTCAATAGACAACATTTAAAACACAAAAAGAATAGCTTAAGATCAAGTAAGGACTTTGAACCTATCCTGATTTCAGCATATTCAAAGTGAAACTTCTCAAAGCAACTGTTGGAGAAGAAACTAGAGGACAGGGATCACCATAGACTTCCCTAGCTCTGCTTTACTTAGTAAAATTATCAAGACAACACATAAGATAACAAAGAATACTCTAAGATTAGGTAAGGAATTTGAATCTAGCTTGCTTTCAATATACTCTTAAGGAAAATTTTCAAAGCAATTGTTGGAGAAGAAACTAGAGGACAGGGCTCAGCATAGACTTCCCTAGCTCTGCTTTACTTAGTAAAATTATCAAAACAACACATAAGATAACAAAGAATAGTCTAAGATCAGGTAAGGACATTGAACCTAGCATGCTTTCAACATACTCTTAGGGAAAATTTCAGACAAACTTTGGAGATAAAACTAGAGGACAGGGCTCACCATAGACTTCCCTTGTTCAACTTTACTTGGTAGAAACTGAAAATAACATTAAAAAACAATGTTTAAAGTATAGAAACTAAGAGAAGGGAACACCAACATCTTGACTTCTTGGACTATATTAAATCATTCTTAAACAACAAAATTGGAAGAAAACATGTAGATAAAGCTTATCAGTAAGAGCAGGGTACTTTTGACAGTAAATCCTAACTCTATAATTGCTGTTCTTTATCATAGAAAATGGATAGAATGGAAACAGAAATAAAATAACAATTTACAATAAGAAAAACATCATCGTTGACATAGACCAGGATCCCATAAATTATCTTGTATTTGATACTGCAAACCAGTTACAATCTTCAAGTCCAGTGGTTCTCTACAGCTTCAAACTTCTCATCTTAACTTAGGTATCTTCAATTACAAACAGATCTTACAACAACTTCAATAAACTATTTACAAGCAACAGATATGCAGTGACCAACCCTTTACAGTGTGCTCCTCAAGAAGATTTTATAGGAAAAATGAGGAGGTGGAAATATTTCTAGGGTTCAAGTATCATAAATTCTACATTTAATGCAATTCTCTGCCTTGAAAACCATGCAAGGCATAAGGCAGGAATCCATTCGATCTATATATCTGTTTCTTAACTTTGTTCTACTTTCAAGGCTTAGTTGATTAAATATTTTACTTTAAGGCTACTTCTTATCCTTGTAATAACTCTACTGAAAGTTTGTAATAAGTTTCTTTTATCTGAAATAACTATTCAGTTATATTTTTGCTAATATCTTCTTTATGGCATTAAATAGGCCTCTTTAAAATGCTTTGAGGCTACATGTGGCTTTTGGTAGCTGGAGAGGATTCAATTAGCCTCTGATGTGGTGGTGGAGGCTTTCTCAGACTGATAGATTTTATTGTTTTGACCTAAAAAATGGCTAATTTTCTTCTGATTCGTGTTAGGCATAATTAGGCCTAACTTCTATCTTCTGTTCTTCAAAATTTGTTTAATTAAGTGGATTAGGGTTTAGATAGTCGATTCAGGCCGTAATCCCTCAAAATTGTGTAAACCATCTTCAATTCTTCATCTCTGCTGTGACTGGATCTTTTAACACTGATACTCTCTGTTTGATTTAGCTTTGCTTTGTCTTGTTGATGTGTAGGCATTACAGAGGTTTATAATGGCGTCAGTGCTCATGAGGCACTAATAAAGCATAATTTGGAACCCTGCGGAATGATCTCTTTGATGAATAAAGGCGCGGGGGATCGTCATCCCTGGCCTTCAATTTTCCTTTAAAACAATCAAAAAACCATTATAACCTGCACAAACAAAGAAAATTTAGAAAAAATCCTGTGGGGAAGGGTTCAGACTGCTTCAGAGGTTGAGGTTAGATCGTAGCCGTTGGATGAAAGAATCCAACAACGAGGATTTCTTGCGGGGGTCAGGGGGGAGGCGGTTGAATAAATGGTGGGGAGATTAAGTTAGGGCTGTTGATCTGCAAAGATCAACGGTCGAGATCAATCGTGGAAATATAATGTAGAGGGGCTATATTATAGCGAAATGGGAAAATATACAAAGGAAATAGGTTGAAAACCTTAATCAGCAGCGAAAAAGGCATAAATGAAATTTAGGGTTTCTTGAAGGATTCTGGGCCGTCGGATTAGATCGGCCACAAAGATCAACAACGGAGATTCGCTTATGAAGTCCCTTGGAGGATGGGTGGAGGGCGATGAACTAAAAGGCGAGATTGAACTGGGACCATTAGATCACAGATATCAACGATGGAGATCTATTTTAGGAAAGTGAAATGGGAATGGGAATGGTGGTTTCGGCTGGAGAAACCACCGGTTTCGCGCGATGAAAAGGGAGAAAGGCGGTATTGCCTTTCTGAACGCGATATGCATTAGAGATTGACACGTGGCTTTTTAAAACCACCTACATCGCATAATTTTGAAACATTAACCTTCAGGAATAAAATTACGTGAAACCGCGCACTGGCCATCAGATCTGGGGCCTTAGATCAGACGGTCGTGAGGAGAGCGTGATGGCGAATAGATGCACGGGCGATAAAAGGTAGGGCAGGGTCAAGGCGGTTTTAATCTTGACCGTTGGATCAGGGAATGGACGGTGGAGATTTGATCTGGGGAAAGGTAGGACCCAAAGGAGTTGGGCCTATCAGGTTAAATATGGACCGTCAGATGAAACATATCAACGGCTCAGGTTAAATCTTGGGGTTTACGAAATGGGATATGGCGCAGGGGTTGGGCGGATAATGGGTCATTATGGGCCGTTGATCTGCAGAGATCAATGGCTGGTATTCACTGAAAAATTTATACACTGGGGTTTATGAAAATAACAAAGGGTGAGGGCTTCAATTTGGACCATCGGATGTATGCAATGGACGCTCAGATCCAATAGCTGGATCGCCAATCGGCGGAGGAGAGAGGAAAGGTGTAAAGAAAATTTGCGATGCGATTAGATTGGAGTCATCGATATTAGAGATATCAATGGTCGGGAATGAACTGTGGGTTTCAATGTCGGAGAGCTGGGCAGAGTTTTGATTAATCTGGGTTTTCGGTTCCGAATGGATGAACGGCTAGAATTCAATCAGGGATCACCAATTGGGATGGGTCGGTAACACGGGATTGGTGCAATTGGCGGTGGTGCAATTACGCGCCAACCGTCGGATCTGACGGGAAGATCAACGGTATACATGTAATTGGAGGGGTAAATGGAGAGGGGTGACAGGGCGCAATGCGGAACCAATGCTAACCTTTAGATCTTAAAAGATCAACGGCTCAGATCGCTGCGGGGTCTGATTGAACAACATTTTCTCGGATCGGAAGAAAGCAAGAAATAAAGGGAAATGCACCCACTTAAAGTCCCGATTGCGATAAGTGCCCTGGGCCTTAGCAATTGGTTCTGACACTGGGTTGCATGGTGGGGAAGTGGTTTAGGGGCTTAGCCGAAGGGGGCTAAAGGCCTTAGTTAAAAAAGATTGTTTTTTATGATTTTTCAAGGTTTTTCAAAGGATTTTGGGGGTTTCGATAAGGTTTAAAAAGGAGTTTTAAACCTTATTAAAAGGATTTCATGAAGGGAAATGGAGAAAAAGAGCAAAAAGGAGGATTTTTATAAGGAAAAAAGGGGATAAAAATGGATGTTAATTTTGAATGAAAGGAGGGGTAAAATGAGGGGAAAATGGGGTTTTTCAGAAGTCTTTTTCTTTAGGAAAACAACATATTTTTCAGAGTTTGAGAGGGAAACAACAATGAAAATTAATCAAAGGATAAGATATCTTCACAAGACTTCAAGAACTAACAATTTGGCAATAAAATTGTTTCTTAAAGGCTTAAAACATGATTTAGCCACCATTTGATATGTCAAATTTTATAGGTGGCTAACATCAAGTAAAATCAGTTGATATAACTTGAAAGCAGAAGTGTGTTGAAGCTTTTGAAGAAAATTATCAGCTTTTGTGGGTCCAAAAGCCCATCAGTGGGAAGGAGTGATCAGAATTTGGATTAGGGCCCAAAATTAGCTAAAAATTCAAAGTTCTCAAAATTGTTTCAGACCTGAACGATCGGATAGAGTTCATCGCCAAGATTCTGACGCAAATCATTTCATCAAAATCTGAGTTCATATGACTGAGTTATCGTCTGCTGTTCATTTTGTCAAATAGGCAAAAAATGGATAAGACAGGTACATCAGCTGACTTGACAGTCCATTCAACACCTCAGGAATATTCTCTCAATTATAGCAGTGGCACTATGATAACTATCATCTTCAGATTAGCCAAATGATTTTGTGAAGGGAGAAATTGCCCAATGACCTCCAATATGTTGCTAAGTTTGAATTTTTTTTTTTAAATTTATTTATTTCATTTATTTTTTATTTTTTTCAGTTGTAGCACAACCCAACCAGAGGACACCACGTGTCCTATCTGATGGACCCTCTTCAACCCTTGGTTTAAATTCTTATTTTACGTATATGGCAAGGTTGGACATTATGGATAACACATTTTTTTATATATCCTAAGTTCTAACCTAGGCTAAGGATTCTACTATGGCGGATAGACACATTTTATTCGGGCGCAATGTCTTATTTCTATAATCTATGGTCTACATATATTATTGTAATACATATATTACTAACCTATGGTTTTGGAACCATATGACATCGGACCCTTACCAACTATGGAAACGACGCTAACTAAGTTTAGAGCCACAAACCAACTTGGTGGAGGACTATTCTTTGAGGTGAGCTCTAAATTTGGCGGGAAGTATTGTTATAAGCCTTTGCAAAAATTTATCATTGGATCAAGGGTCGAACACCCGACCTACCTCACTCCACTTTGCTATCCTACCAATCCATCTACACCGAAGTTCTTAGCAGCTATCCATTGTTGCCCATATTTGAATTGTAATGCAGCGATGATTGGGGGTATGGAGGGGGCTAGAACCCTCCCACATGGACAATGAATAAGAACCATAGGCTTGCACAATTGCGCGACGGGAGATTAAACCTGTTTAATTAATGATTAAAACGTGGTTAAGCCACATTAAAACGACATTAGCGCTAAACATGATTATATTTAAACAGCACTTATCTTATCATTAAGATGCACTTATCTTATAATCAATGCGTAGATAAGTGGTGGTTAACTTGGCGGAGTACGCCAATTTTGGTGGCACTTCCACTTTTAGTGGACTTAACTAGCAGTCTTCCAATTTTAGTGGCAATTTTCTAGGCCTGGAGTAAATGACACCTATCTTGGGAAATATTTGACCAAATTGAGCTCACTAAAAGTCATTCTTAGGATTTTGGCATACTGGGAATCCATTGGAATAGGTTTCTGAGGTAGATGAGAACTTCTTGATGGAGTTTTTCCCACTTGAAGATTTTTTATGCCTAGGGTCACTAGGAGAGGAGGCCATGTATAGAGGACCTGTAGTCCAATTGAAGAACTAGAAGAGGCTAATCATGGGTTTAAGGATGCTATGAATCCAATGGTAACTTATTTTTTCTATTTTGAACACATATTCAAGATAAAATTGAAGATTTTACAAGGAGGGTGTATGGATCATTCAATCCTTTGAAGCAATTTTGGAAGCTGTTGATCAAGGAGGAGACCTTGTAGGGGTTTTTCTCATTTAAAAAACTATTGTTGTAGCAACTATGGCCAACATGGTTTAGTTCTGGTTTTATTTATTCATTCATTAAGTTTATGAAGATGTTTTATGTATGCTTCAGTATGGAATTGGAGTGTATTTGTGAGGGCTTTGTAACACTCATTAGTGAAGTATAGGTCATCTCTGTAGGAGATTGTTGTATTGCTGATATATGTGAGATTTCTTTGCAGGAAAACATCACCTTTAAGGGGTGATAGCCACATAGTAAGGGCAGTATATTGATATGTACCTTTGTTCACGAAATAGAAGAGTGGTCTAGTGTATTATTCCCAAATGGGAAAAGCAATAATATTGAACAAAATGCTTCAAATATTAGTGTATAACATCACATCAAGATATGAGACCAATATGGAGCTTCTTTATTAATCATAACATTAGAAAAATAGTATAAAATAATGGGGCAAAAACCATATAACATTAATCAATAAGCCTCCAGTGAGTAAATCCCTGTCACAATGAGGTGCTGCTACTATATCAAAATGCCGGAAGACTGCTACAGCGTAGTCATAGGAGCACTCCTAAAACATATGAATATAAAAAATATGGAATGGCTGATATATGCCTCAAAGGACAATGTACATTAATATAAAGGCTCTATATAACCTCCAATAAGAAACCCAAGAGGGTTTTCAGAAATACACCAATATACAAGAAATGAACCCAAGCCCTGGGGCTAAATATTCACTACAACTAAATAGGCGGAAAGATGTGGCTGCTCTGATGTAGCACATAATGTAGTGTCCTCCAATAGACTCTCTAGATGAAAGGATGATCCCTTCACTGGAAAACCTTCTCCCCAAATGGTGTACTAAAACCACCCCTGCAACTCCTCCCTAAAATAACGCAGTCCAAGACCGAAACTACACTGTAGGGGAAAATGATAGTGTGGTATGGTGCCAAATGCTACAATAAGGCTCAAGAGCCTTCATTACTAGCCTCCCAATGGAAGGAAACCTTCCTCCACTGAAAAACAACTCAGAAATCACCCAAATGATTTCTCAACTGCTGCACCCTGCAACTCGGCACATCTCTCAACAGAAACTGTGCTGTAGAACAAATATGGAGCTTGGCCTAATGCCATAATGTGGAAATATAGTGCATATACTTCTCCTGAGTAGGAAATCGAAGTCCCCCGAGGATGAAGGTGGGATTCCCGCTCGGGAACACCTTGTGCTAAACAACACTGCAGTCTTAGCTAAACAACTGAAGAGAGAAAATAAGTCTTAACTGACCATATCAAAATAATAATCCAAAAACATATCCTCTACTCCCCTTCCTTATATAAGTGGTGAGCTTCCTCACCCTTGGCCCCACTCATTAAAGCCACTACTTCCATGCATGGAGTCTCCCTCCAAAATTTTGCTATACCACAATGAATTCCACTCCTCCATGGCAACGTTGTTGATTTGGTCAAAGTTGACCCAGTCTATATGCTCCAACCCCTTTCACATATATGCTCCATAGCAACGTTTTTTATTTGGTCAAAGTTGACCCAGTCTATATGCTCCAACCAATTTCACACATAAGGGTGCTTTATCAAACCACTAAAATGATCTCCTTTCACATTAGCAATGATTTTATTCCTACTAAGGAGATTTATGGGTCTCCATACCCTCTTATTCATCAAATTAAGAAGAAAAAACAAAAATTAATATTCCAACTAGCTCATGGCTAATTGGGAATATTATAGTCCTCCCCTCTCAAATTTTGCTTGTCCTCAAGCAACTATAAAGGTGAGTGCTACAACTCTTCTCCTCCTTCATAGGTGACACCTCCATGTGATAAGTTCCGCTCATAGACCAAGTGTCTCCCAATCAATATCTCCATGAAATGCTCCTCCCAAGTACTCATGAGATGCAAATGACTCATCTCATAAGGAAGCAAAAGATCCAATGTAGAAATCATGGTTTGCCCGATGTTCTCCCTGAAATATGAAGCTTAAGAAACACGAAGAATGTCTCTCCCAAAGGGCATGTTCAATCCTTGCATCCTCCCTCCATTCATTCCCATGATAAGAATAAGGAAATCATCAATGTGTGGGATCAAAACTAAGGACACATAAGTTTCCATATTCAATAATGGAGGTGGATCATAGTCCCACATGTGGAACCAACGCAGTATATCTCATGACTGCCTCAGATAATGATGTGGTAAGTGTTTTCCCCACCACTTACTTGCTGCCATAGTATTCTCACATGCTTTGAGAAGGTGAGAGATGTTTGGTGCCTTTGGAGCACACCCTGAATGACATGTCATCTCCCTATATCCTCCTAGGGAGTGGCCATGCTCAACAATGTTTATGGCCCCAAGTTGGCCATGAAGTTTATAAGGAAGAATGCTCCAATTTGGAGCAATGTTCTGCACATGTATGGGGAAGGAATGAAAATACTCATTAAGTAAATCATTATGCAAAAAAAAATGATCCTTACCATATACTTTTCTCACACTAATGGAGTGGCTCATAGATAGATCCCATCTCATTCCCAAAGAGGAAAGAGGTGGTTGTGATAACTCCATCAAAGAGTTATGTATCTCCTCCATCTCCACATGATCCATGCATATCCTCAAATGTTGATATATCTCCTCTTCAAAGCCTTTCCAAGTATACCCCTCCATGATGGTATGGTATGCCCTCATGGAATAAGTGTGACTAAAGATAAAATATTCATGTGCTGCATGTAGTAACTTCTCCTTGATCTTGGATGCTCTAGATAATAAGATCCTACTCTGATAGAAGATGACTTCATCTCTCGCTAAATATGCCTCCTCTAATAGCTGGTCATCAAGTATCATGCATGTAAAAATATCCTTGGAATAATCCACCAACAGCTGTGATTTCCAATATGGATCTATCCTCCATAGTGACAATGCTGATGATCTATCATATAAAGCATCTGTCATTTGGCTGCTCCCTTATTTGACATCTCCTATGCCAAAGTCATATACCAGAAGGCTGCTATCCTCCCTCTGTTGCTCCATTATTAGCACAAGATTTGATTTGAGAGTGGGTAATGATGATGTTGGGAGAAGGTCTCCCTCCTCCTTGAGTCTACCCAAGACTCTTAGTGCTATACCATGACCTCCCAATGCTCCCACTCCTCCTGGATCTATGAGTGGCGCAACATGATGTGAGACATTTCTCACCAACTCCTGATGGTTTTCCACAAAACAATAATGTCTCATGGGCCAAAGTCATGTGCATAATATATGGGACTGTTAGGTCCTTGCTTCCAATGCGCAAATCCAACTCTATTTTCTATGTGGAAGTTGTTTGTGAGGGATATATGTGCATGCCCCTTGTTAGTCATCAGTATTTTTGATTGTTGTGATGACTATATGCCTTGCCTAGGTCTTCTAGAAATAAATTTCAAACAGTCAATTTGTCCTCTAGAAAACCCCTCAGAGAAAATTTTATCTTTTTCCTCTGTTACAGACTGTGTTAGAAGTGGTCATCAAGTTTCAGTCTTGATAAAACTCCCCTATCCATAACTATCATAAGCCTTGTACCTCTGAATAGTTAAAATCCCCTGTTTTCACATAGCTCACTGTCAAGCATAGGACAAGGTTTTCTCCTCCCCTCTCACTGTTTAAATGTCCATTTGCTGACCTGACTATGTATGAGAAACCCTTCAGAAGTCATGACAAAGTGTCTAGGTTTAGGTGATGGTATTTAGGTTAAGTATCTTGAGAAGAATATCCCTAGTAAAAAACCTTGTTCTCAATATTAGTCAGCCATCCTCTCTTCTTATCTAGCAAAACAAATCCTTTTGTTATCCCTAGGTCATGCACCATCAAGTTGACATATGTCTTGTTTCAACAAAACTCACAAAGTCAAATCAAGAAGAAACAGAGTAAATATGGTCCCATGACCAAGGAGAAAGTGATCAAGTGATTTTCAAAGTTTATCCTCATTATACCACAGACAAGTTTGCCCAAAAATCAAGCCCTCTTATCAAGACATCTCTGTAGCGGTGCCAGGATGAACGGCATAAAGCAAAATTGGGCAAAGAAACATTTCAAGGAGAGGTTTCAATTCAAAAAAACAGTTGACTATTTGGAGACTAAAGGAAATATAGGTCTAAGAGGAAGAGGGACAAATTGGTTTATCTCTGCAAATAAAAAATACCTAAGGATGTCAAGGAATCATCCATTATGGAAAATAAGCACAAAAGGCTGAAAGACAATTCACCAAGCACTCCATGTCACTCCACAAGGTATTTTTTGCTCTTTCCAAACATCTGGGCTACAACACTGGAAATCAGCACTGTTTGATTAAAAATGGCAGTTTCAGGCAAAAGGACCCTCAACAGTCTTTAGACATCAAAGTGAAAAGCATGAAAAGGGAAACAAATGTTTTTTCATAACCCCGCAACCTAGGCTGTAAATCATCAAAGGCGCTACCATCACCAATGAAAATAAAGCTACTGCAAAAGAGTGTTCACGCCTAAGAGAGACACAACAGATAGTTTTGATTTTGAAATACATTACCTGTTCATTAGCCTCACAGTGAATTTCTACAAAGAGACATGTCTCATACAGATTGGGTAAAGGATAAGAACACATATTTTGGTTTGAATTGCCTCCTTCAATTATAAAGCAGAGGGCACAAATTTTTGTTTGAATTGCCTCCTTCAATGATAAGCAGAGGGCACAAAGTTCTATGAGTTACCCTTACAGGGAGAAATGAAGAGCACATTTTATGGTTTGTAGACTCCCAAAAATATTTAGGCATCAAAGTGAAAAGCATAAATAGGATCAGCTGCCTTTTTTATACCCCTATAGCCTATACCCTAAATCATAAAAGGCACTATCATCACAAAAGGAGCTAAAGTTACTGCAAAGGAAAGGTTACACCTAAAAGAGAAAAATGAGATAGGTTGGATTTTGAAATCCACTACCTGTTCATTAGCTTCACAGTAAATTTCTACAAAGAACATGTCTCATAAGCAAATTGGACTAAAGAAAAAGTTGGTTGTAAAAAATGCCTCCTTCAATCATAAGCAGAGGGAAAAGACTTAAGTTTAAAGGTCCTCCTTCATGACAAGTAGAGGGCACAATTTCTTTAAAGGGCCTCCTTCATTTGATGAACATAAGTAGGGAAAAAACACAGGTTGTTTAAAGAGCCCAGAATTTGTTTGAAGTACCTTACTTCAAGCATAAACAGAGCACCCACATAGTTTCAAAGAAACCTCCAATTAAAAGTAGAGGGAAAAGACTTAATTTTAAAGGGCCTCCTTCATAACAAGAATAGGACAAACACTTAAGTTTGAAAAAGCCTCCTTCAATAAAGATAAGGTGTTACACAAAGGGTAGTCACAGACTTGACTTAAAGAATGTGGAGGAAAACATAGTTGTTAAATTCGCCTTGCAAATGACAAAATTCCATCATAAGCATAATCACGTGTTCAAATTCTAAAGGTAGTGGTGAAGGGAAACAAAAAAGGGACAAAAAAATCTATTAGATAAGCCATAAGGTGAAGGTAAACTGCATTTCTGCACCAGCATTCACCAATTTTGACCAGTGTTGGGAGAATTCGTTTTTGGGCTGAAAAATGGAAACCAAATGAAACAAATCAAATATATTTTGAAAGTAGATATCCATAGCTTTCCAACGAGCCATCCCGAGCCCAATTACGACCTCGATAAGGCCTCCAAAACACTGCTGAAAAAAGGTCTATTTCTGCGCTACGCGCCTGTAGATGGACGCTACGTGCCTACAGTCTGCTCTTGTGTTATTTTCTTAAGGATGCAACGCGCCTATAGATGGATGCTACACGCTAGTAGGAAACGTGTAGCACCATCTAGAAAGCTGCAGAAAGGGGGCCAGAATTGAAATTTTTTCCCAGAATTGATTTTTCACTACATCAAGAAACTTTCAAGTTATTTATCACTGTCTTTTCCCCCTCGGTTTCTCTTAAATCATAAAATATGTTTTGAAAAATAAATTGAAGGAGAAAGAAGTTTTAAAGAAAAAGAAAACCTATTTTCATTTGACAAGTTGTTTAGTTGATTTTTGGAGAGGAACAAGTAAGGTAAAAATTCCTCCAAAGAGAAAGGTTAAAAAGGGAGGTCAGCATAACATGTTTGAGCCCACCATTGTTCAAGAAATCACTGCCTCTCCCTCAGTCTTGTCTTGCTTTCAAGAGGTTGGATGCTTTGATTTTTGTAGTAGAATATCAGAGGTCACTAGCCAACTTTATTTGACTGAGTTGTTTGGCCTGATGTTGGATGGAAAACAAGTTCACATTGCAGGTATGGATTTTGAGCTCACTCCTAAAAATGTTTCAAAAGAAACTAAGATCCCCTACATAGGAGAAAAGTGGTTCAAGCATGCATACCTCAATCCGAGTCACTATAAGCCTTTTCTATGACAAAAATAGTGATCATGAAGTTGGCGACCCACAAGAAAATGAAGACACTGATGAAGAAAGAGGCAACCCACAACAAGAAAATGAAGGAAGTGATAAAGAAGAAGGAAGCCCACAAAAACACATTGAAGATACTAGAGAAGAAGGCAACCCACAACAAAAAAATGAAGATAGTGATGAAGGAGCAGGAAGCCCACAGTAAGAAAATGAAGACAGTGATGAAGAAAGAGGCAGCCCACAACAAGAAAATGAAGACAGTGATGAAGAAAGAGGCAGCCCACAACAAGAAAATGAAGGCAGTGATGAAGAAGAAGGCAACCCACAAAAATACATTGAAGATACTAGAGAAGAAGGCAGCCCACAACAAAAAAATGAAGACAATGATGAGGGAGCAGGCAGCCCACAGCAAGAAAATGAAGACAATGATGAAGAAAGAGGCAGCCCATAGCAAGAAAATGAAGGCAGTGATGAAGAAGAAGGCAGCCCACAAAAAGACATTGAAGATACTAGAGAAGAAGGCAGCCCACAACAAGAAAATGAAAACAGTGATCATGATGAAGGCACACCACATCAGGAAAAAATTGAAAAGAATTAAAATGATAGAAGCAGTCATAGAAAAGAGGGAAGTAATAAAAACAGTCATGATAGCAAGAAAATAGATGAAGGTAGAGATAATTTTGAAAAGGAAAAAATAGTAGACCTAGACATCTCCCACCAAACAGAAAAGGAGCATGATCTTTCTGAGTTTACTCTTGATAATGAGTTCATTACAAATATCAAATTTAATGAACAAGGAAATTCCCCACAGCAAAGCAACCAAGAAGTGCAAGCAAAGAATGTTTTTGGAGAAGAGGATAGCCCCAAGGCTGCAGGAGACCAAACTAAACAAGCCCAATTATTAACTCCTCCTCTCACTCATCATCAACAAGGTCAAGAGGATGTGTTTACTGCCTCTCCAAGGGAAGGGGAAATGCTTCCTTCATCAAAAGTAGAAAAGGCTAAAAACACCAAAACATCAAGGAAGAAAACCATTCAAACAGTGACTAGCAATGTCACTAGGGCACTAAGGAGTAGAGGCAAATTTCCAAAGAAGAGCAAAGTAGAATTTCCCAAGAAAACCAGAGGAAAGAAAATCATCAAAGGCAAGGGCAAGGAGAAGATTGAAGAACAAGAAAGCAGTCATGAGCATGAGAGGGAGTTTGAGCTAATACAAATATACAGTGATTATGAAGATGATGAGGCCACTATTCTTAGATCTCTTTTGTAAAACTGGGAGGTTTAGATTAGAGATTTGGAAAATGGCCTAGAAAGGTCAAAAGACATCATCCATTATTTGCAATTGAAAAATAATCAAATGAGTGGATATATGGAAATATTTGAGGCTCGGGTGCTCATATACAGAGGAGAAGCTCAAAAGTCACAAGTGAGGCTATAAGAATACATGGGTGAGTATGCGGAAGATGAAGAAGAAGAAGGACCAGCAAGAAAGAGACCTAGGACCATGGGTCTTAGAAAAGCATTACAAAACCAGAAAGAAGAGGAATCAACCCGTGAACAACAGTACCCTCTTACAGAGCTCCTTGCCAAAGAAATTGAGAATAATAGAGAGTCTTGGCTTGAGAGGGAAAATCAGCATTTGGAAACCAAAATGGAGAAAGCTAACAAGGATTTGGGCCTACAAAGAAGAATGACTAAGCACTACAAGAAGTTGAATCAGTTTGCCCGAAAGAAACTCAAAGCTGCCCAAAGGAGGCGCCTGACGGAAAAACTAGAAAAGATCTATCCCACCTTGGAATTCTTGCTCAAGATTCATTGCATGTTTCTAAAAACCCTTAAGGGGTTTACTCACCAAATTTGGGCATTTTTGGACACATTTTTGCTTTTTGTGAATTTTAGGCCTAAAAGCATAAAATCATGGGTGCCTTAAATTTTTCTCGGAGCATCCTCAGCTGAAGAAAAATATATTTTTGGATTCCTTGACATCAAAGGAACATGCTTAGAAATTTTTAGATCAAATGAAGCTGTTTTGGTCTCTCAAAAAGGCCAAAAACAACCATTTTTCACCTTTCTGCCCCTAATATCAGCAGGTGCTACACTCTTGGGTTTTTTCATTGTTTCTACTTTTTGACTGACTTCCAGGCATCATATTGGAAAAAATCAAGTATTTTTGGAAATTATACATTCGTAGCTTTCCAACGAGACATCACAGGACTCATTTCGACATCAGGAGGTCAGCTAAAACTTCACTGCAAAGAAGACCTTTTTGTGGCGCTACGTTCTTGTAGATTTTGTTGAAAAACAGTTTTCTGATTGATGACTGGGCCAAATGTGCATTAAGAAATTTTGTCTTGTGTGTCAGGCCTTGAAAGCGATTATTTTTTTTCTATTTTGGTTCAAAAATATATTTTTGAAGGATATTTTGTGCCTTGGACTTTGTTAAGCCTCAAAGACAGTTTTAGATATTTGTTTTTGGCCAATGGCCTTCTAGTTGCTCTAGGTGGGTTTCCTTCTGTTTGGCTTATATAACCAAGAGGATTCATTGTAACAAAGAGGCAAAAATTGATATATTGAGAGCAATACATAGAATTATGAGCTTGGAAGAAATACTTGTTTTATGAATTGGATGATGTCTTGCTTGGCTTGATGGTGGAGGAGCATTGTGTGAAGGATTCCATGGCTTGGTGAATGGTGATGTTTCTTTGATTTTGTTTATGTTTTCCTTGTTTTCATTTATGTTCCATATTTCTCATTTGCTGTATATCAGAAAAGTATATGTTGAGACATGCTCATGGAAGCACGTCAAACATCCTGCATGTTACAGCTTTGATGTTTTCCTCTTCTTAATCATTTATAAAGGATTCTTAACTGCCCTTTAGGTCCATCAAGAAATTGTTATTTGTTTCATTAATGGTTAGTATGTTTTGCTATCTAGTATGATTTAAGGTATGCCCTGCTTACTTATAGCTTCTTAAAACTCCATTTTTGAAATATTTCTATGAAATATTGGTTGTTTTAGTTAAGTCAAAGAGGTCTCGTTCGATCTTGCTCTTTGTCCATGCTTGCAAAATTATTTCAGAGTTCCTAATAGCTCAAGATATGCTGTTTAGGAGTTCCCTCTTCATAGATTGATTTTTTTGTTTATCTTATTTTTTTTCCCAACAACGAAAGGTGATTTTCTAGAGTTAGAGGTTCTTATGCTTCTATGTATCACTAGATTGTTTATCTTTCATATGTATCAGTTTGAGTTTTATTCATAGAGATTTATTGTTTGCCCTACCTCATGAATACCTTCTTTAAAACTATATATGTTTAAGATCTCTTTGTCTTTCACAAAGTTAATGTTCATTTCACTTCACTTTCACCCAAATAATCCATTTACCTTGACTAAATCGACCCTGCAGTAATAACTCGTCCACCATTTAGATAGTCTTGACTTTATCTGACCCCATAGCCTTGTTGATTTGATGAAATCTATTTCTATTTGTCCTTTTTTATCAGTTTACCTCAAAAACCCAAAAACAAACCAAAACATACTTAACAACTAGCCTAAAATAAAACATACAAAGCGAACAAGTTCACATCCTTTGCATAATAGGAAGAGCCCTCTCTGAGTCCAGGAAGGCTAGGTCCTAGGACTCCAAAGCTTGGTATGATGTTACCTTGTCATTTTATTTACCAATCTGCCAAATTACGGGACTCCAAAATAATGGCAATCATGATGGGACTTTTCTGAGTTCATATTAATCTGAATATATTTCAAGACTCACAGAAAACCCCTGTTGAACTGAGCATGCTATCCTATTGATCCATCCCACCGCTGACCAACATAATGGAGATCACGGTGGGATGTTGAGTCAAAACATCCTAGGTATCCCTTAGGAACTCTCAAAATCTCAGTCAAAATTAGAAGACTAAATTATTGTCAAAAGAGTAGAATTTGGATTTTTTTCACCATTCTAGCAAAATGATGACTCATCTGTAGGACACTCTCACAAACCCTAGGGCTACATATAAGAAACTCAGAAAAACCCAAAAACATCCTTAGATTGGGTTTTGTTAGTATTGGTAGTGGACCATACACATATACCCTCAAAACAACTAAAAACATCCACCTGGTGACTCCACTAGCCTCCAATAGGCCTATCACTCCACTAGTCCTTATAAAATCTCCTAGGAATGCATTGAGAAATCCAAATCATGCTAATGGTGGACATAAAAATTCAAATATTCCACCTGGAGATTCCACAACCCTCAATAGACAAAAAAACTCCACTGGTAGAAAACTCTAAACTGGTTGAAAAGACACAGTGACACTTTCTGATTAACAAAGATGGATCCAAGGATACAAAGGAGATATGCTCCAATGAACAGAGATCATATCCCTGGATTCCCACACAAAATTCCTCAAATAGATTGGATTAAAAACCTGCCTATTTTTCAAGATGAAAACTTTGATGACCCCTTGTTACATCTCATCAAGTTTCATATACATATATGGAGTTTAAAAGTTGAATGGCATGAGGACTGTCTTATGAAAATGTCCATGGCAACATTAGAAGGTAAGGTAAGAAATTGGTATGAATGGTTAGAACCTGGCATCTTGTTTTCTTTAAAGGATTTCCACAAGGTATTTTACAAACACTATACAGGGTATTGTCCATCTCTATCCTTAGCTGAAAATTGTTGTGATCAATCTGAAGATCTCATACAACACCTTGTTAGCATTGATGAAGATTTGGGAAATTGGCATCATGAAGATCTGTTAGAGGAGATCCATACATTTCTTACCCAAACTAACCATCAATATGGCCAAGAAGAGTTGATCAAGGATGAAATCCATCAAAAAATAAGAGAGGATCCACAAGAGCTCTTTGAAAAGGTTGAAACAAATAACAATCCATTTTCCCCTTTTTGTAAAATACAAGAGGAAATTCAGCCACAAGATCGACCTCCACAAAAAATGGAAAGCAATTGTTTCCCGATCCAAAGAAAAAAGAAAATGCCTCCTCCTTTAACTGAAAAAGAAATAGATCAGATGTTATCCACTACTGCCTTACCTACTAAAGAAAATACTCATAAAGAAACAAAGGAACATATTACTGCAAAACCTCCTCAAGAAAACATTCAACCCTATGAATAGTCACAAATGGAAGAAAAAACAAAACCTTTAGGATCTCTACCTTTGTGCTTTGATTCATTTCATATTATACAAGAAAATTGGCCTCCTGAGAATCTATTAGAGGCAACTCATGAATCCCATGCTGATTGTCCCGAACATCAAGAAGAGTTGGTTGAGGATGAAATCAAATCCGAAATGGAAGAAAAATCAAAACCTTTAGGATATCTACCTTTATGCTTTGATTCTTTTCAAATTATAGAAGCAAATTGGCCTCCTGAGAATCTATCAGAGGCAACTCACGAATCCCATGCTAATTGTCGCAAATATCAAGAAGAGTTGGTTGAGGATGAAACCAATCAAGAAATAAAAGAGAACCCATAGGATCTCTCTAAAGGCACAAGTGATGATTCATCATCTCTCTTAGGTAAGGCCCAAAAATACGTTCATCCTCTAAATCAGCTTTCCCAAGAGAAAGAGGATTATTGTAGTTATATCCAAAGAAAGATAAAAATGCCTCCCTTTTTAACTGAAGAGGAGATAGATCAACTCATAAACATACAATCAACCTCTAATTATTTTCCTCCTGATCTTAACTATCACATAGCAGAAAATGCATTTATAGATCAATTCAAAGATAAACAATCTGATAGTTCAATATGTATGGTTGGTGACATTAATTATATTGATGATTCTCCAAATTTTGATCAATATGTTGATAATGATGATGCTTTCCAAACAGAAGCTAATCTTGTAGAGTATTCAGCACTTGGTTTTTGAGAGGAAGCTCAATTTCATCAATTTGAGAAAGGTAAACAACCAATGCATAGCAGCTATGACACTGATGAGGAAAGCTTAGATAATTTGGAAGCAAATTAAGTCTTGGAAATTGATGATCACAAGAAAGTTGCTACTCTTCTTTCTCGAGAAGATTTGTTGCCAAAGAGTATCCCTACTCATCAACATGTTGACCTTCACACAGTTTTTAGTCCACTCAATCAGAACACATCAACTTGGAAAGAGGACTACACTGCAATATATGATGAGTTTGACAGTTCAAGTGATCATGAGCAAGGGGAAGAGTTTCTTTCCCAAGAGAGTCCCAAACATATTCAAGTGAAATAACGAGTAGTCCTAAATGGATCTTATGTCTCAAAACCTTGAGATCAGGTATTATTCCAAGATCCATTTGTTGTTTTCCTTGAGAAATATGAGGGAGGAGTGTATTCTACAATGATCATTTTTTTGCAGAGTGTGAGAAAAAACTTAAGCACTACTGTCTGAAAACAAGTGAGGTGGAATTGGCCTTTTGATTTCTTCAGCATCATCAAAGAGCCGAACCAAGATCAACCATGCAATCATCTACTTGACTGGTTATATTGGAAAGAAGATTTCACCAGATAAATGTCTATCATATATATGTTAGATTAGAATAGATAGGCATGAAAAATAAGCTCAGCCCCATGAGCATATTTCTTTTAGTCTGTTTTGAGAAAATCATAAAACAAAAAAACAACAAGAAAAGTAGAAAAAGAGGGCAGATTCTAAAGAAACGGTACAACCCCATACCCAAAAAATAATCATGTTGAAAGTGTGCAAGTCTAAATTCCACTGCTAGTTCTCAAAAGATGTCTTGTTCAGTTATATAACCTAATCATAACTGAGCATGTTTTAAATTTATTGCTGATAAGTTAGTGAAAAATAATGATAGTCAAAATATGAAAGCTTGACTTATCAAAGAAAGTAGATTAGGAAATAAAGATGTTGGTTCCACACACTCAAAACAGAACCAAAAAGAAAAATAAGGATGAAAAGAAAACTATGTATCCTAGCCCTGATTTTTCTAAATCTCATTTTGTACGAAAATAACATTTGTGCGCAGCTTGTCTTTATGCCACAAACACATGACAAATCAGACTGCCTAATCTTGATTTGATCATTTTTCAATTCCATGTTTTAGTCTAGCGAATGAAATCCTGTCAAACAACTTAATCTTGATAGTTGATCTAGTATAGGTAGAGAAATAAGGGAGTTCATTAGTTTAATCTGGACTCCTAGAAGATACTAGTGTAGAATTAGATAATGTTTTCTTTTTTAAAAAATATCATGTCAAAGGGTTTTCTAGTCCAAGTGCACCCAAATAATAAAAAAATGTTAGGAAAAATAGCTGGGCAAGTAGAGATGAGGTTGATGCTAATCATGTTGTCAGTTTGTCAGAAAGCATCTTTTTCAGGAAAAGCATCAAGAAAAAGAGAAATCTATGCCAATGGATGAGGCACTGGTCTTCATAAGCCAAAGATTTGCAATTCTAGAAAACTCCCGAAAAGGAGCTGCCCTCCCCAAATGGAGCCATTATTATTCATCAGTATTTTTGACTGTTGTGATGACTATATGCCTTACCTAGGTTTTCTAGAAACCAATCTCAAACAGTCAATTTGTCCTCTAGAAAACCCCTCAGAGAAAATTTTATCTTTTTCCTCTCTTACAGACTATGTTAGAAGTGGTCATCAAGTTTCAGTCTTGATAAAACTCCCCTGTCCATAACTATCATAAGCCTTATACCTCTGAATAGTAAAAATCCCATGTTTTCACACAGCTCACTGTCAAGCATAGGAAAAGGTTTTCTCCTCCCCTCTCACTGTTTAAATGTCCATTTGATGACCTGACTATGTCTGAGAAACCCCTCAGAAGTCATGACAAAGTGTCTAGGTTTAGGTGATGGTGTTTAGAGTAAGTATCTTGAGAATAATATCCCTAGTCAAAAACCTTGTTCTCAATATTAGTCAGCCATCCTCTCTTCTTATCTGGAAAAAAAAATCCCTTTGTTATCCCTAGGTCGTGCACCATCAAGTTGTCATATGTCTCGTTTCAGCAAAACTCAGAAATTCAACTCAAGAAGAAACAAAGTAAAGATTGTCCCATGACCAAGGAGAAAATGATCAAGTGATTTTCAAAGTTTATCCTCATTATACCACAGATAAGTTTGCCCAAAAATCAAGCCATATTATCAAGACATCTCTACAAGGGTGCCAGGATGAATGGCATAAATCAAAATTGGGCAAAAAAACATTTCAAGGAGAGGTTTCAAGTCAAAAAAACAGTTGTCTATTTGGAGACTAAAGGAAATACAGGGCTAAGAGGAAGAGGGACAAACTGGTTTATCTCTGCAAACCAAAAATACCTAAGGATGTCAAGGAATCATCCATTATGGCAAATAAGCACAAAAGGATGAAAGACAATTCACCAAGCACTCCATGTCACTCCACAAGGTATTTTTATGCTATTTCCAAACATCTGGGCTACAACAATGGAAATCAACACTGTTTGATTAAAAATGGCAGTTTCAGGCAAAAGGACCCTCAACAGTATTTAGACATCAAAGTGAAAAGCATGAAAAGGGAAACAAATGTTTTTTCATAACCCTGCAACCTAGGCTGTAAATCATCAAAGGTGCTACCATCACCAATGAAGATAAAGCTACTGCAAAAGAGTGTTCACACCTAAGAGAGACACAACAGATAGTTCTGATTTTGAAATACATTACCTGTTCATTAGCCTCACAGTGAATTTATACAAAGATACATGTCTCATACAGATTGGGTAAAGGATAAGAACAAATTAGCCTCACAGTGAATTATAAAGCAGAGGGCACAAATTTTGGTTTGAATTTCCTCCTTCAATGATAAGCAGAGGGCATAGAGTTTTGTGAGTTACCCCTACAGGGAGAAATAAAGAGCACATTTTATGGTTTGCAGACTCCCAGAAGTATTTAGGCATCAAAGTGAAAAGCATAAAAAGGATTAGTTGCCTTTTTTATACCCCTGTAGCCTATACTATAAATCATCAAAGGCACTATCATCACAAAAGGAGCTAAAGTTACTGCAAAGGAGAGGTTACACCTAAAAGAGAAAAAGCAGATAGGTTGGATTTTGAAATCCATTACCTGTTCATTAGCTTCATAGTAAATTTATACAAAGAACATGTCTCATAAACAAATTGGACTAAAGAAAACGTTGGTTGTAAAAAAGGCCTCCTTCAATCATAAGCAAAGGGCAAAGACTTAAGTTTAAAGTGCTTCCTTCATGACAAGTAGAGGGTATAGTTGATTTAAAGGGCCTCCTTCATTTGATGAACAAAGATAGGGCAAAAACACAAGTTGTTTAAAGAGCCCAGACTTTGTTTGAAGTACCTTCCTTCAAGCATAAATAGAGCACCCACACAGTTTTAAAGAAATCTCATTCAATGAAAAGTAGAGGGCAAAGACTTAAGTTTAAAGGGCCTCCTTCATAACAAGCAGAGGACAAACACTTAAGTTTGAAAAAGCATCCTTCAATAAAGATAAGGTGTTACACAAAGGGCAGTCACAGAGTTGACTTAAAGAATGTGGAGGCAAACATAGTTGTTAAATTCGCCTTGAAAATGACAAAATTCCATCATAAGCCTAATAACATGTTCAAATTCTAAAGGTAGTGGTTAAGGGAAACAAAAAAGGGACAAAAAAATCTATCAGATAAGCCATAAGGTGAAGGTAAACTGCATTTCTGCACCAGCATTCACCAATTTTGACCAGTATTGTGAGAATCAGTTTTTGGACTGAAAAATGGACACCAAATGAAAAACATCAAATATATTTGGAAAGTAGACATCCATAGCTTTCCAATGAGCCATCCCGGGCCCAATTCTGACCTCAGGAAGGCCTCCAAAACAATGCTGTAAAAAAGCTTATTTCTGCGCTACGCACCTGTAGATGGATGCTACACGTCTACGGTCTGCTCTTGTGTTATTTTCTTAAGGACGCGACGCGCCTGTAGATGGACGCTACGTGACTGTAGGAAAAGTGTAGCACCATCCAGAAAGCTGCAAAAAGGGGGCCAGAATTGAAATTTTTGCCCAGAATTGATATTTCACTACATCAAGAAAGTTTCAAGGTATTTCTCACTGTCTTTTGCCCCTCAATTTCTCTTAAATCATAAAATATGTTTTGAAAAATAAATTGAAGGAGAAAGAAGTTTTAAAGAAAAATAAAACCTATTTTCATTTGAGAAGCTGTTTAGTTGATTTTTGGAGAAGAACAAGTAAGGTCAAAATGCCTCCAAAGAGAAAGGTTAAACAGGGAGGTCAACATAACATATTTGAGCCCACCACTGTTCAAGAAATCACTGCCTCTCCCTCAGTCTTGCCCTGATTTCAAGAGGTTGGCTACTTTGATTTTTGTAGTAGAATATTAGAGGTCACTAGCCACCCTTATTTGACTGAGTTGTTTTCCTTGAGATTGGATGGAAAACAAGTTCACATTGCAGGTCTGGATTTTGAGCTCACTCCTAAAAATGTTTCAAAAGCAACTAAGATCCCCTACATAGGAGAAAAGTGGTTCAAGTAGGCATACCTCGATCCGAGTCATTATAAGCCTTTTATATGACAAAAAAAGTGATCATGACGCTGACGACCCACAAGAAAATGAAGACAGTGATGAAGAAAGAGGCAACCCACAACAAGAAAATGAAGGCAGTGATAAAGAAGAAGGTAGCCCACAAAAAGACATTGAAGATACTAGAGAAGAAGGCAGCCCATAGCAAGAAAATGAAGACAGTGATGAAGAGAGGCAGCCCACAGCAAGAAAATGAAGGAAGTGATGAAGAAGAAGGCAGCCCACAAAAAGACATTGAAGATACTAGAGAAGAAGGCAGCCCACAACAAAAAAATAAAGACAGTGATGAAGGAGCAGGCCACCCACAGAAAGAAAATGAAGACAGTGATGAAGAAAGAGGTAGCCCATAGTAAGAAAATGAAGACAGTGATGAAGAAAGAGGCAGCCCACAACAATAAAATGAAGGCAGTGATGAAGAAGAAGGCAACCCACAAAAAAACATTTAAGATACTAGAGAAGAAGGCAGCCCACAACAAAAAAATGAAGACAATGATGAAGGAGTAGGCAGCCCACAGCAAGAAAATGAAGACAATGATGATGAAAGAGGTAGTCCACAGCAAGAAAATGAAGGCAGTGATGAAGAATAAGGCAACCCACAAAAAGACATTGAAGATACTAGAGAAGAAGGCAGCCCACAGCAAGAAAATGAAAACAATGATCATGATGAAGGCACACCACATCAGGAAAACATTGAAAACAATGAAAATGATAGAATCAGTCATAGCAAAGAGGGAAGTAATAAAAACAATCATGATAGCAAGAAAATAGATGAAGGTAGAGATAATTTTGAAAAGGAAAAAATAGTAGACCTAGACATCTCCCACCAAACAGAAAAGGAGCATGATCTTTCTGATTTTACTCTTGATAATGAGTTCATTACAAATATCAAATTTAATGAACAAGGAAAGTCCCCACAGCAAAGCAACCAAGAAGTGCAAGCAAAGAATGTTTTTGGAGAAGAGGATAGCACCAAGGCTGCAGGAGACCAAACTAAACAAGCCCAAGTATTAACTCCTCCTCTCACTCATCATCAACAAGGTCAAGAGGATGTGTTTACTGCCTCCCCAAGGGAAGGGGCAATGCTTCCTTCATCAAAAGTAGAAAAGGCTAAAAACACCAAAACATCAAGGAAGAAAACCACTCAAATAGTGACTAGAAATGTCACTAGGGCACTAAGGAGTAGAGGCAAATTGCCAAAGAAGAGAAAAGTAGAATTGCCCAAGAAAGCCAGAGGAAAGAAAATCATCAAAGGCAAGGGCAAGGAGAAGATTGAAGAACAAGAAAGTAGTCATGAGCATGAGAGGGAGTTTGAGCTAATACAAATAGACAGTGATGCTGAGGATGATGAGGCCACTATTCTTAGATCTCTTTTGCAAAACTGGGAGGCTCAGATTAGAGATTTGGAAAATGGCCTAGAAAGGTCAAAAGACATCATCCACTATTTGCAATTGAAAAATAATCAAATGAGTGGATATATGGAAATATTTGAGGCTCGGGTGCTCAAATACAGAGGGGAAGCTCAAAAGTCACAAGTGAGGCTAGAAGAATACATGGGTAAGTATGCGGAAGATGATGAAGAAGAAGGACTAGCAAGAAAGAGACCTAGGACCATGGGTCTTAGAAAAGCATTACAGAAGCAGAAAGAAGAAGAATCAGCTCGTGAATAGTAGTACCCTCTTATGGAGCTCCTTGCCAAATAAATTGAGAATAATAGAGAGTCTTGGCTTGAGAGGGAAAATCAACATTTGGAGACCAAATTGGAGAAAGCTAACAAGGATTTGGGCCTACAAAGAAGAATGACCGAGCACTGCATGAAGTTGAATTAGTTTGCCTGAAAGAAACTCAAAGCTGCCCAAAGGAGGCGCCCGAAGGAAAAAAAATGGAAAAGATCTATCCCGCCTTGGAATTTTTGCTCAAGCTTCATTGCATGTTTCTAAAAACCCTTAAGGGGTTTACTCACCAAATTTGGGCATTTTTGGACACATTCTTGCTTTTTGTGAATTTTAGGCCTAAAAGCATAAAATCATGGGTGTCTTAAATTTTTCTCGGAGCATCCTCAGCTGAAGAAAAATATATTTTTGGATTCCTTGACATCAAAGGAGCATGCTAAAAAAATTTCAGATCAAATGAAGTTGTTTTGGTCTCTCAAAAAGGCCAAAAACAACCATTTTTCACCGTTCTGCCCCTAATATCAGCAGGTGCTACACTCCAGGGTTTTTTCGCTATTTCTACTTTTTGTCTGACTTACAGGCATCATATTGGAAAAAGTCAAGTATTTTTTGAAAGTAGACATATGTAGCTTTCCAAAGAGACATTAAGGGACTCATTTCAACATCGGGAGGTCAGCCAAAACTTCATTGCAAAACAAACCTTTTTCTAGCGCTACGTTCTTGTAGATTTTGCTGAAAAATAGTTTTCTGATTGATGACTGGGCCAAATGTGCGTTAAGCAATTTTATCTTGTGTGTCAGGCCTTGAAAGTGATTCTTTTTTGCTATTTTGGTTCAAAAAGATATTTTTGAAGGATATTTTGTGCCTTGGACTTTGTTAAGCCTCAAGAACAGTTTTAGATATTTGTTTTTGGCCAATGGCCTTCTAGTTGCTCTAGGTGGTTTTCCTCCTCTTTGGCTTATATAACCAAGATGATTCATTATAACAAAGAGGAAGAAGTTGATATATTGAGAGAAATACATAGCATTATGAGCTTGGAAGAAATAGTTGTTTTATGAAGTGGATGATGTCTTGCTTGGCTTGATGGTGGAGGAGCATTGTGTGCAGGATTCCATGGCTTGGTGAATGGTGATGTTTATTTGATTTTGTTTATGTTTTCCTTGTTTTCATTTATGTTCCATATTTATCATTTGTTGTAGATCAGAAAAGTATATGTTGAGACATGCTCATGGAAGCACCTCAAACATCCTGCATGTTACAACTTTGATGTTTTCCTCTTCTTGATCATTTCTAAAGGATTCTTAATTGCCCTTTAGGTCCATCAAGAAATTTTTATTTGTTTCATTAATGGTTAGTATGTTTTGCTATCTAGTATGATTTAAGGTATTCCCTGCTTACTTATAGTTTCTCAAAACTCCATTTCTAAAATCTTTCTATGAAATATTGATTGTTTTAGTTAAGTCAAAGAGGTCTCGTTCAATATTACCCTTTGTCTATTCTTGCAAACTTATTTCAGAGTTCCTGATAACTCAAGATATGCTGTTTAGGAGTTCCCTCTTCATAGATTGAGTTGTTTGTTTATCTTATTTGTTTTCCCAACAACTGAAGGTGATTTTCTAGAGTTAGAGGTTCTTAAGCTTTTATGTATCGCCAGATTGTTTATCTTTCATATGTATCAGTTTGAGTTTTATTCATAGAGATTTATGGTTTGCCCTACCTCATGAATACCTTCTTTAAAACTATATATGTTTAAGATATCTTTGTCTTTCACAAACTTAATGTTCATTTCACTTCACTTTCAGCCAAAGAATCCATTTACCTTGACTAAATCGGCCCTGCAATAATACCTCATCCACCATTTAGACAGTCTTGACTGTATCTGACCCCATAGCCCTGTTGATTTGATGAAATCTCTTTCTATTTGTCCTTTTTGACTAGTTTACCTCAAAAACCCAAAAACAAAGCAAAACATACTTAATAGCTAGCCTAAAATCAAACATACAAAGCGAACAAGTTCACATCCTTCGCATAATAGAGAGAGCCCTCTCTGAGTCCAGGAAGGCTAGGTCCTACGACTCCAAAGCTTGGTCTGATGTTACCGTGTCATTTGGTTTACCAATCTGCCAAGTTACGAGACTCCAACACGCCTAATCATCTAATTTTTTCCACTTTTTCTATCCACCCATTCCATCTGCAAAGTATCCCAATATGTGGCGACCTTCCCCAAAGTAATCAACCATTGCACACCCAATATCACATTGGTGTCAGGTATTTCAACCACAAAGAAGTGATTATTCAATGTATATGTCCCCATGGTGACAGATAAAGATGGAACATAATGCATGCACTGCATAATTCTAGCTCCTAGGACCAAAACAAAAAATCTCTCAAAATCATTAGTGGGTATTGCCCTCCTTTACACTAGTTGGGAATCAATAAAGTTGTGGGTAGCCCCACTGTCAATCAAAAATGAAACCCTCTGATCCAAAATGGAACCTCAAACCCTCAAGGTCAAGTACTTGGCTGTTCCTCTCAATGATGCAAGGGCCCCTCCAATTAGAGAAAATGCTCCATTCCCACCTCATGGCGGTGATGGATCCTCTCCTGCTATCTCTGTGTAGTGACCTCCTTCTGGTTCTTCTTCTTCTTCCTCCTCATCATATGAAAATAGCTCTATCTAGTGTGCCTTTCCTACTGCACATATATGTCCGGGTGCCCATGATTCTTGGCATGTAAAGCAAAGCTTCCTTCTCTTCAATTCTCTTTGGACATCATCACTAAGAGGTACTTCGTTTTGGCCCTCCTTTGAACGATGAGCCTTCTCATATTTTCCCTTTGATGGAAAAGTGGGTTTTGCTGAAATGATGCCTTTGCTATTGGAAAGGCATCTTGTAGATTTCTAGCCCTCTCAATGGCATCTTGAAGGGTAGTGGGCTTGGTATATTTAACCAACCCATGTAGAGGTTCTGCTATACCATCAATAAACATATAGACCCTCCTTGCTACAAATAAATCAGGAACCATAACAGAAAGTTTAAAAAATTCAGAAATATAAGTTTTTGGATTACTTGATTGTTTGAGCTTAGCTAGCCCGATGAAAGGTGCCTCTGGATCTCTTCTATCAAACCTCTCTAGCAACCTCCTTATGAAATCTGAATATGAAGTCACATTGACATGACCCAACGTAGAAAGACCATGAAACCACCAATCATGTGCCACCCTCAAGGTGCAACGCTTCTATTTTGACGGCCTCCATCTCTGGTACTTGATTCAGCTGGAAGTAGATGTATAGCTTCTCTACCCATCATTTGGTAGTGAATTTTGATGACCCATAAAATTTGGTTAAGAAAAATCTGCCCATAGTCTGGTGTAGATCATGGTTGTGTATGAATCCTCCACCTCTATTGTGATGTCGGGGTCTACTATTGTCCTTGATTTGAAAGAATTATTGAAAGCTCAAATGGTATTTGAATCTCTGATATTGAGACTCATACTAAATAAAATAATATTCAAGAGTTTATTGCTCTTGAAACTCTCCATTTCCCACTGCTAAAAATGTAGGCATTGTAGAGCGTTGGGAAATCTACTGCTTCACTGGTTGATCACTCCAGTGATGAGAAATTCTAGAGCCTTCACCATGTAGAAACCCTTTAGGGGATTATTTGTGTCTATATATCCTCATCATATTTATTTCTCTTGAAATATCTTGCATAATTCGAAGAAGAAGCTTGGGAAACTCCTACTCCTCATCTTCTCTTGATAAAGGGGTTTAGCGCTTGTCTTCTTATCATCTTTATATAATCATAGTTCCGGTGTCTTCTAAGATACCTCTTCTCTCTATCTGTGAGAGGATATCCTTCTTTTGATGACATATTGGCTGAAGATGCACAAGCTGAGCCAAGATTATGCTCTGATACCACTGTAATATTCCCAAATGGGAAAAGTAGCAATATTGAAAAAAATTCTTGAAATAGTAGTGTCTAACATCACATCAAGATATGAGACCAATATGGAGCTTCTTTATTAATCATAAAATCATCAAAATAATATAAAATAATGGGGCACAAACCATACAACATGAATCAATAAGCCTCTAATGAGTAAATCCCCCTCACAATGAGGTGCTGCTACTATATCAAAATGCCAGAAGACTGCTATAGCGTAGTCATAGGAGCACTGCTATAGCATATGATTATACAAAATATGAAATGGCTGATATATTCCTCAAAGGATAATGTACAGGAAGATCAAGGCTCTAGACAACCTCCAACAAGAAACCCAAGAGGGTTTTCAGAAATACACCAATATACAAGAAATGAACCCAAGCCCTAGGGATGAAGATTCAATGCAACTACATAGTTGGAAATATGTGGCTGATATGATGTAGCAAAGAATGTAGCCTCCTCCAATAGAATGTCCAGTTGAAAGGCTGATCCCTTTACCGGAAAACCTTCTCCCCAAATAGTGTACTGAAACCACCCCTGCAACTCCTCCCTAAAATAACGTAGTCCAAGACTGAAACTATGATTTAGGGGCAAATGATAGTGTGGCCTGGTGCCAAATGATGCAATAAGGCTCAAGGGCCTTTCTTAATAGCCTCCCAATGGAAGGAAACCTTCCTCCATTGAAAAGAAACTTAGAAATCACCTAAATTAATTCTCCATTGCTACACCCTGCAACTCAGCACATCTCTAAAAAAAAACTGTGCTATAGAACAAAGATGGAGCTTGTACTGATGCAGGAATGTGGAAATAAAGTGCATATACTTCTCCTGAGTAGGCACTTGAAGTCCCCCGAGGATGAAGGTGGGATTCCCGCTTGGGAACACCCTGTGCTAAACAACACTGTAGTCTTAGCAAAACAACTGAAGAGAGAAAACAAGTCTTAACATACCATATAAAAATAATAATCCAAAAACATATCCTCTATGGCTGCCATCCCCTTCCTTATATAAGTGGTGAGATTCCTCACCCTTGGCCCCACTCATTAAAGCCACTACTTCCATGCATGGAGTCTCCCTCCAAAACTACGCTGTCCCACAATGAATGCCACTTCTCCATGACAATGCTATTGATTTGGTCAAAGTTGACCTAATATATATTCCCCAACCCCTTTTCACACATAAGGGTGCTTTATCAAATCACTAAAATTATCTCCTTTCACATTAGCAGTGATTTTATTCCTACTAAGGAGATTTATGGGTCTCCATACTCTCTTATTCAACAAATTAAGAAGCAAAAACAAAAATTAATATTCCATCAAGCTCATGGCTAATTGGGAATATTACATCTAGTCATGTTGACAAGCCAAGGAGATGTAGCCCAGGCGAGGTGAACTCATTCATCAAAATTCTTGTCTTATGGTTTGATGTATATGTATTTTCAACTATTGATCTTGGCATGTTATTTTTAAGACTTTTAAGTACTAAAATCCTGGAAGAAACTTGCTCATTCCACATAAATCCATGCACATAAGAAACACATTTCTTATACTGATGAGGGAGCTTACATAGCGTTAACAAATTTTCCCTCATTTCAGATCATGATTATACAATAAAGATAGAGCTGTTTGAGCAGCAAGCTTTCCCTAGGAAAAATATCTGTGTTGTGTGATTGATTTGCTTATTTCTCTTACTTGGTGTGATTGTGCGATTGTGTTTATTTTCCAAAAATATTGTAGAAGGATTCATTATCTTGTTTTAGTATATTACATGATTGGATTGAATCCATTGGTATACATATTTTTTATATAATTTCCACATGGTATCAGAGCACCAGAAATCACTATAGTGGAGAAGAAATTGATTTTATGTTGAACAACATTCGAATTTGCAAAAATATTCTTTGGTGCGACAGGCGGATCAAGATGGCTTTCAATGGATTAAGATTGGAATATGCACTTGAGAGCAGTTCTAATTATATTGCATGGAAAGACATAACGAAGGTAGTTCCAGAGGACAACTGGTTGAAAGAATTTATTGACATTGATATTCTAAGGCCCGCAGCAGCAAACACCGCTCTTCTTGATGCTTGGAAAAAGAAGGTTGCAAAGGTGAGGAGGATATAATTAGAGGGAGTTCGAGATCAAATTGTCTCGAGTCTCCATGGAAAGGCGATTCCATATGCAATGTGGAAGGCCTTGACAGATCTATTTCAGAATAGTAGTGAACACATAAAATTGGCACTGAAGGATAAACTTACGTAAATAAAAATGCATAAAGGCGACCCTATTTCGAAATACTTGACCAAGTTCATCCAATGTCGAGATGAGCTTGGAAGTGTTGGGATTACTGTAGCAGATGATGACTTGGTGAGCCTAGCACTTCTAGGCCTTCCCAAGAGCTGGCATAGTTATCAGGACTTTATCAATGGGAGGGAGAAGCTACCAGATTGGGAGTGACTTTGGTACAAGAAGAATTCAGGCGGAATACCATGGATGGATCGTCATCCAAGACAGATGATGAGGAAAATTGTGCCTTGGATGGTAAGGAAAAGAAGGGGAATGGAAAGAAATCATATTCCAAATATGAGACTGGAAAATAAGGCAAGAACGTGACATGTCCAAAGTGAAATATTTTCACTGTCACGAGCATGGACATTATGCCACTAATTGTCCACATAAGAAGAAGAAGAACAAGAAGGCTTCAGGATCGGCAACGGGTGATGCTTTGGCTTCATAGTTCGAGTTGGACTTCTCACTCATTTCATGCATGGTGTTTAGTGCAATGGGATCAATGTTGTACTTAGATAGTGGTGCATCTTTCCACACAATGGGAGACAAAGAACTCTCTATTCGATTGGAGGATAAGGATATTAAGATGCACATCGAGATGGGTGATGACGGGAAGTATAACGCTACCGGGATTGGTACAGTTACTTTCGAGAGATAGTAAAGTAAACCTTTCTTATTAAAATATGTCATACATGTACTAGGATTGAAAAATAATTTAGTTTTAGTTGCTATGTTGGAGGATAAAGGATATGATGTGGTTTTCATTGAAAGGATATCATTCCTTCATCACAAAGCCACATGGCAAGTTAATAATATTTGGGTTCGTGTGAAGAACCTCTACAAACTTGATGTAGATGTCTGCACAGCATTGATGAGTAAAGAAGAAAGAGTGGTGAGCCGGGATGAATGTTAGTTATGGCACATGAGATTGGGCCATCTACACCATAGTGCTTTGAAGGACATGCAACAAAATTTCTATGCGGTTTACAAAGGGTACTCTTGCGCAGATCGACACATGCAAGGAATGTACCATGGGGAAGTATGAGAAAGCCATGCGATTGTCCCTTGAAAGGGAGATTAATTTTAATGCAGATGAGGAACTCTTGGTTCCAAAGGATGAAATTCAAGATGTGGAGCAGCCACATGAGGAGGATCATGGAGTGGTAGAAACCAATCATGCAGAGCCATCCACAAGACATGGTAGGAGGTGCACCACAGATGTTGATAGGTTGAGACTTGATGCGGTAGAACATGTAGGAGCACCTACATCACATTGTAGACAGAGAAAATAACCAGACATATATACTGGATACATGGCTCTTATGAGTAATTTTATTGTGAAAAAACGATCCTGTTTTGAGGAAGCAGTGCAACAACCAACTTGGGTTGACGCCATGGTTCAGGAATATGACTCCAACATCAGGAACAATGCATGGGAAGTTTTCCCAAGACCAGTCAGGAAGTCATTGGTTGGATCTATATGGATCTATAAGGTGAAGCAGGCAACATATGGGAGTGTGGAGAAGTACAAGGCTAGATTTGTAGCCTAGGGATTCTCACAGGTTGAGGGGATTGGATATGAGGAGACTTTTGCAATAGTTGCACAATACTCATTGATTAGATATCTCCTTGCACTCTTAGCATAGTTGGGTTGGAAAATACATCAGATGGATGTGAATATTGCATTTCTCAATGGAGTTATTGAGGAAGAAGTGTACATTGAGTAGCCAGAAGGTTTTTAGACCTTTGACAAGGAGTTATATATGTGCAGACTTAAGAGAGCACTATATGGTTTTTATAAAGCACCTCATGCCTGGTACACCAGGATTGACAGTTATTTGACCGGGTTAGGCTTCATAAAGAGTGAAGCGAATGCGAACCTGTACCAGATTGTAGTTGATGGTAAGATTTTGATTATCATACTTTATGTTGAATATATTATTCTGATAGGTGATGGGAATCTCATAACTTATTTCAAAGAAGATATTGCAAGAGAGTTTGAGATGAAGGAAATAGGACTCCTTCAGTATATCCTTGGTTTGGAGATATGGCAGCAGGATGGAGAGCTATTTGTTTCTTAAGGCAAGTATGCCAAAGAGATTCTGAGGAAGTTTCACATGGAGAGCTATAAACCCATGGAGAATCCTATTGCAGGAAACTAGAGGAAGGAGGATGCTACTTCAAGTGAGGTAGTGGATGCTACTATTTACAGGTAGCTTGTGGGTTCACTCATGTACTTGGTGAACACATGACCATACATATGCTATGAAGTTAACCAGCTTAGTCAAGCTATGGTTAAGCCAACCAAGCTCTTTTGGAAGGCGGGGAAGCATGTATTGAGATATCTCAGGGGCACTACAGAGTATGGATTATGGTACAGACAGACAAAGGGAGTGAAGCTTCAAGGCTTAACCGATGAATATTGGGAAGGAAGTCCATCAGAAAGGAAGAGCACATCAGGAGGGATCTTCAACATAGGATCGACAACATTTTCTTGGTACAACAGGAAGAAGAGATTAGTTGCACTCAGTTTAGCAAATGCAGAGTACATGGCAGGAAATCAGGTGGCATGTGAGGCCATCTGGATGAGGAATATACTTGTTGGTTTATTTGTTCATCAGATGGATCCGATGATGATACATTGTGATAACCAGAGTTGCATAAAACTCTTGGTTAATCCAGTATTCCATGACAGGTCTAAGAATATTGGCATCTAGTACCACCATCTCAGAGAGTGTGTTCAGAAATGCATTATGTTACTTCAGTACATTCCCACGGAGGATTAGGATGTAAATATTCTAACGAAGGCACTCACCAAGAGAAAATTCGAATACCATAGAGGCAAGATTAGGGTAGCTGATAATCCCTTTCTTGTTGAGAGGGAGTGTTGAAAAGTCAACAAGAAATGTGTGTCTAATTTAATTTTCCCTTAATTAAATTGGACAATAAATTGTAATATTATCTCTCAATCACTTTTAATAGTTAAATTAGTGTGATAGACTCAATTAGCTCATGAAATTCAAGTTGAGGGTGGTTGGTGAGGCATGTAGAGTGATTCTATTTGTTTTAGAGTCCAATTTGCAGTTAGTGTATTAGTTTAATGCATGAGAAATTAGTTAACTCAATTAAGTGAGTTAAAGTCAGTATAAATAGTTGTAACTAGTTGTTGTACTAGTGAGAGGTCAAGTGAATTAAATCAGATTTAATTAAAATGCAGTGATCTGTCAAGTGACTGATGATTTACTATTAATAGTTGCATGCATGTCAGTTCTGATGAAGACCTAGTTGAGACAGATGTTAAAGGGATGCTATCTATAAGTTGTATTATTAGTAAATTGCTGGTGTGCAATTAAACAACCATAGGATTTCTCATGATGTATTGCACAGTTTTGGAAGGTTGAATTTCCTAGTTAATAGGGATCAATTGTTCTTAGAATTGCGCAAGCAAGGAAGGTTGAGCAGAGGCAGGAAATTGGCTAAGTGTTGGTCGATTTTGTTCAGATCAGTGTAAGACACATGGTAGAGTGCAACACACTCTTGTGAGAAGAGTGCATTGTAATTGTTTCATAATTCCTTGGTTGATTATACAATAAATATAGAGGGGTTTTGAGCAGAAAGACTCCCCAAGAAAAATATCTGTGTTGTGCGATTGATTTTCTTCTTTCTCCTACTTGGTGTGATTGTGTGATCATGTTTATTTTCCAAAAATATTGTAGAAGGATTCAATATCTTGTTTTAGTATATTACATGATCGGATTGAATCCATTGGTATACATATTGTTTGTATAATTTCTACATATTCAATAGATCAACATGGTATTGAAAATAGATGAAATAACAACATCACATATAGTGTTGGACATTGGGTTCAATGCTTCCCGTGTGTTTCGTGACATGGACTAACCACCTCTCATGGATCCTAACTCTGGCGATTGCAGTGGAGACTAAAGCCTGCGGGTTTCGGTCTAATGGAAATCTTGATTCCAACAAGTGGTATCAGAGGGACAGGTCTCGATTTCGAAACTCACCCAGCTCTTGTTGGAGTTTTTTTGTAATATTCCCAAATGAGAAAAGAAGGAATAGAGTGCATAAAACTGGAAATATGCAGAAATATAATAGATCAAAGTATGAGAAAATAGAAAATCCATTCCATTATGAATATAAAAACAAAATCGGTACAAGATATTGAGGAAAAGATCACTCAAGTTGGGAAAACAAGCCTCCCATGAAAGCATACACCTAGATCTAAAATGTTGTTAATACATGAAATACATGATTGTAGAAAACTTCGTTGTCTAAGACAGAATAGCAACTAAAAGATATAAAAATGGATTTTTGGTGATATAATACTCCAAAAATTCTAAGGCTAAAGATCCATGCTCCAAAAAAGAATTCCAGGACAACCCAGAAAAGGTTTCTGGAAATACACACTATACAAAATATAGCAGATTTGGCCCTAGGGATGAATAATCTCTGCAGCTGAATCACTAATGGAAGATGGCTGATCTAATATACAAGATGGCTAATCCTCCTCCAACATATATCCTAAATGAATGGCTGATCCTCCACAAGAAACCCAAACACTCCAAATATGCTACAGCTGCTCTCCAAAATAACGCAATCCTTGCAGGAAACTGTGTTGTAGCCAATGAATGCTACTTAGCCTGGTGCCAAAATATGAAATGAAGCCCTGAAGTCTTCCTCAAAAGCTCCCGGATGAAAGGATGATCCCTCTAAAGGAAAACTAGCTCAGAAATTGGAGATCTCTCGCCTCTACTGCTACACCCCTGTAACACAACCCAACTCTAAATAGAGTTACGTTCTACATGAGACTAAATCTTGGCCAAATGCATGAATGTTGAAGTATAGTGAAAAATCCTCCAAGAGATTCTCAATGGAAGAAGTGGGATTCCTGATCACGAACACCCTGTGCTAAACAACACATGCAATCTTAGCTAAACAGCTAAAGAAAGCTATATGTCTAAACAGACCATATATCAAAATATAAAATATACCAAGATGAATAATATGGCTGCCATCCTCTTCCTTTATAAAGATATGAGCTTCCAAACCCTAATCCCCATTCATTAATGACACTACTTCCCTGCAATGTGTCTCCATATAAAACTGCACTGTCCCTCCATTAATGTCCACTCCTCCATGACAACACTGTTGATTTGGTCAAAGTTGACCCAGTCCACATGTTCTAGCCCCTCTTCACACCTGAGGGTGCTTTATTGAGCTGGAATGATGATCCACATTCACATGAGTAGTGGTTTTATTCTTCATAAAGAGATTTATGGGTCTCCCTACCCATTTAGTCACCTATCTAAGTGACAAAACATAACTTTAATATTCCAATTAGCTGCAAGCTAATTTAGGAATATTACAGTCCTCCCCTCCAAAATGTTGCTTGTCCTCAAGCAACTACAAGGATACTGCAAAATGTCCAATGGATATGTCTCCTCCCAATAATACAAGTTTTCTTTTGGTGGATAAACCAAATAGCTTTCATCATGAAAAACTGGGAGATATATGGAAAGCGTTATATGCTGTCCATTGGCCTCCCCAAGGCATGGGAGATGGTAAAAGTGGGGTGCCTCAATCCCCATGAGAAACTCCATTCTCAATGCTATCATCCAAAAAAAGTGAGCCATCCTTGGTAGCTCATAGAAACAATCACCAATACCTTGCTTATGCAATGTGTAGGGGTTGCATGGATGAAAGTGAGAGATAAGGTTGCTAAACTTACGCTGTCTCTCTCTCCATTTATGATAAATTTGGAGCTGCTAATAATGGGTTGTAATAATATAGTCCTCATGAAGCCAAAATATACTTGGAATCTCATGATCCCACTCATTGGTTCTAGGAAGCCTTCTTTCCTAATCCTTCATGCATATAGTGAATACAGTGTCATCACCATATGGGATCCAAAAGAAACATGCAATAAGTGTCATATGACATCTTGGATGGTAACATTAGTACCTCAATTGAGACTAGTGTTGTTCTTCTTTTTGTTGTCTCAAAACATGATATGATAAGTGGCCATCCAACTACCTTCTTGCTGTCATAAGATTCTCAAAAACTTGAAAATAGTAGAGGACATTAGGTGTTGGCTGAATATGATCCAAGAAAAACATATCTTGCCCAAATTCCTCCACAAAGTGGTCATCCCCATCACTGAATGTAGTCCCAAAAGGACCATGAAATCCACAAAGAGGTTTGCTCTCTCATGGAGCAATGTGCTGCAAATGCATGGTAAAGGAGTGCACATACATTGTTAGTTGATAAATAAGTATCAAAACACAATATTTACCATATATTGTAGACAAGTTGGTTAAGAGGTCCATAGATGAGCCTTCCCATCTCTCCATGAAAAGGGGAAATGATTGAAACAACCTTTCAAGGTGGTTCCTCTCCTCCTCATACATTAAATAAGCTACATATCTCCTGATATGTTGGTGCACATATTCTTTGAGATCCTCCCAATAGAATCCCTCCATGATGGTGTGATACGACTCAATGAAGTCTACATGTCCTGAAGAGAGTGCCTCATATGCTGCATGTAGAATCTCCTTCTTGAGCTTGGAGTCTCTAGTCAAGTAAATCATATTATGGAAATAAATGAATCCATCAACCACTCTATATCTCCCCTCTATCACTTTCCCATCAAGAACCTTACATGTGAAGAGGTTCTTGTAATATTCCACCAATAGTTGGGACTCCCAATATGGATCTAGGTTTCCCAACAATGACAACATTGTAGAAATATGAAATTAAGCTCCTGTCACATCATAAATCTCCTCTTTGACATGCTCAATGCCAAAGCAACATGTTGGAGTACTGTTACCCCAACTTTGTTGTCTCCCTTTCAGTTGATATTTCTTAAGACAAGATTGAAGTACATGGAGGTCAACCTCCTCTTGGAAGGCATTTCCCATCCAAAAATTCCATAGTTTTTCCAATGCATGCAAGAGTGTTAATAGCCTCTTGTCATATTCAGAAAACTTCCTCAGGTGTGGAAGTATCATTTGCTGCTCCAAGGCTATGGAGTGGTCATTTGTGTTATCACTATATTTTTTTTTTCCAATTTTGGATAGATTGCTTGGTTCCTAGTCATGGTTTTTAGATAGGTGTGAAGTCATGTTAAGTTTTTAGGGGTTAAGTGATAGGGTTAGAGTCTCATTTCCATTCACAAAATAAATTCTAGCAACCTTATTTCATACATTGACAGTCTTATACCATGTTTGGAAAGTCAAATTTTAAACCATTTTGAAAATTTTTTGATTAGGCCACGAAACCATGTTTTCGTAGTGCAGACAGTGTAAAAAACTGCTTTTGCGCTACGAAAACGCTGGTCATTTCGTAGCGCAAAACCCTAAATTTGTGTTGAGCATGCTACGAAATCGAGGATTCGTAGCATGTCTTGTCAATTATCAAATCCACCAGAATTCCGTTAATCATTCATGATTAGGTGTCAGCCACGAGTCTTTTTTCACACATGTAACCATTCATAGCCATCATAACACTCGTTTGAGGTCATTTGTATGATGTCATTCTCAAATTTGAAAGGGGCTTGGTTTTATTGTCTCATGCAAGAAACATATGATGCATACCCTTCCCGAATGGTAAGCTCATGGTAAGTGGAAACCAAAGCTTCTCTTTCATTCATCAAGCGAGGAAGTGTCTCTAATCAAGTGAGGTAGTTTACTTTGAAATCAAGTGAGGCTGTTGGTTACAGGTTTTCAAAAGCACACAGGATATTCAAGGAAAGAATGACAGAGGAAAGGAAGAATCACCAGTAGGCCACTGTTTAAGGACGGAGCCTGAAAGCATTTAGGCTCTAACCAAAGACAAATTAGTTGAGGATGCCTTCAAGAAGACAGGATGTTGGAAGTTCTGTGAAAAATTGCAGGGAGGTCATAATCAAGTGACAAAATAATTTTCTCTTCACTTCACAGGTTCGAATACAAAGGTTGGTCTCTTAAACTTGACAATTTCCCCTGAAATTATATCATTAGTGATAGAGATTCCAGGGGAGAAGAAAGATGGTTCAAAAACTTCAGGTTTGATATGGAACCTTGTAAAATGTTTCTGAAGCTAGGGTTTGAAGAGACATATTTAACTAAAGCAGTGCCAAGACGCTACATCAAGAACAACTATGCCAATCTGCTCTACAACATTCAAAGGTACTTCACTTGTGAGGGAAGATGCCATAAGGTGTACTCTTATCATTTCAAGCTCCTGTTGCATTTTACTGGAATGATTTCTTTGGATTTTCCTTTCTTCTTGTTTTGAAGTTTAGCTAAGATGGCAGATAAAGTGCAGATGAAAGCTCAATACTGTGAAACTTCACTTTTCCATCATGGTCTAGTTAAATTGATTGTTTTACATGAACTTTAGAGAATAAACGGAGAATGGTCTACATTTTTGTTTTTGTGTGGATTTGGGGTGGAAACACAAGAAGCAGGCGTTAGCCCTAGGGCTAAAGAAAAATCATCATCAGAAGCCAGTGAACCTACAAAGACAAGATCAAAAATATTTGTCAAATTAAAGCCTAGAAAGCAAGTGAAAGAGCCAGAGATTAGAACACCAATGATTATTCAAGAAGCCCCTCAGCCTGCACAAAAGAGGACAACTAAAGGTAAGGAAACAATACAGGAGTAGTCAACCAGCAAATCAGCCCAGAAAAGATTGACTAGAAGTCAAATAGCAGGGGAAAAAGGAAAAATAGTGATTTCAGAAGAAGATCCAAGTTTAAAGGGAAGTTTGAATGATATTTTACAGGCTATTGATATTGAGGAATCTCCTTTAGTTCAGGCAGATTTTATGAGTTTGGATGAAGGGAAATCTAAGAAGATCAAGTCTTCCAAGAAGCTGGCATTAGGGGAATTTTGAGGTCTAAAATGGGCCTCCTAAGGAAATTATAAAATAATAGTGGAAAAAATCAAATAAGATTTGATGACATCATCAAATTTTAGAGGGAAAAATGAAAAAACTACTTTTTCAACTCATATTTTCAACTTATCTCAGCGCACCACTAAGCCGGAGTATTGTCGATGCAGAATTTAATTCCTCATCCAAGGAGTACCCATATTGCATACTTTCGATGGAACCTACCACACGAAAAATGAGAAATACATGAAAAACATGATTGTAATCACGTTTTTTCATGTATTTCTCATTTTTTCGCGTCGTAGGGTCCATAGAAAGTATGCAACATGGGTACTACTTGGATGAGGCATTAAATTTTATTCCGATCTGTACTCCCACTCGAAATTTGGAGAAGAATTTTGTGAGATGTTGAAAATACTGAAGGAAAAGTAGTTTTATTATTTTATTATTTTTTAATATTTTTACCCTTTTATTTAAAAAATGGTAAATCATCCCCCATGGTTGACATCATCATATTGAATCCTATTGGTTGTTATAAATTTTATTTTTCTTGTACATTTTTCTTAGGAGGCCCATTTTAGACCTCAAAATTCCCCTAATGATTTTAATGATGAAATTTTAGAGTTTGTGTTTAAGCCCAGAAGGCCTCTAACTAGGAATTCGAAAAATTTGCAAGGGATGGATGTGGATTTAGATAAATCTGGAGAATTTTCAAATTATTTATGAAGAGCCCATAGACCTTTCATCGCCTATGCCTGAAGATGACAGAAACAGAGTTTTCAATACTTAAAGAGAAAAGAGCAGTTATGAAGGAATTAAAGAAAAATTGAGACTAGCTAATCTTGAAATTGCTAAGCTTAAGAATAAAGCAAGAAAAAATGTTGTTGAGAAGATAAAATTCAGCAGAATTAAAGCTCTGTGGGAGCTTGAAAGAGTCTCAAAACCTAAAACAGTTAGCAATGAAGCTCAGTATTTTACCTGGACTCTTCCTGCAATCAAAGAGGCTAAATTTGTGAGAATGAAAAATGTTAATTAAAGGGCTACTAATAGAAGGTTGAAGAGGTAGATTGAAGATCTTGAAATTCAATTGAAAAACTCTAAGGTCAGCTACAGCAAAAGTAAGGCAGTAAGTGACAAATCCCTAATACAGTTTTGTTTTGGGAAGGACACCACTTTTTGAAAATATTGCAAAGTTGACTTATGTTGATTGTTAAGGTCTATTAGCATCAAGGAAATCATTAAAGGGCTGTAAATACTCTTAAGATCTGAATATTATGAAAATACTGTGTAAAAAGGAGTTACACAGTAGTTTCGTAGCGCGCTATGAAACTACTTTAGGTGCATTTTTGAGCATTTTTGTAAAAGTTTTGAGAGGTAAATAGTTTGGTTTCCGAATTCTGTTGCTTCTGGTGGTTAGAAAGGGTTCAAAAATGAAAGACCAAGTCTAAAGGCAAAAGAAAGTGGATGGTTGAGAGATTTTTACCAAGATACAAATTCTGAGCTACAAAAACAACTACTCATTTTGTAGCGCAATCATACCATCTCTCCTTTTTACTTTTTCAAAGGCTCAATTTCTGTACAGGTGGAAAAGAATTTTTCCATGGAAGTGATAATACATGTCACTTATTTTAAAAGGTCCATACTTCCAGCAAAAAGGGTTTCGAAGATCATCAAAGAAGGAAAAGGCTAAATTATAGGAAACATATCCCCTGTTTTGTAGGGCAAGTAAGACATGAACCAACATGATAGCATAACAAGATTGGAAGCATCATCAAAGTCGAAGATATGGAGGAACAACTGTCAGAGATATCATTTAAGTTCTAGATAAGGTTGTTTAGACATAATAAGGAGTTTTACTCCTATTTGTATTAGGACTTCTAGAAGAGACAGTTAACTGTCAGATGTAATTAATAGTCAGTTTTAGGAATAAATAAGTGTCAGTTTAAGATAGAATTCGAATTCCTCTGAGGATGGATCATAGAATCTGTTGGGGTTCCCATGTTTTGGCCAGATTGGCAAGACCAAAAGATGAGACAACATCAGAACCACTTTCAGACCTCAGGATCTAGCCCTCCTGGGTCCAGAGAGGGATCTCTCTATGATATGTCAAGGGAATTTGACTTTGAAGCTCAAAGGTTAAGATATTAGGCTAGTTATAAGGCTCAGGGTTTGTTTGTTTGATTGTTTGTTTGGTTGTTGGGAATCAGGAAAGAAGGGTTCGATATAAGACAAGGGTGAGAAAAGAGGACTTCAGGAAAAGGAGAGATATTCCAGGGGAACATTCGAGACCATTGGGAAATGGAGTCAGGAAAGGGTTTACTTGCTATTCAATGTGCAGGCTTTCAGTTGGGCTAGTCATCTAAAGCATTGGATCTTAAGATGATAGTGTGATATGAAATGGTAAGAGAGAAGGTGAAAGCAAGGAAACCTCTGAGGTGACCCTTAGAAATCATATCTAGGGACAAGGCACGCCATTGGACACCTGTGATCTAAAATCCAAAGCTAAATCTTCAGACAAGAAACATTAAATGTTTAGAACACAAAGTTAAAGACCTGAGATCAGAGAGTGACTTTGAACTCTCAATGCTTCGGCCTCTATCTTCAGGGATCTTAGAAAGGTTCAATTAAGTGAAAAGGATCCTAGTGAGATAGAGACAGAGTTCTAGACCTCCCAGTGTTCCCAATTCATTCAATTAAATCCTAACAAGAACATCTAAGAACAGATTCATTTAATTCATATATCAGATAGCTGGCAATGACATCCACTACACTGGTTAAATTAACTGAAAAAAACTCTTAGATAACACATTTGGTAGAAAACGTCAAAGGCAAGGAGAGCAGAAACATAGGGTACCTAACAAGGGTAAATCCTAGGATAGTTTTCTGATGCAAGCCAGTAGAAACTAAAGGAAATGAACTGCAAGTTAAAAACAAATACAGAGACAAGAAAACATCACCGCTACTTTAGATCAGGATCCAAAGAAATGTGCTTGTCATATTAAAGAGCAACACCAGTCAAGTACAACATTACCAATAGTTGGATATTTAGTCTGAAAACATCTTCCTCCACCTATCTTACAACTTTACACAGAGACTATGTCTCAAAAGAAACAACTTGCAATTCTCTGATAACTGATCAACAACCTTTACAATGAGTTCTTTCATGAATTTATAGCTCAAGTGTAGCAGAGAAGGTAGGTGAAAACTAAATGCAAAATTAAAACTCAGAAGAGGAAGAGGGCCGAGGCCCATTCTGTTTAAATTCTGAGCATTTATCTCTGGCACTCTTTGGGTGAAAGAATGATCTTTTCAGGCTTCCATTTACTCTGGTATGACTCTGATGCACTCTGGCTGCAGTACTCTGTAGTACTTTTTGGTGTATAAACAAAAGGTAAATAAATGACAGTGAAGTCTGCCATACCACATAACAAATGCTCTGGTAGCTTTGGACTTTGGTCTGGGTGGAATTTCCTTCGGGAACACGGTAAATAAAGGAGACAATATGGGCACTTGGTCCTTTAGGGGAAGAACAATCTGCTGATGTGAAACCCTGATAGTATCGTTTTCTGTGCGCTAGGCCTTCCGTGTGATCCATGATGTCTTTGATCTAGTATTCTGCCTTCTAATCATTGGATTAAGGCCAAAAATATTCAATGAAAGGCCCTAAACATTATGTTTTCCCACTGATACTCTTTTCTGCTTCCGCGTTTGCCTATGACTGCGAAATTTGTGCTTTAATGGCTCTGGGGAAGATTTTACAGAGTTTAAACTCGTTCTTTTAATTCGAGCCCTGTTATAACGTCCTCTCAGACCTTTCTTAATGATTTTGGCTCTTGAAAATGGTCCTTTCTTGCTTCTATGTAATCGTACAGAGAATGTTAATCATGGCGGTTCATTGCCATCCGAAACCCTGCAAAACAAGAAAATATGTTAAGAAAAACATGCATGGGGAGGGTGGTGTGGATGACTGCAAAATAGTGATGTGGCATGGATGTAGACGATGAATACAGCGGCTGTTGTGGAGGAAAAACATGAATCAGTGGGAGATGCATGGGAAGACGTCGAGACAGACAGTTTAATGTTAAACATTAAACTTTGACCTATGAATGGAATATATGAAGGGACGAGTGGAAAAATCAATCAAAACACGTGGAGTGGTGACATGGCGGGATCGGGTGATGGTGGGGCTGACTTTAAATCCGGACCGTCCGATCTCAATAGGAGATTGATTTCTGAGAACGCAATGGAGGGTGATGGACAGTGGGCCAAGGGTACAACTGCCTTGGTTTAACTCCCGTGCATCTTTTCGGAACGATGACTGTTGGATGGACGATCACAGATCAGATGGTGTATAGCGATATCACGTTGGGGCAAACGCCGGACTTTAACGTGCGATTGGGGGGGGGGGGGGGGGGGGGCGGTTTTCAAATAGTGCTTGGGACACGTGGCATGCGATGAATGGAATCGCTATGAAATGGGAAAGACCGCTCAACCTCCAAAGGCGATGCGATAGAAACCAGCGGTTTTGCACAGTAATCGGGCATGGGAACCACGACATGCTGCTGATTGTGAAGACCGTCCGATCTAAACAGATCGACGGCTGATAATGCGCCTGATACAGTTCTGTGATAAGCACCTTCCACCTTGGCGCCTGGTCTTGGCGCTGGGTCACGTGGTAGAAAAGGGTGAGGGGCTAGGGCCGAAAGGTGCTAAGCCCAACTATATGGAAAATATGGTTTTCGGCCCATTTTAATGCAATTTGAGGGTGGGAAAAGGTAACGATAGAGGGAAAAAAGGGGAAAAATGCCAAACAAGGGGTATGTGTGGGATTTATAGGGGATTTTGGGAAGGTTTAGAAGGGACTAGGGGAGGGATTTTGGGGTGGATAGGAAGCTTTGAAAAAGGGAAAGAAGGGATGAAATGGAGAATTCTGCAAGGTTACAAGGGGAAAATGAAGGCCTCTTGGAGCATAGTTTTTACAATCAGTGAGGCCTTTTAAACTAGGAACATCAGAGGAGAATAACCAAATAGCAGAGGGTATGAAAGAGCTTTTAAGGATGATGTGTCTTCAGGAGAGATGCATTCCTTGAAGGCTCAAAACAATTTAGCCCCCTGCTTGCTTGTCAAGAAATTTATAAGCAATGCTGGCTCCACATGGCATTGGCTTCTTCTTAGCGATTACTGTCTTCATTATGATATTTGGTATAGGCCGATGTCATTTCGTTTTTAGCCACTCCTTCTTCTTTGACGCTTCGATTTTCAGCTGCCACAATTTTGAAGACATCAATTTAGCAGAAAAAATCTCCCAAACAATCTACCTACCCATCCTACAATCCTAGCATTTTTTCTTCTAGGGTGCATTTGAGCTAGCAGACCCTTTACATCATTTTATTTTTTACAAACAAGGAAATAAAACTATTCTATTTCTACCCTTATTACTCCATGAGACCAGATTATACTGTTGGCCTCATAGTTTCTCTACCTAAACTACTATCTACTAGGATTAGACTGTCTAGCAGATTTCTTCTCTATATTCTAAGACAGAAATTGAAAACAGCCAAGCCAGGATTAGACTGTCTAGCTTGCTTGGACTTTGCAGAAATTAAAAACAACTAACTACATGTTCACAGACTGAGCTTTATTGAGCTTTTCCTACCTACCCTACTCTACTTCAAATATTTACAAGTCTAGCTCACAAACATTGTCTTCCAATGTAACCAGTCCGTCAAATGATCCCATGACTGGTCTTTCCTGCTCAACTCCTTGAGCAAGCTGGATAGGCAGGGTAGACCCCACTCTTTTTGTTCCATAATAGCAGCTTTGAAAAATTTTCTTTCTTTTTGCAACATGCTGCTCAAAAAAACCCTTGATCCTTCTTCAAATGTGTGTAGGAAATGAACATAAGGATCATGAAATGATACCTGGTTGTAAATATTTGGCAGGCTGATTTCAACCAGGATTTATTCTTCTTCCACTGGATCAAGAATAAGACTCTCTTGAGAAAAAGAATTTCCCTCAACTTCTTCATTTTCTGAACCGTAGAACTCATCATATATGGAAGTGCTTTCCTCTTGGAGCTCTGATATATTCTGCTCTGATGTGCTAAGCTCTGTGAATAGCTCTATGTATTCTTGAGCAGGGGTATGTTCCATTTCTTCCTCCTTTTCAAGAGAAGGCCCCTTAATTTCAATCTGCTCAGGAATTTCTTCTTTTCTTACCTCCTCATCTTCTAAAAAGGAAGGTTGCTGGTTTCCAGTTTCACTGATGATCTGTGGTAAAGCAGAATGAAGATTCAAGGAATCTTCATCTGCTATTATACTATCGTAGCTCTCCCTATCAGTATCATAAATAGCCTGCATTGGCTTATTACTCTCTGGAAGTAAAGGGAAATGATTTTCCTCCCATAAATCTACCAATGATGACCCTGCAAGATTATCTTCTGTTTGGAAAACATCATCATCAGATAGATCAAAAATAGGAAAATCATGAATATAAGTAATACTGCCAACCGATCATACTGGATTATCAACAGGTTCTTCTTCAATTTGATCTGTAGAGGAGCTTTCTGGATCTATACAATCAAACTCATAAAATGAATTGGCAAGAGTTTGTGTTCCATAGAAGATTTCTGAGATGGATTGCTGATTTAATATATGATCAGTATCTTCTTCTGTCAAAGGAGAAGATTGTTTTGTGTTCCTTTGTGCAGAAGTGCAACAGCTCTCTGTTTCTTGTACTAGCTGATTTGGAGGCATGATGTCTTCTTGAACCTCTTATAGAATATCTTCAGTTGTGCTTGCAGGGAAATCTTGAGGATCTTCTGATGTTTCTTGATCTCTCTCTGATTCATACCAGTCCTCATGAACCTGATGATACTCGGTTAGACTATAAGGCTCATGAGTGGTTTCTTCTTCCACATCAGATTCAGCATCTTCTAAGTGGTCTCTTTTTTCCTCAAAGAAACATTCCCTATTTTCTTATGCTATTAGGTCCTGATATTCTCTGGTTAGCGTAACACAAGACATAGGTGAGCAATAAGGTAGTTCCTGATCACTTTCCTCCTCACATTTCATATATTCTTGAGAATCATACATGTCTTGCTCATTATCTAGGTCTTGAGTTTGTTCTTGCTCGGGAAGAGGCGCGGGCTGTTCTAAATAATCATCATTTGCATTCATATTAGCCATATACATCTCCAACACTTTATCAAACGTTTCCGTTAATTCATAAAATTGATCACACAAAGCATCTAGCTTTGTATCCTTGTCCATGATTGGATCCATGTTTCTGCAAAGATGGTCACTGCATCTTCTCAACCAATTCAGAGTCTTCTACCAAAGGAGTCATTTGGTCTTTTGGGAGTTATGGAGTGTGGAGTCACCAAGTGGATGTATATGAATGTTTGAAGCATGATGCTTTCCACCATCAGCAAATGAATGCCAATCTAACCAGATATTTTGGGTCTTTTGAGTGCCTAAGAATTTTTAAGGTGAAATGCACTCAATTTACCCAGCGGAGTCGCCATTATGTTGGTGACGACAATGGGAGATAGACAAATGTTATCAGTTATAGGCTCTCAGATTTCCCCAGTGGAGTCGCCATTATGTTGGGGTTCCCATGTTTTGGCCAGATTGGTAAGACCAAAAGATGAGACAACATCAGAACCACTTTCAGACCTCAGGATCTATCCCTCCTGGGTCCAGAGAGGGATCTCTCTATGATGGTAAAAGGTATATGTCTTTGAAATTCAAAGGTTAAGATATTAGGCTAGTTATAAGGCTCAGGGTTTGTTTGTTTGATTTTTTGTTTGGTTTTTGGGAATCAGGAAAGAAGGGTTCAATATAAGACAAGGGTGAGCAAAGAGGACTTCAGGCAAAGGAGAGATATTCTAGGGGAACATTCGAGACTATTGGGAAATGGAGTCAGGAAAGGGTTTACTTGCTATTCAATGTGCAGGCTTTCAGTTGGGCTAGTCATCTAAAGCATTGGATCTTAAGATGATAGTGTGATATGAAATGGTAAGATAGAAGGTGAAAGCAAGGAAACCTCTGAGGTGACCCTTAGAAATCATATCTAGGGACAGGGCATGCCATTGGAAACCTGTGATCTAAAATCCAAAGCTAACTCTTCAGACAAGAAACATTAAATGTTTAGAACACAAAGTTAAAGACCTGAGATCAGAGAGAGACTTTGAACTCTCAATGCTTCGGCCTCTAGCTTGAGGGATCTTAGAAAGGTTCAATTAAGTGAAAGGGATCATAGTGAGATAGAGATAGAGTTCTAGACCTCCCAGTGTTCCCAATTCATTTAATTAAATCCTAACAAGAACATCTAAGAACAGATTCATTTAATTCATACATCAGCTAGCAGGAAATGACATCCACTACACTGGTTAAATTAACTGAAAACAACTCTTAGATAACAAATTTGGTAGGAAAAATCAAAGGCAAGGAGAGAAGAAACATAGAGTACCTAACAAGGGTAAATCCTATGCCAGATTTCTGATGCAGGCCAGTAGAAACGAAATGAAATGAACTGCAAGTTAAAAACAAATACAGAGACAGGAAAACATCACTGCTGATTTAGATCAGGATCCAAAGAAATGTGCTTGTCATATTAAAGAGCAACACCAGTCAAGTACAACATTACCAATAGCTGGATATTTAGTTTGAAAACATCTTCCTCCGCCTATCTTACAACTTTACACAGAGACTATGTCTCAAAAGAAACATCTTGTAATTATCTGATAACCAATCAACAACCTTTACAATGAGTTCTTTCATGAATTTATAGCTCAAGTGGAGCAGAGAAAGTAGGTGAAAACTAAATGCAGCATTAAAACTCGGAAGAGGAAGAGGGCCGAGGTCCATTCTGTTTAAATTCTGAGCATTTATCTCTGGAACTCTTTGGCTAAAAGAATGATCTTTTTTTAGGCTTCCATTTACTTTGGTATGACTCTGATGCACTCTGGTTGTAGTACTCTGTAGTACTTTTTGGTGTATAAACAAAAGGTAAATAAATGACAATGAAGTCCGCCATACCACATAACAAATTCTCTGGTAGCTTTGGACTGTGGTCTGGGCGGAATTTCCTTTAGGAACATGGTAAATAAAGGAAACAATATGGGCGCTTGGTCCTTTAGGGGAAGAACAATCTGCTGATGTGAAACCCTGATAGTATTGTTTTCTGTGCGCTAGGCCTTCCGTGTGATCCATGATGTCTTTGATCTGGTATTCTACCTTCAAATAATTGGATTAAGGCCCAAAATATTCAATTATAGGCCCTAAACATTCTGTTTTCCCACTGATACTCTTTGCCACTTCCGCGTTTGCCTCTAACTGCGAAATCTGTGCTTTAATGGCTCTGGGGAAGATTTTACAGCGTTTAACTTTGTTCTTTTAATGCAAGCCTTGTTATAACGTCCTCTCAGACCTTTCTTAATGATTTTGGCTCTTGAAAATGGTCCTTTCCTGCTTCTCTGTAACCGTACAGAGACTGTGAATCATGGCGGTTCATTGCCATCCGAAACCCTGCAAAACATGAAACTATGTTAAGAAAAACATGCATGGGGAGGGTGGTGTGGATAACTGCAAAATGGCGACGTGGCATGGATGCAGACGATGAATACAACAGCTGCTGTGGAGGAAAAACATGAATCAGCGGGAGATGCATGGGAAGACATTGAGACAGACAGTTTAACGTTAAACATTAAACTTTGACCTATGAATGGAATATATGAAGGGACGGGCGGAAAAAGCGATAAAAACACATGGAGTGGTGATGTGGTGGGACCGGGTGATGGTGGGGCTGACTTTAAATCCGGACCGTCCGATCTCAATAGGAGATCGATGGCTGAGAACACAACGAAGGGCGATGGACAGTGGGCCAAGGGTACGATTGCCTTAGTTTAACTCCCATGCATCTTTGCGGCACGATGACCGTTGGATGGACGATCACAGATCGGAAGGTGTATAGCGATATCGCGCTGGGGCAAACGCTGGAATTTAACGTGCGATGGGGGGGGGGGGTGGTTTTCAAACAGTGCTTAGGACACACGGAATGTGATGAATGGAATCGTTGTGAAATGGGAAATACCGATCAACCTCCAAACGCGGTGCGATAGAAACCAGCGGTTTTGCATAGTAATCGGGCATGGGAACCACGACATGCTGCTGATTGTGAAGACCGTCCGATCTAAACAGATCGACGGCTGATAATGCGCCTGATACAGTTCTGTGATAAGCACCTTCCACCTTGGCGCCTGGTCTTGGCGCTGGGTCACGTGGTAGAAAAGGGTGAGGGGCTAGGGCCGAAAGGTGCTAAGCCCAACTATATGGAAAATATGGTTTTCGGCCCATTTTAATGCAATTTGAGGGTGGGAAAAGGTAACGATAGAGGGAAAAAAGGGGAAAAAGGCAAAACAAGGGGTATGTGTGGGATTTATAGGGGATTTTGGGAAGGTTTAGAAGGGACTAGGGGAGGGATTTTGGGGTGGATAGGAAGCTTTGAAAAAGGGAAAGAAGGGATGAAATGGAGAATTCTGCAAGGTTACAAGGGGAAAATGAAGGCCTCTTGGAGCATAGTTTTTACAATCAGTGAGGCCTTTTAAACTAGGAACATCAGAGGAGAATAACCAAATAGCAGAGGGTATGAAAGAGCTTTTAAGGATGATGTGTCTTCAGGAGAGATGCATTCCTTGAAGGCTCAAAACAATTTAGCCCCCTGCTTGCTTGTCAAGAAATTTATAGGGGGCTAACAGAATCCAAGGTTGTAAAGACTCTATATGTAGCATGAGGTCGAATTCCTCAAGATTGGCATTTTTTTTTCATTAGCAAGCAAACTGTGTTATTGTAGCAAACTATGTTTTCATCTTAATAAAAATATTGGCTGTACTACTCAGGATTCAGAAAGAGTTTTTGGTGTTTGATCTTCCTATGGATTTCCTCATCTACCTATTTGCAGTGGTATGAACATATGTTACTTAGAACTCATTGGAAAATGCTCTAAATTCCTTCATATGTTTATAAACTGTGTTTTATTCACTATGTTTTTTTTTTGCTGATACAGCCAAAACTCTGAAATGCCTTGACTTCCATGTTAAGATAATTTTATGTTTTGTTGAAACATACCTTGACTCCATAGCCCAATAGATGTTTGTTGATCAGTAATTCAACCAGTTATACACTTTTATCCAATTTATTCCTAGATTTAGCCATCTAATCCTTAATTCAAAATCTTAAACCTAGTGAGAGAGCCCTCTCAGTTTGAGGAGGCTAAGCCTCAACTAAAAGCTTGGTTTGAAATAGTTACACTGAGGTAGCTTGACTAGCAGCCTATCAGGTCCTATTTTTGTGATAACATTTTGAAGCCATGCTCATGTCATCATAGATTTCTGAATCATCTTTTAGCACAAATAACTGAGTGGGAGATAGAAATGTCCATCTCAGAAAATTTCTCACTCTTCCTTTGAACCTATTAAAGGTTCTCTACGCTGTGCTAGCTCCTCCCAAGGCTCCTTCCCTAGCCAAATATATCAATGTTGCACCATGTTGAGAGAAATATTTATTCATCTTCCAATCAGGGGGTCTCCCTGGTGGAATGCCTCCATGTAGTGAAACATCAAGGCCTAGAGCATGCTGTATATGTGGGTGGAATGATTTTTCCTTTTCCTCACTGAAAAAATCCTCCTACCTCTTCTGTGCATCAACCTTATGAAATAGAGAGGGGTGTGTGCTACTCATCATATGATTCTTGTCCTCCCCTTTATCTCTGTTGGGAAGGTAAATCCTCTCTGCAGACATAGACGATCCCTCTACCCCTAGAGTGGGTCTGGCAACAAAGGGACAAGCTAAAGTGTAGGTTCCTAATTAATGAATGAAAAGGACAGGGTAGATCGACCTACCTAGAGTCCAACACTGTTGTCGCTGTAGTGGTGATTGCCTCTTGATCTCTGCTTCGATGGGTCACAATCCTCTCGCAACAATGCTCGGATACCTGCATGAAGATAAACAAACAAGAGAAACATACAAAACAATGATTTCATTCATAATTAACTAACCAGTCAAGGAGGGTTAAGCACATTGAATCAAATAAAACATATTAATGCAAGATGGGAACCAAAAAATAGTCATGTATATGTATAAATAGAAGAAAGAGTTACAGCCAGAGCCTTGACGTCGCAAAATCCTTCACCGGGGTTTAGTAGAAGCGCGTATCGATGGATTGTTGGGGAATTCGGATGGGGTGAGGACACAAGCCTAAGCTCTCTCAACAAAGGTATCTTCCATTCTATCTTTCTAGTGAAATGTTTAGGAATCCTCTTCAGCATTTCAGCTATAATATGTTCAGTTCAACTAGCTCATCAATGGGAGATGGCCTTATTTATAGAGGGAGAGGAGGAGGTTGGGATCCCTACAATAGTGGAAGGGAGGCCTTATCCCTTGGGAAGTTTCCCCAAAAGGTGGAAATAAGAGGCCAAAGGAGGGAGACCGTGGTTATTCAATCGAACCACTCCAGATGAATCACCCACAAATTTTTTATGATGGAAAATTCACCTCTATTTTCAAAAAAAATTCCATAAACAGGTTGCCGCGGGTATCTCACTAGGACAGAGCACCAATGGGCACGAGGCCTAGTGTTAATCTCCCTCATTGGCATGCTTGCATAACGGTCTACTAGCGCCAAGGCAAAAACATGTGTTTCTGATGGTCTACTCAGGAAATTGTCAAGAGAAGGAGTGTTTTCCTCATGGTAAGGGTTGCAATTATGGTATTTGAAAGGCATAAAACTTTGTTTTGTTCACAAAAATTTTCTTCCAATGTGCAGGACAGGGATTGCATGGACAATGAAAAAATGCTGTGTAACAGATGCCCCCTAAAGCGTGAGGTCCGAGTGAGAGGGAGGGGTGAAATTGTTTATGAGAACACGTTTGAACCAAACATCACTGTCAGAAGACGTACAATTACAAATACAACTGATATCTCTAATACATGAAAATGTGGCATGGGAATAGCCATCCATAATAGAGTACATAAAAACCGAGATCTGAGGTATGGACGCAACCATCCAGAAATAAGGATCAACAAATAGACTCAGGGATGGTCGCAACTATCCAATCAAAAGAGTCATGTAATAAAGTCATGATAAACCACAATATCCCATAGCTTGGATCTTATTAGAAAAAACCAGGGTCTTGCGCTCCATCTTGAATCGAACAAGTACAAATGCAAGCATGCAAATATGTGAGCTGAAGTCGAACATGCAAGAAAGTCACCTGATTATCAGCCAATGATGAAAGCTATTAACAGGCATGAGAGAAACCACCAATAATGAAAATGGCTCTCAAGGTACAACAGGTACAATCCATGGAATGTGAATAACAATCTAGCATCGAACACTCATAGAATCAATCGATTGATGGCCAATGATGTGAACCTATCGTCAAATGCAAAGAACTTTCCATTGAGGCATGCAAGCTCCAAGGTCCCAGAAGGGAGTCTCTAGATAAATTTCTTGGATAATGAGCTGAAGTCGACAGGAAGTGACCTGGTTGAAGGAGGGCCATAATGTTTCCCACATCATCGAAATGAGACAGAGGAACATGATGATAGTGAATTAGGACCGAAAAAGAATTGGAGGGAGGTTTAAAACTGTAGAGGAAAACTTCTCTTGAACATATTAGCGACACGACACTGGATTTGGCAGTATTTGACATCAAGGGATATGAGGTCATGATGACGTGGCAAAGAGAATATGAGAGGTCAAAATAGATTACCCAAAACCATGGAGGAAAACATGACGGAATGAGATGTCCCCAACCCGACACGAATGCAGATGAGTGTCATATTCAAGAGCGACATACTGCCGACACAACTAAAAACTGGTTCCATTTTCCCCCACCATTTCTGGCAAGTACCCCAATTATTTTTGAAAAAAAAGCTTGAAGGGGATAGCATATTCTTTTGTTATAAATTTTTCCTTCAAAAAAATCCATCCTAGTACATTTTACGAGCCCTAGGAAGGAGGAACTCGGTGAACGTCATGGTGACGATGTTCGATGTCATCAGAGTTTAACGAGTTTGACAAAGGAAGAACTCGACATTTTTTCATGTATAGAGAGTTTGAAAAGAAGAATAAAAGAAAACTCTAGCATGTCCCTTTTCATAAGTAGTCCCTCATATTTGAAAAGGTAGAAAACAATATCTGAGAGATCCTCTTAGTCACGATAGGCTAAGGTATTAATTTTTCATAAATAATCTATCCCAACCCGAAAAAGGGGTAAACGTGTACTGGGTAGATATTGTTTCGTAGCCATTTAATGAGTTCAAAACAACAAGAGTCTCGAAAATATTTTCAATTTTAGAGATTCAGAAAAGGGTTGAAAGATGACTCCAGTAGTGACTTTTTTGTGTTTTTACCGAGTCCGAAAAAGTATAAAATATAACTTGTTACTTCATCGCTATCTCATTTAAAGACCTGTCGCTGCACAAGAAACAAACGTAAAACCCATTTCTCTAAATAACATAATGTAATAATCGGAAAACATGTCTTAAAACCTAATTAGGGTTTTTAAAAGTTATAAAATGCCAAAAATGGTAAAAAATAATTACTTTTCACTTTAACCTCTCGTGGAGCAATAGTTACCCATTTTATACTGTGATTTTGCGGTGAAGATTGCGGGCGATCCGACAGATCAATCTTGAATCCGTCAGTTCCAGGTAAGAGCCAACATAATTCCCTTCATTTCAACTCCTCTTTTATTACATGCAACCCCAAATTGGAATTATGTGGGGGAATTTGTAAAAAATAGGGCACGGCGGTTGGCGTGAGTATCGGGCACGGACTCGTGCTAATTGCCCAGATTTCTGAACTGGGGCGCACCCATTGGCGCGAATGTTTCCCAAATAGTCGTACCACTCACGCACACCTTTTTAAGCTCAAAATGCTAGGAAGTAGGCCTAATTTCCACAAATTCAAAGCTTTTAATTTGGCTAATGAAGTTCATATGAACAGTTTTGCAAGTTCACCAAGCTCATGATAAGTTGGGTGTAGGAAAATTTCAACCCATGTGGCATGGGCCCTACATTGTTAAATGTGTCTTGTGGAATGTGGTCTATGAGCTCATTGATTACAAAGGTCATCCTCTGGATCAACCCAGAAATGGGTTGTATCTCAAAAAATAGTATGCATGAGTCATTCGGGGATGTTTTGTGTACATAGGTGTTCTTTTAATTTTTGTACATTTTTGGCTTGGTGTGCTTTGCAAGCGTTTTTATGCTTATTGGGTCGTTGCTTATTGTGCAGATGTCTATTACCCTTATGTCGGTTTTGTGGATGGTGCTTCTCGTAGTACCCGGAACTTGTCTTCGGCAACCTGGGTGATTTATGATCCTACTGGTGAGTTGATAGATCTACAAGGTATTTGTCTAGGATGAACTACAAACAACGTCATTGAGTATAGTGCTACCATTGAACTATTAATCAAGGTGATTACCCTCGGCATTTGTGCATTGGTTGTAAATATGGACTCACAACTTGTTGTTCTTCAAATTAATGGACATTATTCAGTTATAAACTCTCAGATTTTAAGGTTTTATTTACGTGTTCGTTTGCTAGAAAGAAATTTTGATTATATCACATATCAACATATTCCTAGGCGAATGAATGCATTAACTGATACAGTGGCTAACATTGTATTAGATAGACATTTTCGTAATTTGTAAAATCATTATCACATGAAAATATCCATATAGGAAAAAATATGTGTGTATATATATATCGAATGGAGTTGCCAATTTTTTGGGAAGGTAAATCCTCTCTGTGGATAGAGATGATCCCTCTAGCCCTAGAGTGGGTCTAGCAACAAAGGAACAAGCTAAAGTGTAGGTTCCTAATTAATGAATGAAAAGGATAGGGTAGATCAACCTACCTGGAGTCCAACACTATCGTCACTGTAGTGGTGATGGCCTCTTGATATTTTCTTTGACAGGTCAAATCCTCCCGCAACAATGCTCAGATACCTGCATGAAGATCAACAAACAAGAGCAACATACAAAAAAATTATTTCATTCATGATTAACTAACCAGTCAAGAAGGGTTAAGCACATTTCATCAAATAAAACATATTAACACAAGATGGGAACCAGAAAATAGTCATGTATATGTATAAATAGAACAAAGAGTTACAACTGGAGCCTTGAAATTGCAGCCTCCTTCATCGGGGTTCAGTCAAAGCGCATCTCGATGGATTGTTGGGGAATTCAGACGGGGTGAGGACACAAGCCTAAGCTATCTCAAAAAAGGCCTCTTCCATTCTATCTTTCTAGCGTAATGTTCAGGAATTCTCTTCAGCGTTTCAACTATAATATGTTCAGTTCAACTAGCTCATCAATGGGAGATGGCCTTATTTATATAGGGAGAGGAGGAGTTTGGGATCCCTACAACAGTGGAAGGGAGGCCTTATCCCTTGGGAAGTTTCCCCAAAAGGTCGAAACAAGAGGCCAAAGGAGGGAGGTCGTGGTTATTCAGTCGAACCACTCCAAATGACTCGCCCACGAAGTTGTTATGATGGAAAATTCGCCTCTATTTTTAAAAAACATTCCATAAATAGGTTGGTGCGGGTATCTCACTGGGATAAAGTACCAATGTGCATGGGGCCTAGTGTTAATCTCCCTCATTTGTGCGAGGGCATAATGGTTTACTAGCACCAAGGCAAAAACATGTGTTTCTGATGGTCTGCTCAGGAAATTGTCAACAGAAGGAGTGTTGTCCTCATGGCAAGGGATGAAATGATGGTATTTGCAAGGCATGCCACTTTTTTTTGGTCACAAAAATTATCCTCCAATGTGTGGGATAGGGATTGTAGGGACAGTGACAAAGTGCTGTGTAACAATCTCCTTCTATCTTCAAGATCTCACAATCTATCAATGATGGCACATGCTACACATGGACTGTGCCTTGATCTCCATATGTAAGATTATTTGGAGCTCCTTTCAAGAGTGCAAGGGTTTCTCTCTTTGTATCAAATGCTCCATCTTCCTCTTCATGAGGTACTGGATCTGCTACTGCTGTGACAACATTGTTACCTCTTTTCTTCCCTTCCCCTTCATCATGTATGGAGGTTGCCTCATCATCATTAAAAGGTTCTTTGTTTAGTTCCTCCACATCTTCCCTTTGAGAAGAGAGCTCTTTATGAAATGGGGATTTTACCTCTAGCTAGGTATTATGCAAGTTTTTAATCCCCTCAATAGTTTTCTGAAATGGAGTTGGATTTATAGATCCTTCCAACTCATGCACAGGTTTTTTTTGTGTATGTGTGACTAGAATGTTTTTCATCAAATCTCTTTACTAAATTCCTAGTGAACCTTGCATAAGTAGACATATTTGCATATTTTAATGAATAAGATTCATAAAACCACCAGACATAAGCCTTACCTTCAAGGTGCAGCGCTGCTACTCTAATGGCCTCATCTTCTGAAAATTGGTGTTGCTGCAAATAAGTGTCTATCTCCTCCACCCAAGCCCTAGCTGAACACTTAGGTGATCCATCAAAAGTGGATAGAAAGAATCTACCCACATCATGCTGCTTGCACCTTGTGCTTCTATCATGGCTGTTAGGTCTTCTATCTATAATATTCCCAAATTTCCACATCATATTTGGAATATTAGAGTCCTCGATTTTCTTAATGAATTAAGTAAATAAAAGGGTGGAGGGACCTAAAATCATCAATATGAATAAATATCCACTTTTGTGTGTGTGAATGTGGATTAATTAAGCCTAGATCTACATAACAAGGTAGTTGAGCAACTGCTAATGTGAATGGAAATGGGAGAATCTGTCTCATTAATGAGATAGATCATGGAGGTTAACACAACCAACTAAGATCTTGAAGGGATCAAACAAAAGGATGATTCAATCAACTAAGATCTTGAAGATGTCAAAGATCATGGGACATTCATGATAAAGTGATGGAGGATGTTGTGCAAATGAGGCACACTTTATGAAATGTGTACATTGCACCTAGACATGATGGTTGATTTGGTCAAACCGCACAGTCCAACTTGGAGGATCTTGTCCGCATGTGATAACACAGTCTAGATGAAGGCCAAGGCTTGGGAAGGCTCACATATGATATAAAGAAGATGAAGGCAAGGATGAGGGCATGCTAATTATTCTTGATGTAAGATCTTTTTAGATATGGAATTGTCATGTGACATTCCACTGCTTTCTTGGGTTGTTTAGCAGAGATTGCAGGTGCTGTTTAGCACAGGGTGTTCCGGGTCGGTAATCCCACCTCTTTCTTAGAGCAGCTCTAGAAGGAGTATTATACTTCATTCTACATCAGATTTTGAGTGCCACATCTCTTTTCCTACTTTCTGTAGAACACTCATATTCAGAAATTGCAGATTTCTAAAGATCATTTTGGAAGGAGGAAGTTGTCTTCAGTACTTCATCTGGAGAACTGGTGAGGGTTTATTCCTATCAACTTGGGCTTAAAGATCAGCTTCCCATAGTTTCATTGCAGATCTGGAATTAGTCCAAAAGTTATTAACCTCCCAGTAGCAGTACTCCCTTCAGGAATTACGCTATCTATCTTCCAAATCTAAAGGGAGGAAGGAAGTTTCTAGTATTTCAGCTAGCAATCCTGTGAGGGATCATTCCCTCAAATTTCCATCAGTCTTACCATAAGCCTGGAGTTTATTGAAACATTTTTCAATAGGCAGAAGGCCTCTCTTTCCCTCACAGTGTAGTTTCTAGAGGAAGTTGTGTTGCAACAGCTACAATCATCATTGGAGGATTGAGAAGCTAGATCTAGAGCTTCTAGCTCATAGATCTGAAGAAGGGATCATCCCTTCAAGCATAGATATGATCTGATATCATATTTCTGCCATCTATTTGTCATATCTAGCTTCAGATCTGTATTTCCCAGTAGATCAAGGATCAAATCCTAGGGAGGTGATTTTCCAATGTTGCAGATATGGAAATCCTTTCTGGGTTATCCTGGGAATCCATCACATTGGCCAGATCTTGAATCTTGGCATCATCTGAGCTTCAATTTTGAGTAGATCTGCATTTTCCTATTTAGCCTGCAACTATATGTTCATATTTTTCTAAAGGGACAACACAATATTTGCTTCAGTGCCTCTCCAGTTACGCTGTACCTATTGTAGTATGCTTTGTGGGTGATTCTAGACCAAATTTTTGGCTAGATCTACTCACATTTTGTACATTGTGTAACTGATTATTCTCCAATATAATAAAATGGCTCAGCTTATTTGTAAATTCTGATGTTGCCTTAAGATTTATTGTTTATCTTACTGCAAGGTCTTATATTGTGTTAAGTATTACTGCATTCTTCCTTTTGGGATATTATAGTGGTATCAGAGCATGATCTTTGGCTCAACTTGTGGACACTTCATCTTTTGCATCTAAGAAGAAGCAGATAGATGAGATATTTCATGGAGGAAGAAAATTTTGCCACTCATTTCTGTAGATTTATGCAAGATATCTCCAAGGAGGTCTATCAAATGAAAGAGGAAAGGCAGAAATAAGGCCCAAGAAGAAGATGTGATGAGGAAGGTACCAACACTTCTTATCAGCAAAGAAGAAAACTGGAGAATCCTAGATCTCCTCATAGATCCACTATGCCCACTTTCTTTGAGGAAGGTGAAGGGTGTAGAAGTGAAGGAAGGAATGAACCTAAGATTCATGAGACTCTCAGTCTATATCTTGAAGAGTACAAAGCACAGTCTAGAGCATTCAAGGAGAAGCTAACTCTCCAACAATTCTTCAAAATCAAAGAAGAAAGAGGATCCTATAGCAACAATAGAAGAAAGAGGCATAATATATTATATTTTACTACATTTGATGGATCTTCCTCAAGCACTATTAAGGCTTGGAGGAGAGAGTTAGACACATTTTTCAGGCTACATCCTACAGATGAAGAAGAGGCTGTTCAGATTGCAGCACTTCATCTTTTAAATGGAGTTAATGATTAGTGGTTTGGTCACATGAAGCATGCAAAGGTGATTAAATATTCAGATTTATTTCACAAATTGAGAAAATTTTTTGATGTGAAGAATAAAAAGATGTGCCACAAAGAGACATTTCCTATGGAGGAGGCTGTCAATCTTGTCACTCTGGACAAGAGGTCACTACATTCACCACCAGCTGCAGAAGTAATTGCATTCGGAAAAGAGACTCTTGCATCTTTGCAAGATGGTCTTGAACTCTTGACATATAGAGTCCCATGCATGATTGAGAAGATGCATGTGGGAGGGGAGGAAGATTCTAGCGCTGGTACACTTGGAGAAAATCTACCATCTCTCTCACCAAAAATCAGAGGTACTATTGTCCCGGTTGGAGGAAATCTTGTGTTTTGTCAAGAGATTCCCACATATCAGTTGATCCAAGGTATGCATAAGCATTCATCACCTATTGTTTTAGTAGATCTTATTGAAACTTATGGGGACATGCCATCAAGGCCAATGCATAACCAAGGGTTAGAACATAGTTTTGATTTGAAGCAACAACATATCACAGCGCAGAGGACCCTTGATCTAATCAAGGAGGAGATGAGAAGATATTCTAGTTTGTCATGGATGAACTACATTCAACCTCTTGAGCTGAAGTGTAGAGTTTCAAAAGAAGGGATGAGTATAATCCTTTGTACAATGACTGGTTATGAGATTAGTATTGTACCTTTATTTGAGATAGCTTATCTATTCCCTTGCAGATCTACAGTGCTGACACTTAGAAGCAGAGATAATAATGAGGCCCCATTATTCTTGGAGCATTCTGAAGGTAGCTTCACTCATGAAGCAATGGAGGACAAGATGATGAATGGTAGACATCTAGATATGAGAAACCTTTTCTCCTTTCTTGATGACACTTTCTCAATGAGCATCTCACAGCTCAAAGAGAAACTTCTACCTACAGTAGATCCAGAACCTCATTGGTTTTCGAAGGCCATGGATGAGAAGAAGGCCTCATTAAGAGATCTCATTGGAGGTGCACTTCAACATTTCATGGAGTGCAAATTTCTTCATCAGTTTGGGGATGATGGTATTCTACAAAGGGAGGATACCATGATTATGCAGCACATCACTCATCTTCCATATTGGGGTGAGTGGATGAGGAAGATAAGCAAGGGGTTGCATGACCACTTGTAGATTTATATGGGCCAGCAAGCTTGGTTACATTGGTTGCCCTTGGGAGGTTATTGTCACTTCCCAAAGGCTCCTATTTCTTTGATCCATGCCTTGAGGAACACTTATGAGATGAATATGGAGGCATGGCCGCCCTGGCTGCTCTTGGGTGAGTATGGTTACCACCCAATAGCTCATATTTTTCTGATTCATGCCTTGTGTATCAATGATAGAATGTAGCAAAAGAAGGCATGTTCATTTTGGTTTCACTTGAGAGAGATTGGCCACCACATGACATCTCCTATGTCTATGTGTTTTGTCTTGGGTAAATCTTGGCCTGATGCTCTCATGATGTGCATTGATGATGTTTCTTTGTATTGGGCTGATGTGACATTCCATATGTACATTATTATGTTTTTGCTTCATGATGCACATGAGGAGGAGAGGAAGCAACAAGATCTCTTGTTGCTTTGGTTGCTTTTGGGAAAGTTTGGCTTGTCCATTTTACATGGAGGAGATGGAGGATGGCAACAAAGGGCCTTACTTCGGTGGTTACTCTTAGGAAAATATGGTTTGACATATTTGTCTACCCATATAGCTCCTCTCCTTCTTCTTTTTCATAACATTGGAATGATGCTCTGATCCAACAAGGCCAATAGGGCTAAGTATGAGAGCATATCAATGCTCAATCAAATTTATGAAAAATGGGATGGAGAGATGTATTGTGTGATAGAGCTTTTCCTTTGTGAAGAGAGCCACCTTATTTTATGCACATCGTGTATAGATGATGATGTTTGACATCATATGGTTTTCATTTGGCACTTCATGATGGAAGGAGGACATCTAACTATATAGTTGGAGGTCATTCTTTATGTTTTTAAAAGACAACTTTGGAACCAAACATGCATAATACATTGCAAAAAATGGAGGAAGCCTTCCTTACGTGGATGCCACTTGGAGGGGAATAGATGGCTTTGCATCTACTTTTAGAGTTTCTTGAGGACAAGCAAAATTTTGCCGGGGGGGGTGGGGGGGGGACTGTAATATTCCCAAATTTCCACATCATATTTGGAAAATTAGAGTCCTTGATTTTCTTAATGAATTAAGTAAATAAAAGGGTGGAGGGACCCACAATCCTCAATATGAATAAATATCCACTTTTGTGTGTGTGAATGTGGATTAATTAAGCCTAGATCTACATAACAAGGTAGTTGAGCAACTACTAATGTGAATGGAAATGGGAGAACCTATCTCATTAATGAGATATATCATGGAGATTGACATAGTCAACTAAAATGTTGAAGGGATCAAACAGAGGGATGATTCAATCAACTAAGATCTTGAAGATGTAAAATATCATGGGACATTCATGATAAAGTGATGGAGGACGTTGTGTAAATAAGGCACGCTTGATGGAAGGTGTACATTGCACCTAGACATGATGGTTGATTTGGTCAAACAACACAATCCAACTTGGAGGATCTTGTCCACATGTGACAGCGCAGTCTAGATGAGGGCTAAGGCTTGGGAAGGCTTAAACATGATATAAAGAAGATGAAGGCAAGGATGAGGGCATGCTGATTATTCTTGATGTATGATATTTTTAGATCTGGAATTGTCATGTGACATTCCACTGCTTTCTTGGGCTGTTTAGTAGAGATTGCAGGTGCTGTTTAGCACAGGGTGTTCCTGGTTGGGAATCCCACCTCTTTCTTAGAGCATATCTAGAAAGAGTATTGTATTTCATTCTAAATCAGGTTTTGAGTGCCACATCTCTTTTCCTACTTTCTACAGAACACTCATATTCATAAATTGCAGATTTCTGAAGATTAGTTTGGAAGGAGGAAGTTGTCTTCAGTACTTCAGCTGGAGAACTAGTGAGGTTTTATTCCTATCACCTTGGGCTTAAATATCAGCTTCCCAGAGCTTCATTGCAGATCTAGCATTAGGCAAAAATTTATTGACATCCCAACAACATTACTCCCTTCAAGAATTACGCTGTCTATCTTGTAGATCTAAAGGGAGGAAGGAAGTTTCTAGTATTTCAGCTAGCAATCCTGTGAGGGATCATTCCCTCACATTGCCATTAGTCTTACGATCAACCTAGAGTTTATTGCAGCATTTTTCTATAGGAAGAAGGCCTCTCTTTCCCTCACAACACAATTTCTAGAGGCAGTTGTGTTGCAACAACTGCAATGATCATTGGAGGATTGAGAAGCTAGATCTAGAGCTTCTAGCTCATAGATCTGAAGAAGGGATCAACCCTTCAAGCATAGATCTGATCTGATGTCATATTTCAGCCATATATTTTTCATATCTAGCTTCAAATTTGTATTTACCAGTAGATCAAGGATCAAATCCTAGGGAGGTGATTTTCCAAAGTTGCAGATCTGGAAAATCCTTTCTAGGTTATCTTGGGAATCCATCACATTGGCCAGATCTTGAATCTTGGCATCATATGAGCTTTAATTTTGAGTAGATCTAAATTTTCCTATTCAGCCTGAAACTATATGTTCATATTTTGCTGAAGGGATAGTGCAATATTTTCTTCAGTACCTCTCTAGTTACGATGTACCTATTGTAGCATGCTTTCTGGGTGATTCTAGACCAAATTTTTGGCTAGATCTACTCACACTTTGTACATTGTGTAACTAATTCTTCTCCAATATAATAAAATGGCTCAGCTTCTCTGTAAATTTTGATGTTTCCTTAAGATTTATTGTTTATCTTGCTGCAAGTTCTTATATTGTGTTAAGTATTATTTCATTCTCCCTTTTGGGATATTACACTATCTTCCTTGATCTTGCAAAACCCCTTGGAAGTTTAGATGATCTCTAAATATTTGAGTTTGAGATTCATTCTCTTGAAGATAGTCACCAAGAGTCTCCTCCTTTGGTACATCTCCTTCCTCCATCTCTCTTGCTATGACCCTAGGCATAGTACCACGTTGTAGATCTGATGGTGTAGCTGAATGCTCACACCTATAATGTGAAAATCTGGAGCTTTCTTCATGTACAAGCCCTCTTGGAGAATCTCTACATCTCTCCATTCTCATCTCTTTGATGTCTCTGCTAATGCACTGCATAGTTTGAAGAAGAAGTTTTGAGAACTCCTTCCCTCCTGAAAATGAGGTTTTGCCTTCATTTCTTCTCCATATCTTCTCCTTCCTATGAGAAGCCTCCTTAGATGACATAATGGCTGAAGTACACCGGTTGAGCCAAGATTATACTCTAATACCACTGTAATATTCCTAAATGGGAAAAGTAGGAATAGAGCGCACAAAACTAGAAATATGCAGAAATATAATATATCAAAGCATGAGACAACAATGGATCCATTCCATTATGATTATAACAGAAAAATAGGTACAATATCTTGAGGAAAAGATCACTCAAGTTGGCCAAATAAGCCTCTCATGAAAGCATACACCTAGATCTAAAATGTTGTTAATACATGAAATACATGAACCCAGAAAACCGCACTGTCTAAGAAAGAATAGAAGCTGAAAGATATAAAAATATATTTTTGCTGATATAATTCTCCAAAAATTCTAAGGCTAGAGATCCATGTTCCAAAACATAATTCCAAGACAACCCAGCAAAGGTTTCTGGAAATACACACTATACAAAATATAGCAGATTTATCCCTAGGGCTGAATAATATCTGCAAATAAATCACTGATGGGAGATGGTTGATATTATATACAAGATGGCTGATCCTCCTCCAACAGATCTCCTAAATGAAGGGTTGATCCCCCACATAGGAAACCCAAACACTCCAAATAGGGCAATAAACCCATTGTTGTAGCTGCTCTCCAAAATAACACAATCCTTGCAGGAAAATATATTGTAGCTGATGAATGCTACTTGGCATAGTGCCAAAATATGTAATGAAGCCTTGAAGTCTTCCTCACAAGCCTCTGGATGAAAGGATGACCCCTCCAATGGAAAACTAGATCAGAAAATGGAGATTACTCTCCTCCACTGCTACACCCCTGCAACACAACCCAAATCTAAACAAAACTACGTTATACATGAGATTGAATCTTGGCCAAATGCTTGATTGTGCAAGTATAGTGAAAAATCCTCCAAGAGGTCCTCAATTAAGGAGGTGGGCTTCTCGATCAAGAACACCCCGTGCTAAACAGCACATGCAATCTTAGCTAAATAGTTCAAGAAAGCTATATGTCTAAACAGACCATATATCAAAATATAGAATATACCAAGATGATTAATATGGCTTACATCCTCTTCCTTTTATAGGATATGAGCCTCCAAACCCTAAGCCCCATTCATTACCGACACTACTTTCCTGCAATGTGTCTCCATCTAAAACTGGGTTGTCCCTCCATTAATGTCCACTCCTCCATGACATCGCTGTTGATTTGGTCAAAGTTGACCTAGTCCATATGTTCTAGCCCCTGTTCACACCTTAGGGTGCTTTATTGAGTTGGAATGATGACCCACTTTCACATGAGAAGTGGTTTTATTCTTCATAAAGAGATTTATGGGTCTCCCTACCCATTTATTCACCTATCTAAGTGATAAAACAAGCTTTAATATTCCAATTAGCTGCAAGCTAATTTAGGAATATTACATTGTTGGAAATTGGGTTCAACGCTCCCCATGTGTTTCGCGACATGGAATAACCACCTCTCGTGGATCCTAACTTTGGCGATTGTAGCCGAGACTAAAGCCCGCGGGTTTTGGTCTAATGGCAATCATGATTCCAACATATAGGAAAATAGAGAATTAATTTCATTAATATAAATGAAAGGATATTAAAACCACAAATATGTGTTTATATTTTAGAAGACATCCTCCAAGTTGTCTTATCTTTTCCTTGTTACAATATGCACCTCCAATCACCCTAAATTCATGGAGTGATGCCTCTCACCATATTAGCATAAGAGTAGAATATGTTAGCCCCCTATGAATTTTTTTACAAGAAAACAGGGGGCTAAGTTGTTGTTTGAGCCTTCAAGGAATGCATTCCCCTTGAAAATACATCATCCTTGAAGCCTCCTTGTGCCTTTTTCCATTTCCTTCAAAAAGAGCCGCACTGACTGTACAAATTTGTGCTAAAAAAGGGCTTTCATTTGCCCCTTGTATCCCTACAGAAACTCCCATTTCAACCCTTTTTCCCCTTTTTTCAAAGCCTCCCTTTTCCCCCAAGATCCCTTCCTAAACCCTCTAAATAATTCCCATCTCCCCTTTAAAACCTCGCAAACATCCTTTGTTTTGCCAAGTACCCCTTTCCCTCTTTACCGTTATCCCTTTTCGGCCTCAAATTGCATTGAAAACAGGCCCAAAAACCCATATTCTTCATATGCAGGCTTAGCCCCTTTCGGCCAGCCCCCGCAAACCATTTCTCCACATGACCTGGGCGCTAAAAATAGGCGCTATCCCGTAGCGCGCTTATCAGATCAATGGTCGGGTGCAAAACACACCGTCGATCTATACAGATCGGACGGTCTTTGCAAGTCTCATCGTACCCGCTTTTTCCCCATTCACCCCTCCAATCGCATATCAATCGTCGATCTAATCTACAGATCGACGACGCGCAAATCATTCGCCCTGGTGGTCCCCGCGGTCGCGCCCGTCCAAAACTGGCGGTTTTCATCGCACTGCTTTTGAGAGGAAGGCTATATTTTTCATTCGACAACAATCAACATCACCGGCCGACACGTGTCCTTGAGCACTATTGAAAAACGGCCCTCATCGCGCATTAAATTTCGGTCGTAGAGTGAGTGCGATATTGATGCACACCATCTAATCTGAGGCTGGCCATCCGACGGTAATCACACCCCAAAGATGCTCGGGTGATAACCGAAGCAAACAGGGCCCTTGGCCCACCATCAGTCGCCTTTCGGTGCGCTTTCAGCCATTGATATCCTCCTGAGATCGAATGGTCCAGGTTTGATCACCCCCGCCATTGACTTGGTCCCACCGCCAGAGCTCCACATCACCTGCCTTCGCGATATTTTTTCCCATTTCTTTGTATTTCGCCCGATTTCCAAAACCTTTCCATTGTTCAATTTTTTCCATCTGTCATCACCCCCATGCATGATCGAATGGTCCCCGTGCATTTCTCCACTAAGCCTCCATCTGTCTAGTCTTCCACCATTTTTGAATTGTCTGGTCTGTTTTCACTGTTCCACTGCATTTTTCACCATTCCTCCACAACTCCGTCACCATTCCGCAGGCCTTCAAGGCACCCATCCCCCTCCAGCATGGATTTCTAAACAATTTTGTGTGTTTTTCAGGGTACAGGTGGTGGACGACTGCCATAGTTCACAGTCACTGTTACAGTGGCACAGAACGTAGGGAAGACCATTTTCAGGGATTGAAATTATGAAGAAGAACTTGGGAAGGTGTTATGACATGATTTTCATTAAAGGAACAAAGTCAAACTCTGTAAAACCTTTCTAGAGCCATTAAAGCTACGTTTTCACTGACAGAGACAATCATAAAGCAACAAAGAGTATCAATATAGAGTTAAGGAGTTCTGATGCACATTATCGAAGATGTTAAGCCTTAATTCAGTGTTTTAAAGGAAAAATACCAGAATGGAGACCTCATGAATCACACAAAAGGCCTAGGGCTCAGAAAACGAGATACTAGCATCACCATCAGCAGAATGTTCTTTCCCATGAAAAGACGAAATGCCCACACTGTTTTCATTCTATATACCGTGTTCCAGAGGAGATCTCTGACCTGACAATAGTCCTGGTGTTACTAGAAGCATTGGTTACACAGCATGGCAGACCCCAGAATCATTGTTCTACATTTTTTTAAGTCACCAGAGTACCACAAGTACTGCAGCCTAGGATACATCAAAGACATACCTGGAGTAAATTTCAGACTATTGAAGACCACTCTTTCACCCAAAAGTATAGAAGTTAGATGCATAGACATTAAAACAGAATGGGTTTCGGCCCACTACTCCTACTCTGTTTAATGTTTCATTTAGTGTTTCGTCTACCTCCTCCGCCTCTCTTTCTAGTATAAAAACTCAGGAGAAACTCATTTTAAGGTTGTTGATCGGATATATGTGAACTGTAAGCTGTTTCTCTTGAGACATAGTTCTATGTGTAAAGTTGTAAGATAGGCTGAGGAAGATGTTTTCAGACTAAACATCAAGCTGTGTGCAATGTTGTACATGTCTGGTGTTGCTCTTTAATATGACAAGCACATTTCTTTGGATCCTGATTTAAAGCAGCGGTGATGTTTTTCCATCTTTGTCCTTGTTTTCCTTCGTAGTTTATCATACTTTAATTTTCCGCATGCATCGTAAATATGGCATAGGATTTACCCTTGTTAGGTACCCTATGTTTCTGCTCTCCCTGCCTTCAATGTTTTCTGTTGTATGTGTTATCTGAGGATTGATTTCAAGCTAATTTAACCAGTGTAGTGGCTCATATATACTTCTAGCTGATGTATGAATTAATGAATCTGTTATTAGATGTTCTTGTTAAGGTTTTAATTGATGAATTGGGATACTGGGAGTTTAGAACTCTGTCTTTGTCTCACTAGGATCCTTTCCATTAATTGAACCTTTCTAAGTTCCCTTAGGTTGGATACCAAAGCATTGAGAGTTCAAAGTCTCTCTCTGATCTTAGGTTTTCACCTTTGTGTTTAAATCTTTAATGTTTCCTTCTCTGAAGAGTTAACCTTTTAGGTTTCAGATCACAGGTTGTCCAATGGCATGTCTTGTCCCTGGATTTGATTCCTGAAAGGTCACCTTGGAGGTTTCCTTTCCTTTCACCTTCTTTCTTGCCATTTCATGCCACACTATCATCTTTAAGATCCAATGTTTTATATGACTAGCCCAACTAAAAGCTTGCATATTGAATAGCAAGTAAACCCTTTCCTGACTCCATTGCCCAATGGTCTCGAGTGTTCTTTGGAATCATCTCTCCTTTGCCTAAAATCCTCTTTACACATCCTTGCCTCACATTGAACCCTTCCTTTCCGATTCCCAACAACCAAACAAACAATCAATCAAACAAACCCGTGCCTATAACTAGCCTATTATCTTAACACAGAGCTTAGAGGACATAAAACCTTTGTCTATATAAAGAGATACCTCTCTGGACCCAGGAGGGCTAGATCCTGAGGTCTCAAAGTGGTTCTGATGTTGTATCATCTTTTGGTATTGCCAACTTGCCAAAACATGGGAACCCCAACATAATGGTGAACATACTGGGAAATTTCTGAGTATTTTCCATCTTACTACATCATAAGAGCCTCAGAAAGCCCAAAATATATGGTTAGGTTGGCAGTGAAACACTTCTACTTGAAATTCACTTTCTGCACCATTTTCTGTGTTTCTCCCACACTCTTAGACAGAGTCTGGAAAGGGCCAGATATCCTCCAGATCTCACTCTCTTTCAGAGGTGAAATAACTGGTAAAATCCCTCTCAGTCCATCTCTAGTTAGAGTTTGTTGTGTTTAAGGATATTCTTGAAAAGGGATATTACATAAGCACTGTGGTGGACAATGTACCTCCTAGAAAACATCCTAAACCTTCCACCTGGTGACTCCATAGTACGTCAAAGATAAAATACTCCACTCGTGATCAGTAGGCCTGCTGATTATCTTGGTTTCACATAAGACTCCATTTGGAGACCAGCCTCCACAACGACATCAACCATAACAGAATAAACAAGTAGGGTTAAGATGCTTTGTTGGAAAATAGCATCCTCGCTTCAAGAACCATTCACACAAGAGCTTACCCTGACCCAAAACCACCTGAAATAGTTGAAAACCCCGAGAGAATTCTCAGGAAATCCCCTACACTGAGAAGACCAACTATTTCCAGTCGTATCCATAGAGCTAACTCTGTACCGGAAAACTTTACATCTCTATCAGACCCACTTTTTGACCTAGACTCTCAAAACAGTTTACCTAGAACTAGGTCATTCAAAGCTCTAGACCAACCAGAACTTGAGTCTCCTGATTCATGACCTCAAACTAGTAAACACATCAGGGACAAAGAGACCCCTCCATCTACACCTCCTGATATTCACTTCATTCAAAACTTGGGGCTCTACCACCCTAGATTTGCTCAGCTGACTTCTGTTGGTCCTAGTATGTCATCCATATATCAGCTGCTCAAGCCAACCCTTTACCTCCTCAGAACCTCATCATTGCAGCCTGGTAAGCACCTCTGGTGCCCTTACCCAATGATTACCAATCAAAGATCCCACACTTCACTGCAAAAGAGTCTACCACAGCTCAACACCATGTAGACAGGATGGAAGATTCTTTTGACTACATGGATATAGATGATGATACTGTCAAAATGAGAATATTTTCCCAGAGCTTAGGAAGTGATGTGAAAAAATGGTTTAAATTCCTACCTCCTAATAGCATCCAAGATTTTCCCTCCTTATAACATACCTTTATAAACAAATGGGAAGTTAATGCCAACCCTCTCCAAATCTTGGCAGAATACAAGAACTTGAAAAGAAATGTAGGAGAGAGTGTCCATGAATACTCCACAAGGTTTAATAGCGTTTACAATGCTCTTCCTCCACACATGAAGCCTCCCCAAGGTATGGCTTTGGTGAAATACCCTGAAGGTTTTGATGCTGACATGGCCTACCAGCTTAGGGAGAGGGATTACAACACACTGGAAGATATGCAAAGGGGGGCAATGAGTGTAGAGGCTAACCTGATTGAGAAGAAAGCCAGAATGAGGGCTGAAAAGAGGGTGACATATAGAGATGACACTGTAGCTTCCACATCTGACCCCAATTATGACCGTCTATCTAAAAACATGGAAAAGCTACAACAAATGATGGAAAAAATGGTTGTCACAGTTAGTAATTAGAACAGAAACCAAAATCATAACCAAAACCAGAACTTTAGAAGGAACAATACCACTCCCAACAGACAAAGAGAATCAGATCAACAAGTTATACCCCCATTTCAAGAGAACTTCCTGGATGAAGATGAGGGGATAATAGAAGAGTCTGAGGAGAACACAATAAATATGTTTGAGACAGATGACTCAATCTGAAATTGTTCCACAGAGGAAGATTAGCCCTCATCCTCATATTGGGATGAGGAAATATTGGAATCTGAGGATTATAGACTGGGATTTGAAAGCGCCATCATGCAGGTCAGAGAACAGTATGAACTTAGAAGCAAAAAGAGCCCAGACACTTCCAAACCAAAGGCTTCTGAGATTACCATCAAGAAAAGGCCTGAGAAAACTTCTAAATAAAATGTTGAAAGTAACAAATCAACAGCTGAAAGTTCTGGGGAGAACAAAGAAAAAGACAACCAAAACACTGATAAACAAAGTAAACCAACTAGCAGCACTAGCACTGCAGCTAGTAATCCTGATAAAACAGTTCCTAATCCTGTGCATAATGAAGATCAGCACTCTGAACATGCCACTAAATTAGTGGCTAACAAAACAGAGTTGAGTGTCACAAAGAGTCAATATCTCTTCAATTTGGAGAGTGAGATTGCTAAAATTAAGATCTCTGTCCCACTCTCTGAGCTGGCCACTCAGGATGTATATAAAGGCCAAATTTTGAAAGCATTAAATCTAGGGGAAAATAGTGATACTGTCAATCTGAGTGATGATCAACCAACTCTCCTTTTTGGTCCAAAGATAGAAGGGAAGTTTCAGGAAGGGGTAATACCTCCTTTTTATATCAGTCTCAATATCCATGACAAGATCCTTCACAATGCAATGCATGACTCTGGGGCCTCACACAACTTAATGCCTAAAGTAGTTATGGAAAAGCTAGGCCTAGAAATAACTCGCCCTTATAAAGCTTTATATTCATTTGACTTGAGCAGGGTAAAGTGTCTTGGCCTAATCAAGGACCTATGTGTGAACTGAACCCAGATTCCAGCCAAATGCATGGTTATGGATGTCGTAGTGGCAGATGTGCCACCTAAGTATGGCTTGTTGCTATCAAGGTCATGGGGAGCCAAGCTACAAGGTACAATGCAGATGGATGGGGCATATGCCACAGTCCCTGTCTTTAGCCAGCTTAGGAGACTGTATAGAGAGGAACAAATGAAATTCCTGGTCAAGAACCTTGAAAAGCCTGAAAATTCTCCTTTGTACTCTGTACACACAGATCTAGACTCCTTTATCCTTTGCAACGATGAATCCTTAGAAGAGCCAGAACTAGAAATTAGAGATATGAACAATAGGGAAGGTCCCATAAATTTCAACATAATAGCCACCCTAGACTCAGAAGAAAACGAGGTTGAGACCTGTGGACAGTGCACTGAAAAAAAACTCCGAGTCAACAAGAAACAAAATGTGAACAACTGGCTAGTCACTCCTCACAAACTCATACACCACACGAAGAATGAAAACATCCACAGCCCAAGAATGAACCCTTATGGGAAATGAATTTTGATGGGTCATGCACCAAGAAAACCGCAGGGGCAAGAGTGTGGTTGTGTAACACAGAGACTGACTATGCTGAGAGTCATGCCTTCAACCTAAACTTCAAATGTACAAATAATATCGCAGAGTATGAGGCTCTCATCCTAGGCCTGAATCTTTTGAAAAAATTAGGAGCCCGTAGGATAGCTGTTCAAGGAGACTCTGAGTTAATTATAAAACAAGTGAATGGTGATTACACAGCAAAACACCCTAGGCTGAGAGCGTACAGGAATGCTGCTATGGATTTATTGAAGACCTTTGTGGAATATGAACTAGTGTTTATTCCTAGGAGTCGGAATGTAATTGCAAATGGATTAGCATGTATAGCTAGTTCGTATCACAAACCTCCCAGTGATCAAAAAATCATCATTCAGATGAAGTTCAGACCTATAGTACCTGATAATGAGAAATATTGGCAGGTTTTTGAAGGAGATAAGCAGATTGAGGATTTCCTGATAGGAAGGAATGAGTTTGAATTTTCCGATTCAGACTCTTAGTCCAATGATAGCTGCCTAAGTGAAGAACCCTTAGACGAGGAAGAACCACCCTGTAACATAGAAATAAACACTTTCAACGAACAGATTGGAAATCCAACTGAAGAATGTAAAAACGCAGATAATGAGGAAATAGAGGTGCTACAGGCAAAAGATAAGAACATACCCTGAGGTCTGGCACCTTTAGAATATCTTTTCGATTTCGATGATGTAGCGAAAAAGCCACTATTGAACACTTAGACTCTGAAGTTGAGGAATGCAACATAGGCACTAAAGACAAGCCTAAAATGATTAAGTTGGCTAAGTCCTTACCCACAAACATGAAAAAGAAATATGTCGACCTGTTCAAGGAATTCATTGATGTGTTTGCTTGGAGCTATGAGGACTTGAAGGCCTATGACACAAACATCATACAACACAAAATACCTTTGAAAGAGAACTAGAAACCCTTCAGACAGAAACTTCGTAGAATAAAACCAAAACAATTGCCTGCAGTGGAAAAGGAAATAAAGAAGATGTACGGAGTAGGAATAATAGTTCCTATGAGGTTCTCTGATTGGGTCTCAAACCTTGTAGCTGTGAGAAATAAAACAGGTGAGATCAGACTGTGCATAGATTTCGGGAACCTTAACAGAGCCTCACTTAAGGACAATTACCCCTTACCAAAGATGGAGCATATCTTGCAGAGGGTAGTTGGCTCAAGGCGGATCTCCTTGTTAGATGGTTTTTCAGGTTATAACCAGGTTCTTGTACTCCCAGAAGATCAAATCAAGACTGCTTTCACCACCCTATGGGGCACTTTTATGTATGTAAAAATGCCCTTTGGACTGATGAACGCTGGGGCAACCTTCCAACGAGCAATGGACATCGCCTTTTTAGATAAAATTGGGCACTTCATTGTCATCTATCTGGATGACATAACAATTTACTCTAAGACTGATGAGGAGCACCTAAAACATCTGAGAAGTGTGTTTTAAAAATGTAGAAGGTTCGGTCTGTCATTGAATCCTAAAAAGACTGTATTTGGGCTGTAAGAAGGTAAGCTTCTCAACAACATTATATCTGAGAATGGAATTAGGATAGACCCACAAAGAGTTGAGGGAATACTACAAATCACACACCTGAGAAACATTAAAGAGTTACAATCCTTCATTGGGAAAATTAACTTCCTAAGGAGATTTATTCCAAACTTAGCTTAATACCTCAAAAATATGACTGATATGTTGAAAAAAGGTGTGGGTGTTAAGTGTAATGTTGAGGCTAAAAAATATTTTGAATTGGTTAAACTTGCACTCACCTGGGCTCCTGTCCTTATCAGCCCTGATTTCTCAAAATATTTCTTGATCTTTTCATTTGCCTCTGAGAATATAGCGGCTGCAGTCCCGCTGCAGAAAAATCCAGAGGGATTGGAACAACCCATTGCTTTCTTCAGCAAAGCTTTGAGGGATGCACCCTTGAAATATAACATAATGGAAAAACATGCCTATGCCCTGGTAAAGGCCTTAAAAGACTTTAGGGTGTACATACTGCATTCCCACACCATAGCCTACATGCCAAACATAGTGGTGAAAGACATTCTGTCCCATGACCTGGATGGGAAGAGGGGCAAATGGATTGCCGTGATTTTAGAGTATGACCTGGAAATAAAACCCACAAAACTGATCAAAGGGCAGGGCTTAGCTCAACTAATGGCTGAATCAAATTTACAATCCCTTGACATAAACATGATAGATGCCTTGGATGAGAAGGAAGGATTGCCTAATCCCACTGTTGAGAAGCAATTTCAAAACTCTCCTTGGTATTCTGACATCCGGTATGTGCTCACAAACCTCAATTCCCCTCCTGAACTATCAAAAACTAAGGCCAGATTCCTAAAGCTAAAATCCAGAAGCTACTGTGTACTGAATGAATGTTTATATTGGAAAAATACAAATGGCGTATTGCTTAAATGTTTTCCTAAAAATGAAGCAGAGAGGATTAAACAGGAGTTCCATGTAGGAGAGTGTGGAGGCCACCTGAACTGGAAAGCCACTGCTAACAAAATACTCAGAGCTGACTATTATTGGCCTACACTTTTCAATGACATCCATAAGATGATAATTGCCTACCATAAATGCCATATTTTTGAAGGCAAAAGAAAGCTCCTCCCTCTACCTCTACAACCCATCATTGTTGAAGGTCCCTTTATGCAATGGGGCCTAGATTTCATAGGATAAATACACCCTACTTCTTTTGCACAACACAAGTGGATCCTTACAGCCACAGACTACTTCACAAAGTGGATAGAGGCCATACCTTCTAGGAATGCTAAAGATTCTGTTATCATTAGGTTCCTAGAAGACCACATCCTCTCTTGGTTTCGCTGCCCAAGAAAAATAATCACTGATAATGCTGCTGCTTTTGGGTCCAAGAAAATGGTTGATTTTTTTCATAGGTATCAAATAGCACTCGGTCATTCAACTGCTTATTACCCACAAGGTAATGGGTTAGCTGAATCATCTAACAAGAGCTTGGTGACCATCATCAAAAAGCTGCTGGAAGAGAACAAAAAGTCATGGCATAACAAGTTAGTGCATGCTTTGTGGGTTGACAGGATTACAATAAAGAAATCCATTGGTATGTCACCATATTAGCTTGTCTATGGAACAGAAGCAGTGTTTCCTACCAGCCTTGGGGTACCAGTGATTAAACTTGTCCAAGAAATTCAAACAGAAGAAGACATCATGGTAAGGAGGATAAACCAAATGATTCATCTCTAGCAAACAAGGGAAGAGGTCTATAACAGAGCCCTAAAAGTTTAGGAAAATATAAAGAAATTGTTTGATAAGAGAACCAAGGCTTCTGACTTCAAAATTGGAGATAAAGTTCTGAAGTGGGATTCAAGAAGAGAAGACAAAGGAAAGCACGACAAATTTGACAGTTTGTGGCAGGGTCCATACATCATCCAGGCCACTGTTGGTCCCAATGCCTTTTTTCTGCAAGAGCTAGATGGTATAGAGATGTTTGGGGGTCATGTCAATGGAAGGATGCTCAAACACTACTACTGCTGATTTCCGATTTCCAGTTTCCATTTCCATTGTAAATACCATTGTTGTGTTATGTTTTCAAGAAAAGAGAGAATGTTTCAAAAAAGAGAGAAGAGAGGTTCAGACATGCTCAAAACATGAACCTCCGAAGAAGAAAGATTGGCTCTAACATGATCAAAACCTGAGCCAAAGGAAGTAAAGACAGCTGGTCCTAGCATTCCCAAAATCTGGACCAACAAAGAAGAAAGAAGAATCAACTTTAACTAGCCCAAGACCAGAGCTGAAACGAAGAAGAGAAAGTGACTCTAACAAGCTCAAAACTTGAGTCACAAAGAAAGGAAGGATGCTTCAAAGTTTCAGTTTTTAAGCTTTCGAGATTTTGTTTTCAGTTTTCTGCAAATTTTTGTCCATGTGCAACTATCTTTATGCCTTGGATCCACAGAAAACTAGACTGTCTAATCCTAGTTTAACTGTTTTTAAATTTCTGTTGTAGAATGTAGAGAAGAAATCTGCTGGACAGTTTAATCCCATCAGATATTAGATTAGGGAGAGAAAAACGTGAGGCCAACAGTTTAATCTGGTCTCATGGAGTAATAAGGGTAGAAAGAGAATAGGTTTATTTTCCCGATTGCAAAAAATTGATGTTGTAAGGGGTCTGCTAGTCCAAATGCACCCTGAAGAAAAATGATAGGACTATAGTCTGGGTAGGTAGTTGTTGGGGAAAATTTTACTGCTGATATGATGAATTTATGATTTGTGGCAGCTGGTCCAAGAAAGAAAATGGATGTGTCAAGCAGAAGGCATCTGGCCTACACCAAAGATCATTCTCTGAATTCTTGACTCCTTCAAGAAGAAGCCATCCCCATGTGGAGCCACTGTTAGCCCCCTATGAATTTTTTGACAAGCAAACAGGGGGCTAAGTTGTTGTTTGAGCCTTTAAGGAATGCATTCCCCTTGAAAATACATCATCATTGAAGCCTCCTTGTGCCCTTTTCCATTTCCTTCAAAAATAGCCTCACTGACTATACAAAATTGTGCTAAAAAAGGGCTTTCATTTGCCCCTTGTATCCCTGCAGAAACTCCCATTTCAACCCTTTTTTCCCTTTTTTCAAATCCTCCCTTTGCCCCCAAGATCCCTTCCTAAACCCTCTAAATCATCCCCATATCCCCTTTAAAACCTCACAAACATCCTTTGTTTGGCCAAGTACCCCTTTCCCTCTCTACCGTTATCCCTTTTCGGCCTCAAATTGCATTTAAACAGGCCCAAAAACCATATTCTTCATATGCAGGCTTAGCCCCTTTCGGCCAGCCCCCGCAAACCATTTCTCCACATGACCCGAGCGCTGAAACTAGGTGCTAGCCCATAGTGCGCTTATCGGATCAATGGTCGGGTGCAATACACGCCGTCGATCTATACAGATAGGATGGTCTTCGCAAGTCTCATCGCACTCGCTTTTTCCCCGTTAACCCCTCCGATCGCATATCGACCGTCGATATGATCTGCAGATCGAAGGCCTACAAATCATTCACCCTGGTGGTCCCCGCGGTCGTGCCCGTCCAAAACCGGCGGTTTTCATCGCATCGCTTTTGAGAGGAAGGCTATATTTTTCGTTCAGCAGCGATCAACGTCACCGAACGACACGTGTCCTTGAGCATTATTGAAAAACCACCCTCATCACGCATTAAAGTTCGGTCGTAGAGTGAGTGCAATATTGATGCGCACCATCCGATATGAGGCTGGCCATCCGACGGTAATCACACCTTAAAGATTCTTGGGTGATAACCGAAGCAAACAGGGCCCCTGGCCCAACATCAGTCACCTTCCGGTGCGCTTTCAGCTGTTGATCTCCTCCTGAGATTGAACGGTCCAGGTTTGATCACCCCCGCCGTTGACCGGGTCCCACCGCCAGAGCTCCACGTCACCTGCATTCATGGCATTTTTTCCCATTTCTTTGTATTTCGCCCGATTTACAAAACCCTTCCATCGTTCAATTTCCGCCATCTATCATCACCCCCATGCATGATCAAATGGTCCCCGCGCATTTTTCCACTAAGCCTCCATCTGTCTAGTCTTCCACCGTTTTTGCATTGTCTAGTTTGTTTTCACCGTTCCACTGCATTTTTCACCATTCCGCCACAGCTCCGTCACCATTCCGCAAGCCTTCAAGGCACCCATCCCCCTCCAGCATGGATTTCTTAACAATTTTGTGTGTTTTACAGGGTAGATGCGGTGGACGACCGCCATGGTTCACAGTCACTGTTACAGTGGCACAAAATGCAGGGAAGACCATTTTTCAGGGATTGAAATTATGAAGAAGAACCTGGGAAGGTGTCATGACATGATTTTTATTAAAGGAATAGATTCAAACTCTGTAAAACCTTTCCAGAGCCATTAAAGCTCATTTTTCACTGACAGAGACAGTCATAAAGCAGCAAAGAGTATCGGTATAGTATTAAGGAGTTCTGATGCACATTATCGAAGATGTTAAGCCTTAATTCAATGTTTTAAAGGCAAAATACCAGACTGAAGACCTCATGAATCACACAGAAGGCCTAGGGCTCAGAAAACGAGATACCAACATCACCATCAACAGAACGTTCTTTCCCATGAAAAGACAAAATTCCCATACTGTTTTCATTATATATACCGTGTTCCAGAGGAGATCTCTGCCCTGAAAATAGTCCTGGTGCTACCAGAATCATTGGTTACACAGCATGGCAGAGCCCAGAATCATTGTTCTACCTTTGTTTAAGTCACCAGATTACCACAAGTACTGCAGCCAAGGATACATCAAAGACATACCTGGAGTAAATTTCAGACTGTCGAAGACCACTCTTTCACCCAAAAGTACAGAAGTTCGATGCATAGAGATTAAAACAGAATGGGTTTCGACCCACTGCTCCTACTCTGTTTAATGTTTCATTTAGTGTTTCATCTACCTCCTCCACCTCTCTTTCTGGTTTAAAAACTCAGGAGAAACTCATTGTAAGGTTGTTGATCGGATATCTGTGAACTGTAAGCTATTTCTCTTGAGGCATAGTTCTCTGTGTAAAGTTGTAAGATAGGCTAAGGAAGATGTTTTTAGACTGAACATCAAGCTGTTGGCAATGTTTTACATGACTGGTGTTTCTCTTTAATATGACAAGCACATTTCTTTGGATCCTGATTTAAAGCACCGGTGATGTTTTTCCATCTTTGTCCTTGTTTTTGTTCGTAGTTTATCATATTTCATTCCTTCTGGCACGCATAAGAAATATAGCATAGGATTTACCCTCGCATGGTACCCTATGTTTCTGCTCTCCCTGCCTTCAATGTTTTCTGCTGTATGTGTTATCTGAGTATTGATTTCAAGCTAATTTAACTAGTGTAGTGGCTCATATATACTGCTAGCTAATGTATGAATTAATGAATCTGTTCTTAGATGTTCTTGTTAAGGTTTTAATTGATGAATTGGGATACTGTGAGTTTAGAACTCTGTCTCTGTCTCACTAGGATCCTTTCCATTAATTGAACTTTTCTAAGTTCCCTTAGGTTGGATACCAAAGCATTGAGAGTTCAAAGTCTCTCTCTGATCTCAGGTTTTCACCTTTGTGTTTAAATCTTTAATGTTTCCTTGTCTGAAGAGTTAACCTTTTAGGTTTTGGATCACAGGTTGTCCAATGGCATGTCCTATCCCTGGATTTGATTCCTGAAAGGTCACCTTGGAGGTTTCCTTGCCTTTCACCTTCTTTCTTGCCATTTCATGCCACACTATCATCTTTAAGATCCAATGCTTTAGATGACTAGCCCAACTGAAAGCCTGCATATTGAATAGCAAGTAAAACCTTTCCTGACTCCATTTCCCAATGGTCTCGAGTGTTCTTTGGAATCATCTCTCCTTTACCTAAAATCCTATTTGCACATCCTTGCCTCACATTGAACCCTTCCTTTCCGATTCCCAACAACCAAACAAACAATCAATCAAACAAACATGTGCCTATAACTAGCATAATATCTTAACACAGAGCTTAAAGGACATAAAACCTTTGTCTATATAGAGAGATCCCTCTCTGGACCCAGGAGGGCTAGATCCTGAGGTTCTAAAGTGGTTCTGATGTTGTCTCATCTTTTGGTATTTCCAACTTGCCAAAGCATGGGAACCCCAACAAAATCACTCTCCAAAATCCAACCCCTTGCATATGGAAGGCTGTAAATATATAGAGGAGTAGGGTAAGTTGGGAGTTCTTATCCAATTACCAATATAAGGTTTTAGATTTGCCTTGGATGGAGGGATCAGATCAAAGGATAAGGGATGGAAACTCCAAAGAGGGATAGGATAGGAAAATAATGTTTTATCTGAGGTAAATATTTGTAACAAATTCTGGAAGCTTCTGGAAGAGGAAGCTCCATAATTTTTCTCCTTTTACCAAATTTCTAGAAACAACGCACGTGCAAAGGGGAGAAATTTTTAGGTGATCAACACCGGCCACAATGGAGAAAACTATAGGTGAACGATGTCTAGTGAAATCTAGGGAGTGTTGGTCCTAAAATTGGCTCAGATGAGGTGGTTTTAGGAATAAATTATGGGAAATTAAGGAGGCACACTTAGGGATTTGTGAAATGATGTTGACAAGGGGGAATACGATGTTGATTGATCCCATTAGGATGTCTAATTATTGGATGTGAAAAAATGGCCTATAACATAGTGGAATCGGGTAAATATTGCACTGGATTAACCACTTCATAAACCAATGGCTGAGTAGAGTGTTGAAAAATGATAATGTTAACCTCTTTCATATGACTATTATAAATCCAAAATACATAAATTAAATAATGTAAAGTTAGGATAAATATATTTATTAAATTAGAATATTTAATAAATATTAAGAGGCAATTAGAAAATATTGTTAGCAAAGATAGGACTCTAGAATTGAGTCATATCTTAGGCTCTAAATTAGGAATAAATTTAGTCGAATGGATAGAAAGTAATTTATTGTAAATGGACACTTGTTGGTTTACCAAGTGACCCATAACTAAATTAAGTTAGGACATAGAGCTTATAAATAAGTTAGTTTCCTAATTGCAGAGGTGTGGAAGTTTACGTTTGTAAACTCCTGCAATTTGATATGTAATTTATTTTCATTATCAATAAAGTTATGTGTCTGAGGACAGTTCTGAATCTACATGTGGTATCAAAGCTGATGGTTAAGGGCCTCATTTTTTGTTGTACCTCTATTAACGTATGAGTGTCAAAATTTCTTGCACAGAGGTAGAAAGAGTTTATGTTTTTTCCCTTGGAATTGTTTTTGAAATGGCACAGACGTGATTGCTGAGTCGAGTGAGTTGGGTGATGAGCAAAGCTTGTGGAGAAACTCGTTTGGGAACTAGAGAGAAGTTTTCCAAGAAATCCTGTATTGAATTGAGGGACCGGTGACATCGCATGTGAATTTATCCACGTGGAGAATTCCAAGTAGAGCAAAGAATAGAGCTTAAGAGCTCATTGAAGGGAGTTACCATTGGCATTGAAGTAGACCATCACTCGTTGCAGATGTATGAAAACTGAGGCAGTGGACAAGATCGATTAACCAAGTTGAAGTAGCGTTGAGGGAGCGTTGAAGCTGTTGAATGTAGAAGCCTATGGTTAAAGGTGACTGTGAATAACTGTTTGAATAGAACACAGAGCCTGAACGCTGAATTGTAAAGCTACATCATTGAAGCTTGGCTAATCAAATGGCCAACATCAATACTGTGGAGCCAACGCTGAATTGTGTGGATCATAACAGTAGACCAGACCACCGTGGAGCCAACACAGTTCATCACCTACAGGTCCCATCTAATCAGAAATTTCTTTGTTTTATTTTTCTGCATTAATTAAACTAGTGTGGAAGCATTGCTGTCTCTGCAACGTTGGATGTCAAATTCCATAGCAACCTTGTGTAAGATTTACATCTGGTATGGTTTAATGTATAATTGTGTTTGCATTATATATGGTGTGGTCTGAGCTATATTTGCAGAAGCATTACATACGTTTGATTTGAGATATGGCAGAACCTTATGTATATCATAGTGTTAACGCTCTGGTAACATTGAAGTTTAAACAATGTTAAACCTTGAATGTATGCATTCTATCCAATGGTTTATAATGGTGAAAGTGGTATCAAAGCTATAGGTGAACGCAACACCGAGTTTCATACTCGTTGAGAGCATTGTCATCACCATGAAGTGAATCAACAACTATCGCGTGCATGTAGCACACATCCGTTGAGGAGATGTGAATAAAGGTGAGCGCGGAAGTCATGTTTATGACCATTGTAGCAGTCGCTCTGACTAGATGGAGAAATTAGAACAAATGAAACACATTTTCTTTTGAAGCAGAGTTAAATCCAAAACTTGATCACTGGATGGAGGCATTAATTGAAGCCGTGAGATTTTTAAAGCAGAGTAAAGCCGTGATTTTTTTTTTTTTTTTTGAAGTAGAGTAAAGTGTGAAATTGGTTGAATGCTATCACTGTGAAATATTAGCAGCATTGCAAATAAAACAGAACGCCATGCCATTATGGTAATTGGCCGTCCCTTTTAAGAAATGCGATTTGCATTATTTTAATATAGCATTTGAATGCCATCCATATGGTTGTGAAATTGACTATTGAGATTCTGCCAATGTATATTGCAATCTTTGCATAGATTTTTTTTTTTGAGTTAAGTGTTGCATGTTTATTAAATGGATGTATGAACTGGTGGAGGGGATGTAACTCTATTCCTGGGTAAAATTTAATTACTTTGTTTGAATTAATAAGTACGGTGAGAATTGCAATATGTGCAATTATGGATAGCTTTAAAAAAGAAATTTTAGAGTTTCAATAAGCTCACTCTTTAAAGAGTGATTTGGGAAAGATGAGTGAATTTTTTTTTTTGTAATTGGAGTTATAAGGGAGAAAATTGAAATTTTTTTTTAAATTTTGGAGCAATAAGTGATTTTGTGGAGTGATAAGGATTCACCTTTTTTTTGTAAATTTGGAGTGATAAAAAGAAATCTCATTGTTGTAGGAGGTTGAGTCAATTTTTTGAAGACAAATTTTTTCTTTCCCAAGACATTATGAAATTTTGATTCCATGAAGATGTTGTGAAGCTGAGTGATTATGTACTCCAAAGTTTAATAAGGATATCATTTTTTGGTGATTGTGTCCTAGATCTGCCCAAAATTGAATAAGGGGATCTTAGGTACACGAAGAATGTGTTGATGATGGTGCATGCTTCATGTTGTTGCTTTTGATTTGTGTCTAGTTTTGACACATAAATGATTTCATTTAACACATACATAAAGTTCAATACAAACAAGCACAACATATGTAACAAAGTAGCTTCAAGGAAAGATAATTAAGCTCAACACATGCATCTGCACACCTACAACACATAATAAAATATTGTCTACATCAGAATTCTACCGCAACAAGCAAATTCACTTAATACAATCAAGTTCATGTACCTGCAAACTCCATCATTTCAAAGAAAAGTCTACATTACTATAATCAAGTTAATGAATCTGCAAACTTCAGTGTTTCAAAGCACAGTCTACATCAACATTTTTTGAACTTGTAATAAAACTCAAATTGCATTGAATTGTAAGGGTGCACTCTCGGTTGAAACCGACACCCAAGTTTTGAATTGTTCAGAAGTCAAGAGCAACAATTCTTTTCCAGTAAGTCAAATTAAGACAAGTGAATTCCTTGTTTTAAGTGACTCATTAAAATCATTGTAAGCATTTTTGGGTGCATTTTCGACAGGGTTCGACACCCTTTCTTTAAGAAAAATCAAGCGAGTGCACGAATTCTAAAGAAAACAAGCAACAAGTTCACATCTCTTGCAAGAAAGCGTGAGTATTCATTCAAGAAATTTGCATCAAGTCAGTACAAAGTTCAAACCATCAAGCGAGCTAGTGTTAATTTCATTGTAGCAACCATCAAAGCAACCAAACAAGTTCAACTCTAACACCAATCAAGAAATTTGAACTCTACAACAAGCGAGCGTGAGTCCCAGTAAAATTGAAACAAGAGAAACAAGTTTCACCAAGTAAGAGATCCAGCAAATTCTGAAGCAAACGAGCGTGAATATTCATTCAAGTGAGCGTGAAGTAATCAATCAAGTCAAGTAAGCGTTCAAGCAAATGCGGTCGTCATCAAGCGAGCGTGAATTCCAGAGTTCAAGAAAGAAAGTTCTACAACTCTAGCAAGTGTTCCTATCAAGTACAATAAGCAACAATCAAGCGAGCGTGCCATTCAAGCCACATAGAAAGCGATCCTGTTATTCAAGTAACAAAATCAAGTGAAACAGTTCAAAGCACGACATCTACGCCAAGAGAACCTGAATTCAAGAGAGTAAGTTCGGATGGCGCAACACATTCAGTTGTTAAAAATTCTTCACAATTTGATCATCTCAAGTGATGAAGACATGGTGCACATCAGCAAAGAAACTCTTACTGATCTTTCACGGCCTCTACAAAAAACACATGAAACCATTGAGTTTCTTCAACTCGAGTCGCAACTTCAAAGGAATGAATTGCAAGAAAAGGGTGATACTTTCAAGTCTTTGAACCATCCAGATGATAGGTCATTCATCCAAACAACTTCAAGTGTCAAAGTCGTTCCAGTTCCAATTTATTCCAAGCCAATCATCAAGCCATGGGAAGAAATTCAAAATAAAAAGAATCAACGAGGCTTAGGATATGTCAATGATGACACCAACTTGCATATCCCAGATTATTCCAAACCAATTAAGTTCGTCAGTGCAGGATTTCTTGCACAACTCACCTCAGCAAGTTCTGAGAAAGTTGTAGACAACCAGCAATGCACACAACACAAAGTTGCAGACAAACATAATTGCATGCAACCTGAAGTTGAAGTCAAACTAAAATGTCCTCATTGTCAAATAACCGGTCATATGGAAGATCAGTGTTTTGATCTCCATCCTTGTAGCCATTGTGGAAAGTCCAATAATTCCTCAGAAAAATGTTGCAACCAACAACAATCAGCTAGATTGAAGATACATTATGAATGGATCGATCCTTGGGAATGGTCATCCATAGTCAAAATATTGTCTCAGTTCTACAACCGAATACAATCACACATAGTGCAGCCAATAGTGAAAAGATGATGGTACTCTCATGCAGTTGAAGGGGGGAGTACACCAATGTAAAACTCCTACACCTAAAGGGGGGGAGTTCAGGAATACTTTCTAGACAAGTGTCTCTCCTTTCAATTGACAAGGTGGGAAAATGTCAATGAAATTGATGGTGGTTGTCAGACTAAAAGTCTCGAAAAAAATAGCAAAAGCAACCAGTGGGAAGTAGACAACAAAGAAGTAGTGAGCAATTTTCAACACAACAAAAGCAACAATGAGTTGTTTTTGACATCATCAGCCAGTGGGCATTCAACAAATTTTTTCAATGGAAAAAGGATGCTAATTTCGCGTAAAGGATAGATGGATCATTTTGCAACTTGGCATGTATGGAGTTGTTAAGGAAATTCAGAGATGAATCAGACATACAGCTGACTCATGGTCTCTTCAGATTGCAGTTTTTTCAGCATCAACTTGAGAACTTGGAAGATGGTTCCTCGTTCTTATTTTGGATTTATCCTTGAAGGGGGGGATGTTAACCTTTTTCATACGACAATTATAAATACAAAATACATAAATTAAATAATGTAAAGTTAGGATAAATATATTTATTAAATTAGAATATTTAATAAATATTAAGAGACAATTAGAAATATAATATTGTTAGCAAAGATAGGACTCTAGAATTGAGTCGTATCTTAAGCTCTAAATTAGGAATAAAGTTAGTAGAATGGATAGAAAATAATTTATTGTAAATGGACACTTGTTGGTTTACTAAGTGGTCCATAACTAAATTAAGTTAGGACATAGAGCTTATAAATAGGTTAGTTTCCTAATTGCAGAGGTGTGGAAGTTTACGTTTGTAAACTCCTGCAATTTGATATGTAATTTATTTTCATTATCAATTAAATTGATGTGTCTGAGGACACTTATGAATCTACAGATAATAGGTTTAGGATTAGAAGAACCTACAACTTGTAACAAAACCTTTGTACAACTAAAATATTAGGGAAAAATTGAGTAAGATGATCTCCATTACATATCTTACAACAAAACTTAGGTTTAAATATTCTACACCTAGGTTTCTGATTAACATCAATTCCCGCAACATGTCTAGAAATGGATGGTGGAGAATCTCCAACATGAATTGTAGAGGTTAGTGACTCATTCCAAAGAGAGGTGGGACTTATGCCCCTAGTCTGACTCACAAAATTAGGTGAGTCATCAGCAACATGAATCATAAAGGTAGGTGACCAATTTCTAGTATGACTTGCAGTGACTAGACTTATGCCCCTAGAATGACTAGTAGCAGCTGAAGGCTCATCTCCAACATGAGTAGCAGAGGTTGGCGATGATTCATGGAGAGAACTATTCTTCTTCTTATTCCTCCTCTTTCTCTTCTTTTTATATTTATTATTTCAATATGGAGGAGACATAGAAAGCCCATATTTCTCTAGCGAAGAAGATGAAAAATTAAAACCCATTTAATGTTATTGAAATAAATCATTCATTTAAGAAGCTTCAAGAACATTCATAATATCTGAATTGGACCATAGCCAAACTGGTAGTCCAACATTAAATCTAGGAATATTCAAAGTGGCCATCAAGGGAGTACCAACGTTTCCAAAGAAAGGAAAAGCACAAGGATCCACTTTTGGAGGGGTGCCTTGTTCATCTCCACAAGAATATTGGCCATACCTAACTTATGCACATATCCTTCCCTTACGGGATTGTTCAAATTACTTTTCAAGGAAGAGAGATGCACGAAAAATATTTTCCCTTAAGGAGGCAACTCCACAATTTTCAGAGAAAGCTCAAAATCCTTCCAAGACTAGTGGAGTGGTTGGTCAGTCACTCAAAATCAAAATTCCAAAAGTGACAAGACAAAATCCACCTTAATCCAACTAACTACAAAGATAAAAGAGTACTCCAATATAAAGACCTAAATATATTGACAAGGAAACAACTTCCAAGTATTTCCACTACGATTGGTTAGAACCAGACACCAAAATAAGAGAAAGTAGTTAAAGGGGCCTTTCGAAGGTAGTTTGGGATGATGAGGGTCCAAGCCCACTAGCGAAGGTATCAAAAACACTTACGCTGACCTCTTGAAAATAGCCTTTTCCTGTGCAAGTACCCAAGCTTCACAAGGGAACTCTTCAAAAGTACTATGAAAGTGATACAATGTCTACCTCAGGTACCACGAGCATTCCCCTGCACAGTCAACTGTCTAGACCCTATAAAAGGAAACTAAGGTTACCAAATGAAAGTCAGAAGTCAGGTGGAACAGTCATGGGTGCACAATCCAACAAGTAGGAGGGGGGGTATCTCTCTTTTCTTATCTTCACATGTCCTCGTGCTTGAATCCATTGTTAGTGGAGCTTTCCTGAACAACTTAATTATACTAGATTTCCAATCTTTAATAAACTTCTATGCCTTCATTTTAAGTGGCCTTAGATGTTTTACTCTCCACACACCTATTACAAGGCCCTAAAATGCCTTATACTAGTTTATGTTGCTATGACAATAATAAAAATTCTAGTTCATTTTAATTTTAAGTGCTCATTTTTAATTTGTTGTTATTTAGGACATAGGGAGACAAAAGTGCAACTTATGGTGTTATGACACATAATAAATCGATTTTTTTTTTAATTTTTTTTCAATTTTGCACTCACACATTCAAAAATTAACAAGAAGAACTAAATTATGTCTAAAATGCATCTAACCTAATGCACACCAGTATGAAAATGAAATATTCAAAAATAGAATTAAAGGTAAAAAAATGTTATCACAAAGGTAAAGGCCAATTTAAGAAGGAAAGAGTTGCCAATCCCAAGATAAAGAGCACTCCTTAAAGAAAAAAGGACTTTTAACCTTATAATAAGAATCCACACATTTGCTCAAACCCAAAAGACTAAAAAACCAAGAAACGCAAGAAAAGAAAACAACAAAGAAAATGTTTTTTCTTTTTCTTTTAAATATTTTGGAAAAAAAAAATTAAAAAAGAGAAGGAAATAAAAGATATAACAACCAGAAACATGAAGAAGAGTCAAATCCACCTAGTTACAAATATTACCACAAATATTATAATACTAGTGCAAATTAGAGATTTAACATCTCAAAAACTTGGCCAAAATTTGAAAAACATTTTGAAACGCAGAAAGACTCCATAGAAATGAAGTCTCTCATTCATCCAAGAATCACCAACCCCTTTCAAAAATAAGAAAGAGAAAGAAAAAATAAGCCAACTTCTAGGTTGCAAAAGAAGCAAATCAAAGAATGGGTTATAAACAAGTTCAATAGCAACAAGACCTGTTCTAGAGGCACATAACATCTAGAAACTTTAAAAAGAAGATCTGGGACCAAACTTCAACCACAAAAAACTTCAATGGTTACAAATCCCAGGTTGACATAGGATTTTTGGAAACAAGACAAAAGACACCACCAACAACAACAGATATCAAGATAAGTCTCAGCTTCATTAATATCCATAAATCATAAAAAAACTTGGTAAAGCCCTCAACAAAAGCCAAAAATGATTTCTTTTTTCATATCTATGTGCTATTGTCTGACTACAGAACCACGTGTATATGTGACTATGTCTGAAGAAATTTGTGTATATGCAGGATTCTCCATTAGAAACTGCGTATATATGGTACAATCTACAATAAAAACTACATATAAATGGAAAAACAAGAGAAAATAAAAAGCAACCCTAATCCAAGAGATCAGGATGATTGACTAAACTTCCTAAGAGTCAGAAATACTGGAAAAATAAAGAAACAACACACCAAAACCCAGATAAAAGATAAAGCAACTCTTCTAGGAAATAATTGATGGTACTCCCCAGTGGATTCAACAATTTTTTTTGCAAGAAGAGTTCCCTAAGGTCAGGGTTGAAAACGTCAATAAAGAAGAATAAGATAATCAACGAGAAGCACTCATACAAGCATGCCAAACATGTGAATTAATAAATTTGGGTTTAGAAAGATACCTAGAGGTCCTACATTTGATGTCGATCCCTTAAGGTCCTGTTGTGGTAAAACACAACCCCCCCATTTTTGACTTGTGCACTTCAAATAATGGGGACCCTTTTTATAAAAATTTTGGTTAAACACCTTTTAGGATTTTTATTTTAAGTTGATTATCCTACGCTTTTGTTAATTTTTTATTTTCTTTGAATTCTTGTTTTGATTGCTTTGTTAGAATCAATTTTTTATAAGCTTCCCATTGACACTTGTCTCACCTTATTTGGTCAACTGGTTTGAAAATGGTACTCCTTTAAAGTCCCATCATTTATCTAAGTCTGGGTTAAAAATGCTATTTTTTATTCTTTTTATTTATTTTTGGAGTGGCTGTAGTTTAGAAAATTTCATAACTAAACTAAACATCATTAAAATAAAACCAAAATAAAAAAAAAATTGATATTTAACATTAAATTTTGAGATTAATTAAATTAATTATTATAATAAAATATAATTAATTTAATTAAAATTAAAACTTAATATTAAAAAATATATATAAAAATAAAAAAATAAAATTTACATCGCATATCGCAATATCGCAATATTAGATCCATCGCAATTTTTATAACATGCACATTTGACAAAATGCGATATGCGATAAGGCGATATGCGATGTGTTAAAAGTTTTTAATATAAAGTTTTTTTTTTTTGTTTCACCCCTTATACCTCCGGTACCTCCATCTCACTCACCCTCACGTCACCCTCACCTCACACTCCACTCACCATACCCCTCCACAAACTCATCTGGATGAAGTAATAAGTTTAGATTGATTTCAATGGTTTGTTTTATAAATTAATGGGTGTGGATTGATTTCAATGGTTTGTTTAATGGATTTTGGGTTTGGATTGATTCCAATGGTTTGTAAATTAATTTTTATATTTTTATATTATAATAATTATATTATAATTATAATATTTATTATAATTTTAATATAATTTGAATTATAATATTAATTATATTTAAATTAACTTTTTCAAATCATTTGTATATTAATTTAATTTTGTAATTTAATTAATTTTTAATTAGATGATAATTAATTAGAATTAATTGTATATATTAGTTAATTAATAATTAATTTAGAATTAATTATTAGATAATTAGAATTCTAATTTAGGATTAAATTTTTAATTAAAATTCTGATTTTTAATCCAGTAATAGAATTTCCAGATTTATGCCAGATTTGACTCATCAACTTTGGAAGCTCATAGAATGAGTTTTACTTGGCCAAATGAGGCCCAGGACGGCTCATTGGAAAGATAAAATCAAGGAGAACATTTCTGAGGAGGTTCCACTAATAGATTTGGTTATTAATTGGGTCAAAAATCATGTAGAAGATCAAGCTCCGAATTTCTAAAACAAAATCAATTTTCTGATTTATTTTCTGTATTTTCATTTGTCCAAGCCTCTTCTAATTGCAGACTCATTCGTCAATAATATCCTTGGCCAATTAAACCATCCCAGGCATCAATAGAGAGTTTATATTTTATTTTCAATTATTTATTTAAATAGAATTTGATTGGATTTGTTTTAATGCCAGAAATGGTATTTTGATTTTATTGTTACATTTTAATTCATTTTGATTTCTTTTTGCAGGAAAACAGTAGAAGATATATGGAGAAAAAGACCTCAATCAATGAGAATGCTCCAACAATTAAAGATGGGAATTTTTGAGCAAATAAAATTGGATTGGGCAGATTTCTCTTCAACGTGTCTTCAACAAACTTTCATCTCAAGGATTCCTTTGCAAAAATTATAAATAGCAAATTGCAGAATGTAATAGTGGCTGCTCTCCTCTGCAATTCTAGAATTCTAAAAGCACTTTTGTAATAAGGATTTAGAGTTGTAGGTGGGAGGAGTGGAATCTCAGATCTGGGGATTATTGAGGTTTTTCTTTTACATCCTGAGTTATGTATAATGAACAGAGTTTGCACTATTGTAGCTCTGATTTTGAAAGCAAAAGCTTAGGCATTGTAAAGGACTATTAGAGACCGGAGCTGGAGAAATGGATTCAATAAATTGGTATTTCGAATACTATTATTTTAAATGCTGGTTTTATTTTATGATAACATGAATGGTGTCAATTTACTTACATATTTGTGCACTTTTGTCGGTATGAGTAATTTGCTTCTATTTTATGTTGTTGTTTATCTCTACTCTTATGGGCTGAATTCTGATTTCTGGGTAACTATTTACTCATAAATCTGTCTTTTAATATTGGATGAATAAATAGTGATATGTTGTGAACTTCTTCCGCATATTATTGTTTAATAATTCAAATTACTGATTAAATGATCAAGACCATTTTGTGAACTACTTCCTGAGTGTTGTTGATTGATTATTTCAGTTAAAAGGTCTCAATAGGATGTGTTTTGCTATCCATAATGTCAGTTAATTGAATTATTTCATTAACTTGATATTCATTATAAACAAGACATATTTCAATCCCAATATTTTAAATACCTGCTCTTGGTTGGGTTAGATCTATATCTGCCTAATTAAGATAGGATTAAGATAGTTTCTTTTGCTTGCATCTTAGAATAAGTTTGCATTTAGATTAATTTCTACATTCTTTTAAGTCCTCTTCCCAAAGAGGAAAACTTTAGTAGTGGATTGGCTAAGCCCTAAATCAGCTTAAGGATCACTTTCTTGCCTGATCAGCAAGAAGAATGATCTGATGTCTCTTTTCCATTGGTGAATGAAAGTCATATTTTAAAGCCATTGGAGATTGAGAGAAGGTAACTGGACCTAGTTGAACCAGTCGGAACCACCATTCCAAACGAAAAAGGAGCTGCTTTAAGGTCCGGACCGGGTAGTCATCCCCCATGTTGTTGCAGCGATTTTCGAGGCTTCAACATTTTGGCGCTAGAAGGAGGGCCTGAAACTTGTTGTCTGTTGGAGCCTTTTCAATTTTAACATTTTATTTAATCACGATGGCTCCTCTTAAACTTCCAATTTGGAGTTGTATCCATGGACGTGCATCTTCCAATACTCCTCCCGAAGTGGTAAGACTCTTGTCTCAGGTAAAGTTTAATGGTGAGAGAAATTCTTCTACTTTTAATCATGTCCTTCAATTTATTCAAAATGTTTCAAATTATGATTTTCAAGGAATTGATGAAGGCATCTTATGCAGACTTTTTACTCTCACAATTTGCGGCAAAAGCCAGAAACTGGTGTAGAACTCTTCTGGTTGCCTCAATTCACAGCTGGGATCAATTTGTTACAATTTTCGTTTGTAAATTTGACCACTATGATTATGATCAGGTATGTGATGAAATTGAATATCTTCGAAATGAAAATGAGTCTGTTAGAGATTTTAATATTCGACTTCATTTAAATTGTTTAAAATTTAATGTCAAAGATGAACCTATGAAAGAAGAATCACTAGATTGGTTTGAACATAATTATTCTCTTCCTCCTATTCCCGATCCATATGAAATTAGTTCAAGCTTTGTTCCATCCCCTTCCAATATAAATGAGAATTCCAATATGGATGCGCAAATAAATTGTGATGAAGAGGTTTCACAAAGCTTGGAAAATATTTCTAATCAAATGCAAGAAAACAACAACAACAATTTTGGAGAAAGACCTGCATTGGAATCTGAAAGTTTCTCTGCATTAAATTCAGAAAATCAGATTGCAAATCAGCAAGTGCAAGCAACAATCAAAGTAAATAATAGCATGCAAACTGCTGTACAAATTTCTGAATCTTTTCATGATGAGCAAATGCTGAAATCAGAGCAGCAAAGCAATCTTCTTCAAAAAAGCATGAGTACGCAAAGGAATGATTTAGAATCTAAAATTTACAATGAGCATAATGTACAAGAATTCTCAAACAGAAACATTTTTAAATGCATTATTTCAGATTCACATTTTTCCCTTTATCCTGATATTTTTAATGATGGTAATTTTTTCCCTCTTGGTGTTAATGATATTTCAGAAAATATAGAGGCTGATCTAAATGAATTACCATTAAATTTTTATCAAGATAGAGAAGCAATTAATGATCATTCTTTTGCCATTAATGAACATGAAATTCTTGTTCCTCCGTGTTTGGATATATTGGATAAGATTGAAGGGAATTCTAGAGAATCTTGTGAAGTCATTTATGATAATTACTCTGACATTGAGGATGTTGATTTCTATTTTTCTCAAGAGAATCCTCATGATAAAATTCAAATAACATCTGAGAATGAGGAACATTTCAATTTAGAAATTATTCCAACTAATCCTCATTTTAAAGCATCAAATTATCTTCATGATTTCACTATTCGAGAAAATATTCCAATTTATGATTCATATCATGATCAAGCTTTCATTCCTATTCATAATCATAAATCTCTTTCTAATTCACAAGTTGGAATTCAAAATTACTCAAATTCCATAATTCTGGCCAATCCTTGTGAAAAAAAAATTATTTCAAAACAATCCCAATTGTGCTGTAACATTAGTTGTAACAATAGTGATTTCATTTTATTTTTGTTTCCTCAATTATTTTGTATTAAATCAGATTTATTTTCAGATTTTATTTTTCAGATTTTTGATACATTACGCTGGCATATTGAGCACTTTATTATCAAACATTCAATTGATACATTGCCCCGTTGGAAAATTGAAGTTTTATATTATAATCAAAAGCATCAAAAGCTATTTCAATTTCAATTTCAATCAATGCTAATGTTTTATCAAAAGCTTCTATCTTCTCAAAGGCAATATCAACAAGATAATGTATTTTTAGAAATCTGCCAGCAATCCAATTTAATTAATAATTTTCCATTTCATTTAAAAGATTTCCATCCATTTTTCATTAATTCATTTGAAAAATATTTGGAAATTTTTCCTTCATGGAAGATTGTCAATAGCTTAACATTTACACATAACACTAACAATTTCTTCCAGGCCTTTGAATCTAAAAGTTCATATCCACAATCTGGCCTTTCATCTCCTCTTTTGAACATTTCCCAATTATTAATAGAAATCCATCCAGATTTCTATGATCCAATTGGTATTCAATTGGAAAGAAAATTTCATGAGAAGGAGATTTTAGATAAGCTTCTAACAATAGTTGTACATTCTGATTTTAGGTTTAATTTTCTTAGTTCAATTAGATTTGTATTTTTATTACTAACATTTGAATTGTACATACATGCAGGGATTAAAATGAGAAAATGGTTACACTGGAAATATGACTATACCTAGTCATTTTTCAAGTATATGGTTAGAATAGGAGTAGAGTTAATGTAGTTAATTTATTTTTAATAGTTTTGTAGATTAAAAATAAAACAAAGCAATCAGCCATTTTCATACATGTTCAGTGAAAACATTTTCTCCCAATCAGAAAATTTTAATTCTTGCTTTCCTTTTTAAATTTCTTACAGCAATACCTCTACTCTGTCTATTTTGAATAATGTCTTGATTAAATTCAATTAAGGTTGCACTTGGCATCAATTGCCTCAAAGCCACTTTTCTTAATTTCGGGATTTCCTTCTAAGATTTTCTTTTGAAATTTATATGATAAAGGTTTTGAGGATATAAAAGCTTCATGATCTCATTATCCCATGAAATGTATGATTGTCTATGATAAGCTTAATTCTGACTCAATCATTATTATTCAGTCTAACCTTTCGTGGTAATCATATGAAGTTCATATTATCTTCCTCGAAATTTGCTAAGCTGACCTTTAGGATGTCCATTTTGCTGTGTGCACACATTCAAATCTGTTTTGACATTTTTCCACAATTAGTGGCTTTATCCCATTCTGATCTTTAGTTTATTATTTGATGATGCAATACACATCATATTTATTTACTAAAGGAATTATTAAACAGTCACTATAACAATACATATTTTTCTCAAGTTAATTCAGAATGAGCAGAGATAATAAATTGTTGTTTCAATTCAAAAGGGAAGACTATTTTCATATTTATTTCTGGAAATTTTATAATTTCTGAACATGAACAAGCAGATTTTATTTAGGCTGATTGCTCACTCCTATTTAGAATAAATGATGAGATGATTTTGAACAAAGTCAAAATTTTGATAAATCAAAGGAAAAATTTGAAGATTCATGAGGTAAAAAACTACAAAGAATTTCCTTCCAGGTACGCATGCACAAGTTCATTCTCATCTATTATTAGTTTCTCTTTTTCTTAGTTCATTTTTTATTTTTGTTTTATTTGCAAGTTTTCATTTGTTTTCAAAACTTGAAGTAAGCAGCAAACCCATTTCAAATTTGCAACAGGTTCAGGGAAATTTTATTTTGAGATTCATTAGAATTTGAACATTTTTAACTTTGCTTTCAACCATCAAAAAACCCAATTGAAATTTCAAGCAATATCATAGGATTCAACTTGATTTTCATATTGTTGATACTTCAGTGAAAATGTTTGCAATACTACCATCCCACTTGTCTTCGTCAATAATTTCATTCTGATATCACATCATCCACTTCACAATCATTTGTAGCGAAATATTTCATTGGAAGTAGCTTTTAGCATTTTTGATAACAAATTGTTCATAAAAGATCTTCGATGTATTACCTCGCTCATATGTCATATCGCATTTCGCATATCAAAGGTTTGTAGTTGAATATACTTCCATTATCATGAATCGCCGATGTCCGATGAACGACTTTACCGATATTGCGATGACCACATAATTTCGGACCAGATATAAAATTCAAATTAAGCTTATAAAATATCGCGTCCAACCAATCGCAATAAAAGTAGGAGCATAATTTTAAAGGGTCGATGTCTTAGATCCAATGTGTTACTAAATTTTCATCATAAAATTATTGGATCCACTCTTCATCGCATATCGGCGTATCAAGAATTGTTACATCATGTGCTTAAGATTGCTGATTGCGATTGCCGATTAGTCACGTCATTCATCGCATATCGGCATCGCAAGAATCAAATTGTGTTACATCGGGTACCAAAAAGTTCTCCAATCGCCAATTAGCTACGTCATCTATCACATCGCTGATATTGGAATTTCCAACATGATTATTCTCTGATATTCCGGTACGTCGATATCGCAACCAGTTCATCGCATTTTTATTCATGGCCATACCACTATTCCAAATTTACGATGTGCAATGTGAAATGTGCAAAGTACAAATCGCGAGATGCGGTGTACGATCTGCAAATTGCAGCATGACTGTCCCCGATTCGCAATATAAAAGTTCTTCAATAGTGTGATCACTACATCTCATCGCACATATTTTTTTCACATGATCTCATATCGACAATTTTCTATTTCAATCGCCAATGCGATAAACTCCAATGCATGTATCTACATGCAATGCGAATCATTTGATAAGGCAATGTGTTATTTTAAAAGCAAGCGTGGGCAACCACTATGGTAAGAAAACAAATAATGACCAATTTGCAGTATATTTAAATCATTTCGATTTCTCATATATTTTAGTTTTAAATATATAATTCCATAATTAAATATGGAATTCAAGACATCTATATTTTCATATTTAAATTTTATTATTTTGGATTTGGTCTTGATTCTGGACAATTTATAAAATCATGGAGTTTATATGAAACTTATAATATTTTGAGAAACATTCGTTACTGCAAATTCGCATTCTCATTTCTGATGCATTTCTTTTAATTTCAATTCCTTTGAGCACTAAGCATTCCATTTTTACATTTTACTGCTTGCTTTAGTGTAAATAAAATAAATAATGATTTTGGGTTATAGGATTTTGGTTAGTTTGACTTCTTCATGTTTTTAATGTTAATTAAAATAAGAAGTTAGCTAGTTTGGAGAAACTGATACCTTTCAGGTAAGATAAAAAAAACAATCATCCAATGGTAAGATTCATATACCCACTTTCATTTATTTCCATTTCATTACTTTAGTTTTAGTTTTATTGTTCTGATACATAAATCTGTTTTGCAGCTCTTCATAAAAGCTTCCAATCCTCTGCCAGATCATATTTTCGAAGTCCATACTCTTCTCCTGGCTTAATTTCAAGAAGCAACGATAATCCTCGTTGAAACAGCTACGCTAGGAAGTTTCTGAACCTTTAATCTGTTTCTTTAAGCATTCCTTTTTATTAGAAAATGATTAAGATGATGCTTGGAAACAAAAAGATTGAAATCAGACAGAAATTTTTCATTGTGGCCGAATTTTATCATCACTGCTATCTAAAAAGCCTAAAACACTTACAACCCTGCAAGGTATGAATTTTCTAAATCTCGACATAAGAAGGATTGATTACACGATTATTTTCTTTTTCTTCATATTGTTGAGACAATGGTATAACCATTCTTTTTAGAGTTTGTATTTCAAAAACTTGGATTTTCCTTCCACTTTTCAATTTCTTCATTTTTGTTTGCTGATTTCTTTTCTCACTTTAGCATAAGAATTATTTTTCCTTTTGGTTTTCAGTTTTGATTTTGGTGACTTTGCCATGATTTATATGGAAAGCCTACTTGTTACCTAACAATGGTCAGCATACATGGACAAAAATTGTTAATAAGTCACCTATTAATTTTTTCTTTAAAATATCTTACTAAAAGTTTGATTTTCTTATTATAAAGGTAGACATATTTAAGGAAGAGATTACCAATTTAGAGAAGTTGACAAAGTATCATAAAATCTGGATAAATTTCTTTTTCATCAAAATTGTAATCATTCTGAGATTTCAATATTTTATTAAGATCTTTCAAAGTTTTATTATCAGTCAAGAAAAGTTATTTTTAACCAAGTAAAGACACTTTACAGCAAAGCACCTTTTAACTCTGAAATTGTCATTCTTAACTCTTAAGGAGTCAATGATTCTCCCTGTCCCGAAAAGTCTTATTTTTCTAGAGTATAATCCAGAGATATATTTAAACTTAAAAGATAAGAGGTCTCATCATGAGCCTGCTTACCATGATCATAGGGGAAAAATAGGCTGACATTACCAACACTGTTAAACAAACCAGGGTAATGGCTTATGATTGCAAACAATTATAAGACAAGGGGTCTCATCATGAGCCAGCTTGTTCAGTCCAATTATAACCAGTGAATGGCATTGTCAACTATCTGGCTACCAAACCAGGACAATGGCTTTTAAGATTAAAAAAAAAAAAAAACATATATAAATGGATTTATCTCTAGGTCAATAATTCTTAAAGAGATGGGATTCTGAATCATTGGTGATTAAAAGGTAACCCTGTCGAGACTATAGATGTTTGCTGGCAACAGTGGCTCTACTTGTGACAAATGAGTATATTTTAAAAGCTAAGCTGTAAAGTGACCCCTACTTTATCTCTACAACTAATTAAGGACTGATATAGAGTTTTGAAATATTTTAATTTATGAGGAATTTTAAGAAAAATTACAGTTAGATGATTCTTGCTTTTATTCAGACTAATGAACCTAGTCAAACATTTCAAGCATAATTCTCTCTTCTTTAATTAGTTTTACTTTGATTTTAGGAAAATCTTATTCATATCAAACAGAGATAACTGGTTCTTCTCCCGTGTGTCGCCATTGTTGTGGTAAAACACAACCCCCCCATTTTTGACTTGTTCACTTCAAATAATGGGGACCCTTTTTATAAAATTTTGGCTAAACACCTTTTAGGATTGTTATTTTAGTTGATTATCCTACGCTTTTGTTAATTTTTCATTTTCTTTGGATTCTTGTTTTGATTGCTTTGTTATAATCGATTTTTTATAAGCCTCCCATTGACGCTTGTTTCGCCTCATTTGGTCAACTAGTTTGAAAATGGCACTCCTTTGAAGTCCCATCATTTATCATTTATCTAGTCTGGGTTAAAAATGCTATTTTTATTCTTTTTATTTATTTTCGGAGTGGTTGTAGTTTAGAAAATTTCATAACTAAACTAAACATCATTAAAATAAAACCAAAATAAAAAACTGATATTTAACATTAAATTTTGAGATTAATTAAATTAATTATTATAATAAAATATAATTAATTTAATTAAAATTAAAACTTAATATTAAAAAATATATATAAAAATAAAAAAATAAAATTTACATCGCATATCGCAATATCACAATATCGGATCCATTGCAATTTTTATAACATGCACATTTGACAAAATGCGATATGCGATAATGCGATATGCGATGTGTTAAAAGTTTTTAATATAAAGTTTTTTTTTTGTTTCACCCCTTATACCTCCCGTACCTCCATCTCACTCACCCTCACGTCACCCTCACCTCACACTCCACTCACCATACCCCTCCACAAACTCATATGGATGAAGTAATAAGTTTAGATTGATTTCAATGGTTTGTTTTATAAATTAATGGGTGTGGATTGATTTCAATGGTTTGTTTAATGGATTTTGGGTTTGGATTGATTCCAATGGTTTGTAAATTAATTTTTATATTTTTATATTATAATAATAATGTTTATTATAATTTTAATATAATTTGAATTATAATATTAATTATATTTAAATTAACTTTTTCAAATCATTTGTATATTAATTTAATTTTGTAACTTAATTAATTTCTAAATTAGATGATAATTAATTAGAATTAATTGTATATATTAGTTAGTTAATAATTAATTTAGAATTAATTATTAGATAATTAGAATATAATTTAGGATTAAATTTCTAATTAAAAATTCTGATTTTTAGCCCAGCAAACAGAATTTCCAGATTTATGCCAGATTTGACTCATCAACTTTGGAAGCTCATAGATTGAGTTATACTTGACCAAATGAGGCCCAGGACGGCTCATTGGAAAGATAAAATCAAGGAGAACATTTCTGAGGAGGTTCCACTAATAGATTTGGTCATTAATTGGGTCAAAAATCATGCAGAAGATCAAGCTCCGAAATTCTAAAACAAAATCATTTTTCTGATTTATTTTCTGCATTTTCATTTGTCCTAAGCCTCTTCTAATTGTAAATTCGCTCATCAATGATATCTTTGGCCAATTAAACTATCCTAGGCATCAATAGAGAGCTTATATTTTATTTTCAATGATTTATTTAAATTAAATTTGATTGGATTTGTTTTAATGCCAGAATTAGTATTTTGATTTTATTGTTACATTTTAACTCATTTTGATTTCTTTTTGTAGGAAAACAGTAGAAGATATATGGAGAAAAAGACCTCAATCAATGAGAATGCTCTAGCAATTAAAGATGGGAATTTTGAGCAAATAAATTTGGATTGGGCAGATTTCTCTTCAACAAACTTTCATCTCAAGGATTCCTTTGCAAAAATTATAAATAGCAGATTGCAGAATGTAATAGGGGCTGCTCTCCTCTGCAATTCTGGAATTCTAAAAGCACTTTTGTAATAGGGATTTAGAGTTGTAGGTGGGAGGAGTGGAATCTCAGATCTGGGGATTATTGAGGTTTTTCTTTTACATCCTGAGTTATGTATAATGAACAGAGTTTGCACTATTGTAGCTCTGATTTTAAAAGCAGAAGATTAGGCATTGTAAAGGACTATTAGAGACCGGAGCTGGAGAAATGGATTCAATAAATTGGTATTTCAAATACTATTATTTTAAATGCTGGTTTTATTTTATGATAACAGGAATGGTGTCAATTTACTTACATATTTGTGCACTTTTGTCGGTATGAGTAATTTGCTTCTATTTTATGTTGTTGTTTATCTCTGCTCTTATGGGCTGAATTCTGATTTCTGGGTAACTATTTACTCATAAATCTGTCTTTTAATATTGGATGAATAAATAGTGATATGTTGTGAACTTCTTCCGCATATTATTGTTTAATAATTCAAGTTACTGATTAAATGATCAATACCATTTTGTGAACTATTTCATGAGTGTTGTTGATTGATTATTTCAGTTAAAAGGTCTCAATAGGATGTGTTTTGCTATCCATAATGTCAGTTAATTGAACTATTTCATTAACATGATATTCATTATAAACAAGACATATTTCAATCCCAATATTATAAATACCTGCTCTTGGTTGGGTTAGATCTATATCTGCCTAATTAAGATAGGATTAAGATAGTTTCTTTTGCTTGCATCTTAGAATAAGTTTTCATTTAGATTAATTTCTACATTCTTTTAAGTCCTCTTCCCAAAGAGGCAAACTTTAGTAGTGGATTGGCTGAGCCCTAAATCAGCTTAAGGATCACTTTCTTGCCTGATCAGCAAGAAGGTTGATCTGATGTCTCTTTTCCATTGGTGAATGAAAGTCATATTTTAAAGCCATTGGAGATTGAGAGAAGGTAACTAGACCTAGTTGAGCCAGTCGGAACCACCATTCCAAATGGAAAAGGAGCTGCTTTAAGGTCCAGACCGGGTGGTCATCCCCCATGTTGCAGACCCGATTTTAGAGGCTTCAACTTGAGTCCAAACCCTTGCTTCCTCCAAATGAAAATACACCTACAAAGTCAATTCATAGAAAATCCATACGAAAAATAATTCCTTTCAATGTACATACATAAAATACATGTTAAATCATCACACGTAAGCATATAAACCATGAGTTATGAGACAATGACATATTAGCAACAAGATCATGAGCTTATTTATTGATTAACAATAATAGGTATAGGAAAGGTACAACCTGATCCAATCCATGACACCAACGAAACCTTCCTCCAGATTTGTCTAGCCCAAGCCTCAAATACCACCTCTAAAACAAGTGCAAAAGGATGTCATATAAGGATGATGAGCATCTATGCAAGGAAACCAGGCTTTCCTATAAACTGGGACTATAAGAGGCATAGGGAAAATCAGACTTTATCTGGTGAGAAAAATGGGTATAATGTTGATATATTTTGTCTTGTTGTAATTAGGCTTACCCAAGGGGTGTAAAAATACCACCTTAAATTGGTTTTTTTTGTTAGCCCATGGGATCCTGTAGGTGGGATTTCAGTAAAACTCGTAAACTCCACCCGAAAAATAGCATATTATTATTTTTTTCATATTTTTAAATGTATACGTCGGTTCAGTGTTGTAGGACCCACATATGTACGCTCTTTTGTGTGGGTAGAGGCATGTATGAAATTTGAAATATTGTTTTTAAATATAATATCGAGTTTTTATGGGAAAATGGTTGCCAAAGTCCATAAAAGAGCATTAGATCTACAGGAGTGTTGAGTGATGCTATAACACCTACCGACTTGCACTTCCTCCGACAGTTAAATTCAATGATGTTTTTCATATTTCATTGCTTAAAATATATGTAAAGTATTTTGATCATGTTATTGATTGGTATATATTGCAAGTGGATCAAGAAGAGAATTCTAGCCAAAACCTCAATGCATATTGTAGCGGAAACATCTCGTGCTCCGCAATAGAGAAATCGAGCAGGTTAAAGAACAGTGGAAGAACTTTGGGCCCGATGAAGAAATGCAGGCTATGTATCCTTCATTGTTTGTCGGTGAAGGAAAATGAGCTTTGGTATTTGTACATATTTATGTATGGTTACTATTGTAAATACCATAATGAGCTAAGTTATAAAGCCCCAATAACTTGCTATATATACCAAGTGATCCCCCTTAACTCACTTACATGATGTGATGAAAGCCTGTAGTGTAGTTTATAAGTATAAGCTCTTATTGTAAGGTGAAGTCATCATAGCGAATAATAATATTAGATAGTTTAAGTATTTATTATGTAGGTTGTTCAGTAACAACAATGATGGATCCTAATGATCTCCTCTACCTCCTTTCCTCCTATTCAAGCCCAAGTTATATAAAAAATTATTGGGTTATTCCCAAAGCTAAGAATAAAACATGTTACCTTCCCAAAGAAATGGATACTGTATGGAATAAGTAAGTGTAAGTAAGTGTAAAGCCCCCCAAAACCCCCGAATCACCACTTGTACATGAGACACTCACTCTACCATGGTTTTCTGGTTTGATCGGTAAATGAAATATGATTTTTCCACCATCATTTATTAGGGAGCTATTATATTATATAATAAATTATATTAGAGAATAATAGGTATATCTATGAGATATGTTATTATTCTCCTACTTCATTCAATAATAGTACCAACTTAAATGATTACCAGGGTTTTTAATTTGTCTGTGAATGATGGGGAATTTATCTATGAATAATGGGTGCACTTTTCTTGTAAGATGGTTCAATTGGAACATGCCCCTCTCAAAAGACTATATGAATTGATTAATCAATTGAACACATATCATATTACCATGTAGAACATTATACATATCCAAATTATTCTTCACTATTTCAGATAGAGAGCATTTATTTCCACTTGTGTTGAGCTACAAAGAGAAGCTATAGGTTTTATCCATTATTTGAAAGAATAAAGAGGGTGAAAGCCTTACAGGTTGTCTACATCCCTACATGGACTTATAGTTTAATAATCCATTACGATACTACCTAACCATATGGACTTTTGGTATTGGCACTTTAAACACTTGCTCGATATGGTTGTCATATTGTCATGTTTGTCATGATGGTTTTTCTTTTGAGCAGGTTTTATTGTAAATATTGCAATGAGATGGGTTATAAACCTCCATAGGCAGTATGTTTTTTCTTTTCAGTGGTTTTTCTGAGTATAGTTGTGTTTCTACACCGAGGACAATGTTCCCCAAAGGGGGAGGGGTCGGTAACAAATCTGAGTTAAAATTTCATGGAATAAAAGTTAGTAAAGGTAAAATAAGACCACAAGCAAGGGACACTTATTCCAAGATGAATGTTGGGAAAAATATCCTAGTGAGCATCACTTGTTTTTATTTATGGCTAAGGGGAAATTGGAAAAGGAAATGGCTAAGGATTTGGAAAGGAAGAAGGGTATTTTTGGCACATTATTTATGAAAATAATGGAAATTAGGAGAAAAGGGAGATGAAATGTCACAAGTTGCATGTGAGGTGGAAAATGAAGGAAAATAATGGAAAATTGAAGAAATTAGAGGCCTCATCAATAAAAATACCCCATAGCATCATTTGGTAGCCTTTTTTTAGTTTAGTTTTAGAATTAGTATTAGAGAGGATAGAGAGCCGATTGGAGAAAGAAAACAAGCAAGGAAAGGAAAGGAAAAACAAGGGAAGGAAAGGAAAAGAAAATAAGGACAGAGGAAGAAAAGGAAAGTAAGAATCAAATGGCTTCAATGGGAATACATGCAGCTAACATGTTGCATGTATGATTTCCTTGCTGGTTTTGACTTGCATGGTATGTGCATGCCAGTATTTTGTTATTTTGTTTTCATTGGAATGGATTTTGCTAGGTTTCGATAGTGGATTTTATCCTAGACTTTCCATTTTTGGATAGCCATGGTGTGATGGGATTGTTCTCAGCTTTTAGCTTTGGATTGATGGAAGATTTTTGATCCGAGTGAGGTGGTATCAGGAAAATTCCCAAAGGCCTAGGAATCCCTTGACCGATAATGGAAGGATACAAGATAAAGCCTAATGGTGGAGACGAGAAAATTCCTCAAGGTATTGGTGAAGAAATTCTGAGGCATCCAAGCTTGGTCTAGTTTTGTGATCTCAGCACCAGTTTAGGTGAGATCATGGTATGGAGAGGGTGGAGGTGGTTTAAACTATGGATTGCCTTGGTTGTGTTTGGATTAGTTTATGTCATGAGATCCCACATTCATGCTTGGAATATGCCATGGGGGTTATTGGCTGAAATAAATAGTTGGTTCAGCCAATCTATGGTTGGGTGGAATGTGGAAGTCCCGAACTTGGTCGGTATTTTCCTATGGTTAATAAAATCTAAGCTTCTATTTCTTTTGATGAGGAATTGTATTGGTTATTATGTGGATTTAATGGTTGTTATCTTATTTTTTATTATATAATTATATTATGGTTATATGTTGGGTGCATGCTATACTCTTTCCATGAATAGTTGCATGGGGAGACTAACCTCTATTGAGGGGTTGGAAGAGGGTCTGGGACAACGGGCCAAGAAATTTTTTTTGGACCCTATTTTAGGTGGGCAGACCCGCCTATGGTTTTGTGCATGGGTTTGCACATGGTTTTGGGGTATGATGGTTTTATGCCCCTGGTATTTTGTAGATCCTATCAAGGGAAATAAAATTATGTTCTAATCCAGGGTTAACATATTGGGATTTATGAATTCTTCGACATGTATAAATATGTGTTGTAACACTAAAAGGAATATAATGAAAAATCAAGCTGGTAGTCCCGATATGGGATCCAAGGGAAAAATATCTGTGGATTTATGTTTTATGTTTTATGCTCTCTGTTACGTAGGTAAATCCTCTCTGCGGACAGAGACGATCCCTCTAGCCCTAGGGTGGGTCTAGAAACAAAAGTACATGATAAAGTGTTTCTTCCTAGTTAATGAATGAACGAAAGACATGGTAGATCGACCTACCTGAAATCTAATGCTGTTGTCATTGCAAGAAGAGTAGTAGCCTCTCACTCCTGTCTTGGAAAATCACAATCCATTCACTGTTATGCTCGGATACCTGCACATGTAACAAAAATGAAAACAACATACGACATCATAGTTTCACTCAAAACTATTAACCGGTAAAAGAGGGCTAAAGCTATCACATTACATAAACATCATAACACAATAGTGGAACCAAACAATAGTCATGTATATATAAGTAGAAGGAAGAGGTACAAACGATGCTTTGATGTCGCAGTCTCCTCTAGTGGGGTTCAGTCAAAGCACATCTTAGTACCTGTCGAGGGATTCAGACAGAATGAGGACATGGATTCAAGCTCTCCAAAACGTGATTCCTTCTCTCTATCTTCTCTATTCATTCAACTATCAACACTCCAGGTTCAGCTATTCATCCATTCAGCTAGTTTGTACTAAGAGAGATAGCTCATTTTATAGAGGAAAAGGAGGAGGTTGGGATCCCTAAAAAGGTGGGAGGGAGTCCTATCCTTTAGGAGAGTTCCAAGGGAGGTGGAAACTACTAACTAAAGGAGGGAGTCTGTGGTTGTTTCAGTTTAACCATTCCCAATGACTCATCCTCGAGGTGGTTGGAATAGAACCTCCACCTCTATTTTTAAAAAACATTCCATAAACAGCTTAGCACGAGCACTTAACTGGGATATAGTGCCAACTAGCGTGGGCTCAGTGTTAATTTTCTAGCTTGGCATGTGAATATAACTGGCTACTCGCACCAAGGCAAAAACAAAGGTTTTTACAGTTTTGGTCAGGAAATTGTCAACAAGAGGAATGTTACTCTCATGCAAAGGAATGTAACGATGGTTTTTCCTAGGCATGACACTGCTTATTGGTCACAAAAATACCCTCCAATGGCCAATATGGGGATTGCAGGGACAATGAAAAAATGTTGTGTAACAGATGCCCCCTAAAGCATGAGGTCCGAGGGAGAGGGAGGGGAGAAATGCTTTATGAGAACATGTTCGAACCAAACACCGTTGTCGGAAAACCTGCAATTACAAATACAACTGATATCTCTGATACATGAACATGTGTTATGGATGCAACCATCCATATAGAGTATATATAAAAACTGAGATCCAAGGTATGGACGCAGCCATCCAGCAGTAAGGATTAAAAAATAGAATCAGGTATGGTCACAGCCATCCAGTCAAAAGAGTCATGCAATAAGTTATAATAATCCACAAAAATCCACAGTTTGGAATTTATCAGACAAAATCTAGGGTCTTGCACTCCATCTTGACCCGAACCAGTACAATTTCAGGCATGCGAATGTATGAGCTAAAGTTGAACATGCCAGAAAATCACCTGATTACCAGCCAATGATGAAAGTTGTTAATAGGCACGAGAGAAACCACCATTAATGAGAATGGATCTCAAGGTACAATTGGTACAATCTATGGGATGTGAACAATGATCTGGCGTTGAACATCCGCAGAATCACTTGGTCGAAGGCTAATGATGCAGACCTTGTGTTGAATGCGAAAAAATTGCCATTAAGGCATGCAGGCTCCAAGGTACCAGAATAGAGTCTCTTGATCAAATTCCTGGATAATGAGTTGAAGTTGACAGGAAGTGATCTGATCGAAGGTGGGCCATAATGTTTCCCACATCATCGATGCGAGACAAAGGAACATGATAATAGTGAATTAGGACCAACAGAGAATCAGATGGTGGTTGAAAATTGCAGAGGCAAACTTCTCTTGAACATATCAACAACACGACACTGGATTTGGCAGTATTTGACATCAAAGGATCTGAAGTCATGATGACATGGAAAAGAGCATATGAGAGGTAAAACGAGATTACCCAAACCCATGGAGGCAAAAATGACGAAATGAGATGTCCCCAACCCGACATGAATGCAGACAAGTGCCATGTTCAAGAGCGACATACTGCCAACATAACTAAAATTTGGTTCCATTTCCCCCCCACCATTTTTGGCAAGTACACCAATTATTTTTTAAAACAAGCTTGAAAGGGATAACATATTCTTGTGCTGTAAGTTTTTCCTTCAGACAAATCCATCCTAGTACATTTTACGGGCCCTAGGAAGGAGGAACTCGAGTAACGTCATGGCGACGAAATCCGATGTCATCAGTGTTTAACGAGTCTGACAAAGAGAGAAATCGACATCTTTTCATGTTTAAAGAGTTTGAAAAGAAGGTAGAAAAGAAAAATCCAGCATGGCCCTTTTCATAAATAGTCTCTTAGATCCGAAAAGGTAGAAAACAATATTTGAAATAACCTCTTAGTCGTGAGAGGCTAAGGTATTCCTTTTTCGTAAATAATCCATCCCAGCCCGAAAAAGGGGTAAACATATACTGGGTAGATATTGTTTCATAGCCATTTAATGAGTTCAAAATGACAAAAAGCTCGACAATCTTTTCAATTTAAGAGAGTCAGAAAAGAGCTGAAAGATGACTCCAGTAGTGACTTTTTCATGTTTTTACCGAATCCGAAAATGTATAAAATATAACTCGTTACTTCATCAATGTCGCATCAAAACCTATTGTTGCACAAGAGACATGTGTAAAATCCATTTATCAAAAATAATATAATAAAATAATCGAAAAATATGTCTTAAAACCTAATTAGGGTTGTGAAAAAGTTATAAAATGCCAAAAATGGTAAAAATAATTACTTTTCACTTTTTACCTCTTGTGGAGCAATAATTACCCATTTAACACTATGATTTTGCGACAACAATAGCGGATGATCTGACAGTCTAATCTTGATTCTGTCAGTTCCAAGTAAGAGCCGACACCTTTCCCTTCATTTCGAGTCATTCCTTTCTACTTGCAATTTCTAGTTTTGAATTTTGGGGGAGAAAATGTGAAATTTAGGACACGGTGGTTGGTGGGGGTTTTGGGCACGGATTCGTGCCAACCGCCCTATTTTATACACTAGGGCACGCCCATTGGCCTGACTGTTTGAGAAATAGTCACGCCAACAGTGCAAGCCATTTTTATGTAAAAAATCCCAAGTAATACACCGAATTTTTACAAATTCTGATGTTCTTACTAGGCTAACAATGTCCATGTAACAATACTTGCAAGTATAAAGTAGAAAAATGGTCATAGAATGGAAAGAAAGGGAACATAGCGAAGAAGATGAGCTTGCCATGGAAAATGAGGGAGTCATGGAAGCTCTTAGAAATTGTGGACTGAAAAATTTCTTCCTAACGCCATGTCTCCGAGCCCAAACAGAGTTATTGCAATATGGGACGAAAATCAAGAGAAGTTCATCCTTCGAGATCAAGAACTTGAGATTGAAGTCTCTGACGTCTACTTCATAACAGGATTATCGTGGAGGGGAGTAGCACCAATCCTAATTGGCACTCGACCCTTCATGGAAAACATGACCATGGTAATAGACAAGGTATGTCGGGGAGCACGAAAAGGATCGAGTAGCAGGAAATTTGATATCCAGACTATCCCAGACTTGACACTCAAAGTAGTGCTACATACCATCACACGAGCTGCAGGATCAAAAGCACCACATGAAGTAACAAAGACATAGTTACTTCTTGATGTAGACTGCTTGGCACCAACCATATACAACTGGGCAGAGACCGTGACAATAAACATGAAACGCCAACTAAAAAAATGAAAGAAGACCAAATTGAAGAAATTTGGTTATGGATCCATTCTGGTATCATTCTTCTTGGAACGACTACCAATATTTCAGTGACAGGAGGTTATAGTTCCAACACCACCAACGAGAGAACCACGGATGGCTTGATGGGCAGCTCTGATGCCAAGGGCAGGGGGCGGTCAACAGATGCCTTAGAGATCGGAATTATTTGACTGGCTCCATTGACAACTGATTATTGTGGAGGAATAGCCCTACTCTAGTACAAATTTGACTGATGATCCAGACCTCCCACTCTCGGAGGGAGAGGATTGGGATGAAGATTTGGGCGAGACTCATTTTTTAATTTTCATGAGTATTATGATTTTTTTATATTTATGTGTGTTCTAACATTAAATCCATGTGTGTTCATATGTTGGCCCATAGATACCTACAGGTATGTCATTGATAGCGAGCCGAATTCCTCGCGATTTTGACCCTTAAGGCGAGGGCGGCAAGGAAGATGAGATAGTGCGTAATCTAGAGGGAATCACCCAAGGAGTTCCATATTATGCACGTTTTTATGATGTTCCATGTGCTTACCAAAGGCATACTGTAGGGGTGCCTAGCCGAATTCACCACTTGCTAAGGCGGCTCGTACGGGCAGTGACATGTTATCACGAGCACCATGCTGATTAGATACCTAGGTTTTATTTTCATCTGCATATTTTGAAGACATGATGTCTCTGGATGTAACATAAACACACATATATTTTTTGAAGTTATGATGCATACAACGGAAAACATGTGATATATATATATATATATATATATATATATATATATATATATATACACACACATCTATTTCTTTCCTATGGATTTTATGGAGTATAGATTTTACAAATTACGCAAATTTCTATCTAATACAATGTTAGCCACCGTATCAGTTAATATATTCATTTCTCTAGGAATACGCTAATATATGTAAAATCAAAATGTATTTCTAGCAAACAAATACGTAAATACAATCTCAGAATGCGTGGATTTCGAACTGAATAATGACTATTGAGTTGCAGAACGACAAGCTGCGAGTCTAGATTTACAAGAAATGTGTGTATGTCGAGGTTGATTGCTTCGGTTAATAGCTCAATAATAGTGCTATATTCAGAGACATTGTTTGTAGCTCGTCCTAGAAAAATACCTTGCAGATCTATCAATTCACCAGCAGGATCATAAATTACCCAGGCTGCCGAAGACAAATTCCTGGTATTGCGGGAAGCACCATTCGTGAAAACAACATAAGGGGTAATAGACATCTGCATCATAAGAAAGACCCAATAAGCAGGAAAATGCTCACAAAGCACATCAAACCAAAATATGTATAAAAAATGAAAATGACACCTTATATGTACACCTATTACACATGGATGACTCATGCATAATATTTTTTGAGATACAACCTATTTCTGGGTTGTTCTAGAGGATGACCTTCATAATCAATAAGCTAATAGGCCCCATTATGCAATACATGTTTAATGATGTAGGACCCATGAAACATAGGTTGAAATTTACATGCCCCCATCTTATCATGAGCTTGGTCATACAGGAGGATGAGATCTCCTTCAATGAAAGAACGAGGGGAAACTGATTGGTCAAAATGAGCCTTGACCCACTTTTTCTGTGCTTCGATAACCAAAGCAGCAAAGTGGCGAGTTTCATCCAACCTTTATAAATAAAGAAGATGCTCCTCTTCTGGCGTAGTATTAGGCTGTAATTCAACAACCAACTTGAGCAAAGGTATTTCACATTAAATCGGGAGGGTAGCTTCCAGGCCATAAACCAACTGGAAAGGAGTGAACTCGGTTGCATTTTTAACTAAGGTTTGGTATGCCCAAAGAGCTGAAAACAACATGAGAAGCCAATTGGATTTGTGCATCCCAATAGTACGTTGAAGAATGGTGAAAAGAACTTTGTTCACAGCTTCAACCTGGCCATTAGCTTGAGGGTAGTATGACGTTGAGTTGTCGCGACGCAGACCCAACTTAGAAGTCAACTTCGCCACCATATAATGCCAAAAATGGGAACCATGATCGATAACGATGGCTTGCGGGACACCAAACCTAGTAATAATGTGATTTAATATGAACTGAGCAGCTGCCTTACCGTTGACGGCAAGTGTAGGCATTTCTTCGGCCCATTTGGTGAAGTATTCCATGGCTACGATAATATAAGCATGCCCCCCGACCGAGTGAGGGTTGCATGTCATAAAATCGATGCCCCACTTCGCAAAGGGACCAACAGTAATGAAAATATGAAGAGGAATGGGTGGCGCACGCATCTTGCGCTAGTAAATATGGTAATCATGGCATTTACGAATTGTGACAATGCAGTCTTTGAAAATAGAGGGCCAAAAATAACCAGCACGAAGGATTTTTTGAGCAGTAGCATAACCAGACATTTGATCGCCATAAGCACCACTATGACAGTGATTGAGGACTTTCTGAACTTCCTCGAGGGTCAAACACTGATGGAGAATGGAATCTACTTCGACACGATAGAGGGTATCCCCGACTATACGATAAGGTTGTGACTGATGGTGGATGCATTGGCAAGCATCCTTCGTCGAATCAGGTCCAAAAGACGAAGTCTGGAGATAAATGATGATGTCACCATACCACAGATCAAGGGTTATAATCAAGAAAATTGAATCTTCTAGAATGGATTCCTCAGAATGAAAATGAGTAGAGTTGGAAGGGAGAGAACAAAGAAAATTAGTGAAAACTAATGATTTCTTAGACTTGGCAGAAGTAAATTCCAAATATAACTCTTGGAGGATAACAATCCACTTTGAGTATTTTCCCCCCAGCAATTATCGAGACAATATGTAGGTCATGGGATTACAATCAGAAATCATTTTCACTGTGCGTAAAAGGATATAATGACGAAAGTATTGAACGGCTTGAAAAACAGCCAATTCTAATTTCTCGACATGAGCATAAATCGTTTCTAGGTCGAGAAGGTTACGAGACAAGTAATAGATAACATGCTCATGACCATCATTATCGTATTGTACCAAAACCATTGCAATTGTGCTAAAAGCAGCAACCAAATAAAGCAAAAAATCACGATTATAATTTTGAGGGCGGAGAAGAGGAGCATTGACAAGAAATTTCTTCAAGGTATCAAAAGATTTCTGAGTGATTTCATCCCAATGAAAAGGAGCGCCCTGCTTCAACAATTGTGTATATCCTTTAGCTGCTTCGGCGTAGTTAGGTATAAAACGACATAAAAAATTAGCTTTCCTTTGTAAACTTTGCAACTGGTGCAATGAGGAAGGAGAGGGGAGATTAATAATAGCCTCAACTTTGAGAGGATAGAGGCGAATTCCATCTTGAGATACAATAAACCCTAAGAGTCTACCAGAATCAATGCAAAAGACACACTTATGCGGATTAAGTCGAATGTTATAGTGTCTACAACAGAGAAAAATTTGACAAAGATGGTTAGGGTGATCCCTACGCTTAGTCGAATGAGCCAGAAGGTCATCCAGATAAGGCTGCACAAAGTGACGAATATCATGAAAGGCATAGGACATGGCACGCTGAAATGTGGCCCCAAAATTTTTTAAACCAAAAGGGAGCTTCTTATATGCAAAGGTACCCCAAGGATAGATGAAGGAAATCTTGTGTTGATTAATCGGGAGAATGTTGATCTGATTATAACCAGAAAAACTGTCCATAAGGGAAAAAATCTCACTCCCGACACAGCTGTCAATGATCTGATCAATGAAGGGAGTAGGATAATTATCCTTAGGACAAGCTCGATTGATATCACGATAGTCAATACAAACATGAATATTGCCCTGTTTCTTATCTACAAGAACAATATTAGAGACCCACTCTGTCAAGGGAATCAGATAAATGAAACTAGCTTTGAGAAGCTTTTCCACTTCAACTTTAATGGCAAGAGCTTTCCGAGGATGAACTGGACGAAGACGCTGGCGAATAGGTTTCGAACCAGGGTAAGTAGGAATGGCATGCACCACGATGCTAGGATAAATGCTAAGCATTTCATCATAGGACCACACAAAGACATCACGGAATTCGCGAAAAAGGCTAGTATAGGCTTGTACTTCATCGGAAGAACAAGTGACCCCTATATGGATGTTCTCGACAATTACCGATTTAACGAAATATTAATAGGCATCGTCTGTGTAATGTTACTCAAGTTACCTTCCGAAAAAACTTCATGAATATGAACAGGTGTTTGAAGCAGAGGAGAAGGAACCTGAGAAGAAAAATGCTAAAGAGAAGTAGGCATGGCCCCGAGACTTGCGAGAAACGAGGAACGATGATGATTATCGTCCCATGGGGGGATCTTCGAGAGACATGGTTTCCACGATGGCCTCATCGGAGGGAAACACTTCCTTCAAAGGGTCGGGTGAATCAAAATTACCAAGCCAAGGGGATTGAGAATAAATGTCGAGAGACATGCTCGAAAGAGCAGAATTAGGAGACAGGGTATCCGATGCGGCGATGAGTTCACAATAATCAACTTCAATCGGACTCAATGGCATCGAATCTCTGAAAGAATCGATCTGTTCAGGGGAAGGGATAACCCATGGGTCATTGGTGCGAGAAATCATGTTGACCTGAACAATATTTGGTGGTGGAAGAGGAAAAATACCCATGAGGGTAGGATCCTTGAAAAGGCCTAGCCCTATGCTCTCATAGGGAGTAGGAACCTTATCCACATACGAAACGTTGTTCTCGGAAGAAGAAGTAAAAAAACACAATTGATCGACAGTAACAATATTTCCTTCATGCGGGAATTTCAAAACACGAAAGAGAGTGGACGGAACACATAACATTGCATGAGTCCAACTGCGACCGAGGAGAAGATTATAATTGAGCTTAGCATCAACAACTTCAACTTCGACATTGACTGTCCTCCCTTCTAATGTGATCGGTAAACTAGCGAGAACACCAAGGGGTTTAGACTCTCTTCCATCAAATGCTTCAAGGGAATTGGGTGACGAGGTAAGAGCTGGAGAACCAATGGCTTTCCAACAAGTAGATGACATAACACAGGTAGATGCACCCTCATCCACGACTGCCTGGTGGGAGTCATAGGACAAAATTCTCTAAATTGAAAACAAGCAAGCTAGTATCGATAGGATCAACCCCACCTATCGTGGATAACAATGATTTCCATTGTGACAGAAAACTCTGAAGTTACTTATAACACAGACATTGCAGACGGCGCTTGAGCCAAATCCTCATTAATACTGTAATGATGAGCGGCATGGGCATTAAGATTGTATGAAGAATTGTGGAGCTCACCTTTAGAAGGTGGTCGCACAACAGATTCGGTATTAGGCCGTTCAATCTCAAGAGGGCCAAAAACAGGTAGAGGAGGAGGACCATCAGCGATCTCCTTCCCAGTTGCTTGACATGAACCAGAATAATCTTTCGATTGAGTAGTAATAGAAATGGGTGTAGAACCGTTCATCATAAAAACCTAAGAACCAAATGGGGTAGAGGACTGAGGTTTCTCTACCATCTGAGTTTACTAAGTAGGAAAAGGTTCTTTAAGAACGACCGGAGTGCCTTGAGTGCCTTTGAGAAATCAGCTCACCTCGGATCATCAAGGACAGGCTTTGGTGAAGTGCTCTTCGTCACAAATCAAACAAGGATACTTCAGTTTGCGTTGAGAATGAGGTTTCGATGAATCTTGTTTCTAGGTATTGAGTTTGGCCTTACCTTTACCCTTCTTCTTACCTTTAGAAGAATTATCCATAGGATTGGCCTGAACGACATTCACTTCTGTGGGTTTGCTAGAATTCGTATTTGGTTGAGAAGCAACATTATCAGAAGAAGTAGATTTCTGTTTCCCAGAATTAGATGGAGACTTCTGAGGAGTCTAAGATACAGAACCAATAATGTCGTCAACGGATGGATTCACTGGAGGTTTAGAAGTTCCAGGTCAAGGATCATTAGGCAAGATATCATATAAAGCGCCAGATTGAGAGTACACAAGATCTAGGTACTGGGCATAAGTAATGGCTTGTTCCTCGGTTACACATGCCCCCATAGCTATTTCTTTGGCAACCTGATTGACAAAGGAGGTAGTGAACCAATGAGTTAGAAGTTGATCAGGAATTTCAAATTTGATCATGTGACGACGTCGCCTCCACTCATGAATATGATCTGAGATATGAGTAGCTCGGTCCTGTTTCAATGAAGTGAGGAGGTGTGTCCCAGTCTCATAGCGGACCGACAACTGGAAATGTGTAAGGAATGCCATAGCTAAGGAATTGAAATCTTGAAAAACTCCATGAGACAGCTCAATGTACCAATTTGCAGTGGCACTAGTAAGAGTACGCTAGAAAATACGGAGCCAAATAGAATCGTCAACCCAAGAGTTAGAGGAACACCATAAGTGGTAAGTCATAACATGTGTTTGGGGGTCTTCACTAGGTTTACCCTCAAACTTAGGACAATCACCAGGAATATTGGTTAGAACTGGAGGCCAATATGGATTATGAAGAATGGGATCATTTTTCAATTTGGACACATTAGGGAATTCCAACGTAGCAAGAAATGGTAATTGAGTATTAAAAGTCATTGGAGGTCTTTGATAAGGACTCGTGTGTACATTCCACCCAGTATGAACATGATTCTATCCCCATGCATTCTGTCCCGAAAGATTCAGATCATAGGGATTAGAAACAGGATAATTTGGTTGATACTCAGATTGAGGACCAGGATATGGAGTTGAAGTAGACCACGAAGGTCCATGCTAAGCAGTATAAGGATTCTAGTGTGGAATGTAAGCATGGCTTTGAGGTTGATGATATAAAGGTGGATTTTGAGGGTAAGGAACATGAGGCGTGCTATATACCGGTTGATATGAACCTTGAGGGTAATAAGCACCCTGCGGTTGAGCAAGTTGACCTTGCGGAGCAGGTTGAGCAGGCTGCTGAGTAGGGTAAATAGGTAGAACCGGCTGCGGAACCGAAGGAATCTGCTGGTGGGCAGGTTGAAACGATTGCTAAGTTGGTTGAAACAACTGTTGAAAATGTTGTTGGGGACCAACAGATTGTCCTTGTGAAAGGTTGGCCTGATGGTTGCGATGAACCAGGTTGTCCTGGTTGCACAATATTTGGGCCACACTAAATGTGCGATTGTGATTGAGGCGCAACAGGTTGTCCCTGTGACAGATAATTTTTCCTCTCAGGACCAAAAGAGGATCCTGGTTGATTCAAAGGTTGACCCAAAAGACTAGAGGGTTTTCCATGTTGGGCCAAAGGCTGACCTTGTGAAGGTTGGCCTTGTGGACCATATGGTTGTCCCTATGGACCAGAAGTAGGGCCCTACTGAGGTAAAGGTTGTCCCGATGAGGGCTATCCTTGGAAGCCAGAGGGTTGCGCAGGAAGAGTAGGTCCCAGATGAGTAACAGTCTGATAAGGATCATAAACAACTTGATAAGGATCAATAAGAGGCAAATATACCAAATTACCATACACATCATAATGGTGTGGATAGATATATACAAGATTACCAACATCATCATAGTGACGGAATTGAGGATTAACAGGAGCCTGAGACTGCTGAGAACCCTGAGAACTCTGCTACTGAACAACCAACAGATATTATTCAAAATTAATACCACCAGGAATTATAGGAGGAGTGGAAACTGAACTAGAAGGCACACAAACTGTTGGTTGAACTGGAACAGATGTGACAGTAACTGATGAACCAGGAGTAGAAGGTGATAGACCCAACGAAGGTAGGATCGAACTCGGAGGAAGAGTTATTGTACTAGATTGTGTACTGGAGGCAACGCCAGATATGATCTAACTCAATGATCTATATCCAAGCATAAGTGAGACCGACAGTGGTGAAGGTTGGGGGAGGCATGAGAGAGATCTTTAGGAAAGAGTTGATATTCTCCTGTGGAAATAGGCATTCCTTCATTGCCAACAGGACTGGAGGAATCCGTATCTGAGTCCAACGTAAGATCTTAGAAAAGACTACGGGGTCTAGGAGGTACCACATCAGCAACAAAGGGTGATCCTGACATAAGAGGAGGAAATTCTCCATCTTCCCCAAAACTAGACCAAGCACTTAAAGGAGGCCAATTGAATTCAACTGGCTCGTCAAGTAGAGATTGAGTAGCAAGGGGTTGGATAAACGGAAGAATAGGCTGTGAGAAATCAACAGACCTAGTGTATTTAGGGGTTTCAAAATAAACATTCGGGAAAGAACCACCACTAGGAGGTAGTGAGGACGACGAAATTGGATGTTCTGCCACTTTGATTGTATATCAGAACAGGAAGGAAAAGAGATAACCAATCGAAAGTGCCAAAACAAGAACCAAAGAAATCAATCAGGCCAAGCATGAAACTTTTAATGGGCGTGTTATCGTAGATGATTAATTTTATAACATTGAAACCAAAATTTGCTATTTCATGTTTTAAGAGTCGAGAAACAAGAAAAAGATGACTCTAGTCACTTTCAATTTGAAACGAGCATGAAAGGACAAGTGCTCGATGATATATTCTCTTGTTTAAAGAGTCATGAAAAGATCAAAATGAATCCTCATGAATTCTAATCAAAATGGTGTACCAGGTTTCCGTGAACTGCCATATACACCTTGGTGATCAAATGAAACAGAAATGACCAAGGACTTGACGTACGTGCAGGTAGTCTCCTCGAATGACGTTTTCGGTGTATCACGGTTACAAGGCGGCAGACTCAGCTTCCTATGGATAAAAGGATTGCAACCTAGAGGGGTCTCCCTTTATATACACGATGGTATGGGGAGCACAAGTCTGTACTAGTGTTGTCTGAAGCCAACAGGCGAGCGACAGCTACTAGGTTTTAAGACGCTGGAACACGTCTCTAGCCTATACCACTAGAAATATTGCGTTAGGTTTCAATGTTGCCTTAAGTTCATTGAGTAAATTTTAAAGTTAATCTTGAATTAGGTTTCAATTTCTAGGCCCTAACGAATTTGGAGCTCAACTTCCTAAATGCAAACTATATGCAAATGAACATCATTTTAATTCGATGAATGCTAGTTATAAGAAGGATAGAAACCTTTCAAACAACAACAAACAAACAAAAGCGAAGAAACTTCTAATGCCTCTAACGCAATCAATTGAAAACGAAACTCCTTCCTAGATGACAAATGCTAGTTATGTAAAAGAACGTTTCCATTTCAATGCAACGAAAGAATGCAAGATATTTTTTTTAATTTTCAATGAAATGAAGCACACATTGTACTAATTTAATAGAAAACAAAACAAACACTAGATTGAGTTTTGCGAATGTAGAGACTCAGAATTGAATGATTCAATTAATACAAAACAAATGCAAAAACATTGAAGCTAATGTAGCAAACTTTCAATGAAAGAAGAGTTTCCAAAAATGACCCAAACAAGCAACGTAGTCAGTGCCAAGAGCAAGAAGAAGAGGGACCAATCGATAAAATGAAAATACCATTCAAATGACAAAATACTCAAGAGGATCAAGAAAAACTCAGCATAATGATTTCAGAACCGAGACTGATAATAATCAAAGAGACTTGTTTCAAGCAGAAGGCTCAATGTACCAAAACACTTAGAAACCCTAAGGTCTCAAATAACACCGATAGGAAAATGGACAAACGATTGAAGGAAACAAGTATACTGTAGTCAACACAGTCCCCAAAGGCTTCAATCACATAAAAAATAACCCAAAATTAAGAACAAATGACCAAAATACTCATTAAAGCGGTCAAGCCAAAACCTACAGGGGTTGGCGCGACTGTAAGGCTATAATCTATGCCTTACAAAGGTTGGTCCCAGTGCAAAGAGCGCAACCTGCACCAATTGGCGCGACTATTTAGAAAAAAAACTGCACCAAGCTAGATACCTATGGGAAAAAGAGGAAAAACCAAAACTTAATGAGCAGAGGCCAACCTTGACACTCTGGAGCTGAAAAAAGGATGGAAATTAAGTAAACAAACTAGAAGAAGACAGAAAATGAAATCAATAATTGAAACTGACCCAACAGGAAGGAATGAAAAACTTGCAATATCCCCGGCTGAGTCGACAATTTGTTACGTAGGTAAATCCTCTCTATGAATAAAGACGATCCCTCTAGCCCTAGGGTGGGTCTAGAAACAAAAGGACACGCTAAAGTGTTGCTTCCTAGTTAATGAATGAATAAAAGACATGGTAGATCGACCTACCTGAAATCCAATTTTGTCGTCGTTGCAAGAAGTGTAGTATCCTCTCGCTCCTGTCTTGGCAAATCACAAACCGTTTGTTCTTACGCCCGAATACCTGCACATGTAACAAAAACGAAAACAACATACAACATCATAGTTTCACTCACAACTATTAACCAGTCAAAGAGGGATAAATCTATCGCATTACATAAACGTCATACCACAATAGTGGAACCAAACAGTAGTCATGTATATATAAGTATAAGGAAGAGGTACAACCGATGCTTTGAAATCGCAGTCTCCTCAATCGGGGTTGATTCAAAGCGCATCTCAGTACCTGTTGAGGGATTCAGATGGAGTGAGGACATGGATTCAAGCTCTCCTCAACGTGATTTCTTCTCTCTATCTTCTCTAGTCATTCAACTATTAGCTCTCCAAGTCCAGCTATTCAGCCATTCAACTAGTTTGTACTAAGAGAGATAGCTCATTTTATAGAGGAAAAAGAGGAGGTTTGGATCCCTACAAAGGTGGGAGATATTCCTATCCTTTAGGAGAGTTCCAAGGGAGGTGGAAACTACTAACTAAAGGAGGGAGTCCATGGTTGTTTCAATTCAACCACTTCCAATGACTCATCCTCCAGGTGGTTGGAACAGAACCCCCACTTCTATTTTTTTTTAAAATTCCATAAACAGCTTGGCGGGGGCACTTAACTGGGACAAAGCGCCAACTGGCATGGGCTTAGTGTTAATTTTCTAGCTTGGTGCGGGAATGTAACTGGCTACTCGCACCAAGGCAAAAACAAAGGTTTTTACAGTTCTGCTCAGGTAATTGTCAACAAGGGGAATGTTACTCTCATGCAAAGGAATGTAATGATGGTTTTTCCCAGGCATGATACTACTTATTGTTCACAAAAACAACCCTCCAATGGGTGAGATGGGGATTGCAGGGACAATGAAAAAATGTTGTGTAACACTCTCGCTATTGTTTATTTTATGTTTTTAAGAATTGTTTCGTAGATAATTTATGTACAGGGTTAAAACCTACATTTGGTATCAGAGCTGTTTCGGCTTCAAGAGAGGGCACTTCAAAAAGGACTGTATATCTAAACCTCCTGGGAAAGGAAAGGGATCCGATGATGCTCCTTCTGCAGAGGAAAAAACCACCTCGGATGAAGGTGGTGATGTGTATTTTTCTTTTGCTTCAAATACACATGTAGATCATGAGGCATGGTTGATTGACTCAGGTGCATCCTTTCACCTCACTCCCCATAAGGAGTGGTTCTACAAGTATAAGAAGTATGATGGCAGTGATGTCTTCTTAGGGGATGATAGGAAGGCCAGAATAGTCAGACGTGGAAAATTCAAGCTGAAGCTGCAAGGTGGAAGGATTAAAGACTTTCTGATGTTCTGCATATTCCTACATTGGCAAGAAATTTGATTTCTATAAGCAATATGGATGATGCAGGTGTAAAAACAATGTTCGAGAAAGATACCCGCAATATGGTTAGGGGAGGACTGATATTAATGCGAGGAGTTTGGATTGGAACTTTGTACAAGCTTTAGGGTAGTACTGTTATTGAAGGGTGCAACATTTCTATGGTTCCTAAAAGTGGAGCGGAAAGCCTAGCGGTCTTTGGAGAAAAGATCATGCTATCACATTAGAGGCTTGGACATATTGGAGAGAAGGGCCTTTAGATACTGCATCGTAATGGTATGGTACATGGTATGTCTAATTTCTCTCTGGATTTCGATTTCTATGAACATTGTGTATATGGGAAGCAGAATCAGGTGAGTTTTCCTTCTGGTGCTATGAGGATGAACAAGATATTAGAGCTTGTGAAAATTGATGTGTTTGAACCTGTGTTGGTTCTATCACTGGATAAGTATGTGTACCACGTTTCATTCATATATGAATTCTCAAGGAATACATGATATATTTATTGAGGAAGAAGTCTAAAGTCTTTGAAAGATTTAAAGAATTTAAGGCTCTGGTGAAAAACTAGACAAAGAAGAAGATAAAGGTGCCGAGGACAGATAATGGTGGAGAGTTCTGCAAGAAGGAATTTGAAGAGTTTTGTAAGAAGTGTGGTATAGCACAACATAATACTAGTCCATACACACCTCAGAAAAATGGAGTTGCATAAAGAATGAACAAAACACTGATGGAAAAGGCAATAAGCATGCATAGTGGTACCGGGTTAGGACAAGAATTCTGGGTAGAGGCAGTGGAGACTACATGTTACTTGGTTAACAGGTCACCTTCATTAAAATTGGAGGATAAGACTCAACATGAGGTATGGACTAGTAAGAAATCCTCTCTTTCACATCTGAGGGTATTTGTATGTGATGCATATGTACATGTTCGAAAGGAGAAAATTACCAAGTTGGAAAATAAATCTGAAAGGTGCATCTTTATAGGGTATAATGATGGTTTAAAATATTACAAGCTTTGGAAACTAGAAACAAAGAAGGTTGTGTATAGTTGAGATGTAGTGTTTAGAGAGGTGAAATATGTTGTTAAACATGAAGTCCTACCAAAGGAACCTGAGAAGATAGAGTTTGAGCTAAAGGAGGATGAATTAGACTCTACAACAGAACAAGATTCAGAAGAGGAAGAGACACAAACTCCAGCTATGAGAAGACCAGTTTGGGAAATAAGGAAACTAGAAAGGTATAGTCCATCTGCTTTCTGTTCAAATTTTTATTTCACTATCACTGATGATGATCCCAGAACTGACATGGAGGCATTGGATTCAGAGGATGGAAAACTCTAGAAGGATGCCATGGTTGATGAAATGGCATCCTTGCACAAAAATGAGGCATGGGATCTGGGGGAGTTATCGGTTAGAAGAAATCCCATCGGGAGAAAATGGGTGTTTAAGAAGAATATGAATGTAGAAGGCAAGGTGGAGAAATACAAAGCTCGGTTGGTAGCAAAAGGTTATTCCCAAGTGTCGGTAATTGATTTTGGTGATATTTTTTCTCCTATTGCCAAGGTTACTTCTATTAGATTACTTTTATCTATTGCTGCTGCATTTGATTTTGAGGTAGAACAGAGGGAGGTGAAGACATCATTTCTTCACGAGGATCTGGAAGAGGATATCTACATGAAGCAACCTGAAGGCTTTATGGTGAAGGGTAAGAAATAACTGGTATGCAAGTTAAAAAAGTCTCCATATGGGTTAAAACAATCACCAAGGATGTGGTATCAGAAATTTGATACCTATATACGGGGACTTGGCTTCACTAGAAGCAAAGAGGATCACTGTGTGTATTTTAAATTAATTTGTGACAGTGTTATTTATTCGGTCTTGTATGTGGATGATATGTTGCTGGTTAAAAATGACAAAGAAATTATCCAATATTTGAAGACCCAATTGTTCTCCAAATTCGACATGAAGGATCTTGGTGTTGTAAACTATATTTTGGGCATGAAAATTAAGAGAGATCAGGAAAAGAGGAAACTCTGGTTAAACCAGAGGAAGTATGTCAAGAAAATATTGCAGAGGTTCAATATGAAGGATAGTAAACTAGTGAAGGTTCCTATTCCTATAGGTGTAAAGCTATCTGTCCCTTGTTCCATATGAAAGTGCAGTGGGTATCCAGATGTATGCAATGGTCTATATTAGACCATACATTTCACATGTAGTGGAAGTATTGAGCAGTTTTACATCAAAACAAGGGAAGGAGCATTGGATAATAGTGAAGCATGTTTTTAGATATTTGCGTGGCATTATTGATTATGGTTTGTGCTACTAGGGAAGATCAAGATTGGACAATTTTTTGGACATATGTGGTTTTGTTGATGCAGAATGGAATGGAGATTTGGACCAAAGAAGATCTACAAGTGGGCATGTGTTTAGCCTATTTGGAGGTGCAGTCAGTTGGATGAGTAAAAGATAGTTTGTAGTGGCTCTTTCAACTACATAGGTAGAATACATGGCAACCACTCATGCAAGCAAGGAAGCAATTTGGTTGTAGAGATTTTGTTCAAGTATGGGGTTGGTCCAACGAGCTATAAGGATAGACTGTGATAGCCAAAGTGAAATTTTCTTGGCTAAGAACCCTACTTATAATTCAAAGAAAAAGTACATTGATGGTCAGTATCACTTTGTGAGTGATATGGTTGAGGATAAAAGGGTATTGCTGGTAAAGGTGGAAACTTTGAAGAATGTTGTAGATGCATTGATGAATTCTGTGAGCACTCGGAAGTTCTCTTAGTGTAGAGAAAAAATGGGTGTTGTAGGGTTGGACTAATGACTAAGATATCTTGTGGCCCCTCGTGGAAATAAAATGACAAGTGGGATAATGTTGGGTGTGTGTTATATTCTTTCCATGAATAGTGGCATGCGCTATAGCAGGGGGGTCACAGGCTGGCGGAAACCCCCCCTTTCCAAGGGTTAGCAGGGGGTGGGTAGCCCCCTTCATGGGGTCTGGGGAAGCCCCCATAGAAAATTTTTTTGGACCCTATTTTAGGTGGGCAGACCCGCCCATAGTTTTGTGCATGGGTTTGCACATGGTTTTTGGGCATGATGGTTTTCAGCGTCTGGTATTTGTTTGATCTAGTCAAGGGAACTACCGTAATGTTCTAATCCAGGGTTAATGGATTGGGGTTTATGAATGCTTCGACATGTATATGTGTGTGTGTGTGTGTGTAACACTAAAAGGAACATAATGAAAAATCAAGCTGATAGTCTTGAATTGGGATCTAGGGGAAAAATATCTGTGTATATCTATTTTATGTTTTATGCTCTCGTTATTGTTTATTTTCTGTTTTTAAGAATTCTTTTGTAGATAATTTCTGTACAGGGTTAAAACTTACATTATAAGCACAAGTTTATGACAAATATTAGTCATGGATATTTTCATGTTTTCATTGATAGCAGAATGAATAATGAATGCAATACCTAATTGGTGTTAAGATAGTTAATGTGAGAAGGTAGTGACCCTTCTTGTTAATCCTCAGATATGTTTTCAGTCCCTGATGTTCAAACTTGTATTCATGACCTGTAGGTTGTATATTCACCAAATGTTTGACCAAATTTCAATCTCAGTTGGGGATGGTCATGTCAAGTCCTGGTTTCAGTTTTGGTATACAAGAATTATTTCCATGTTACATATATTTTCTCGAAGTTTCATTAAGTTCTGGGTAGAGACATGAGTCCTTGCCCTGAAAAAGTGGCACAAAATTCATAATCGCTTGCATAGAACTGAGAAAAAAATTCCATAGTCACATGGAAGCAGGCTTATGAATGTGAATGGGAACCCATAGTCACATGGAGGCCTTGTCAAGGGAGTGACTAGGGTTCTAGGTCAGGGAAAAAATGAGTTGTCTCAGGGGTTGGACAACTGGAGGGGTTGGGTTAATCCTGAAGGTTTTGTGGCACCTAAGGGAAGTCAGTAAGGTCTTAATTTTCTGGCTCCATTTCCTTAAGGTAAATCAAGAGGTAGAGTCTTATAATAGTGACCCTCATCTCATGTTTACCACGGGCAAGTCGGTGAAAGTGGGTAAATGTGGGGGTAGGCGTTACAGACACAACCACAACCTATTTTTTTCAACTAAACTCACAAAATGCATTGAGGATTGATTGAAGGGTTTTCATGAGGACATGTAGTTGCTTCAGTTGGGGGGAGATGTTCTATATTGCAATTGGCATCCCTTTCACCATAATTTTCCCACCTTTTCAACCACTTTCACCCTTATAATTACATTATGTAACTCTGCCTCTTACCATTTTGACTAACGCATGATACTCTTTCATATCACCTTAATTCATGTAGTTTTGCTTGTATTTTGATGAAAGGTTGACTATTTCTGGTAAATTTATTAATAAAATTGACAAGGTGATTGTTTTAGGATGACTTGGCTCTCTGGGGTGTTGCTACTTGCATGTAATTTTGTTTCTCCAAGTTTTGTATTTTTGATATTCTAGAACAAGTTTTGCTAGTGTTGTTGTTGTGACGTTGATACACTATTCCATAACATTTTTTTTTCTTAATGATTTCATTGGGAGTCAACAAAGGGAGATACTACTTGGTCGTAGCCAACCTAGATTGTCTTGTCAGTAAAGCTATCTTTTGAAAATACAACCAACTTGGTTGTGACAGTCATGATTTTCTGTTGTTTTTTTCTTACTAAGTGAAGACATTGTTACAACACCCTGTTTATTCTTATTAAATTAGTTGTAATATATTGTATGAGACTCTCAACTTGGACAACCTAAGAATAGAAATATTCTCATTTTTTATTTTGGTTTTAAGATTACAAATAATGTAATTGTATAAAAGGAGAAGCCCTTTGCCTCATGTGGGAGTGGCACTATTATATTTTGGGAGAAATTATGCATCTTTAACTTTTCAAGATTAATACAAACTTTCATGGGTTCATGGATCAACTATATTATGTTGTCTTAGCTTGTGAGTTTTAACTTACCAGATCCTCAATAAAGACCTATGGCCCTCCTTTTTAGCACGTATCACTATATAACTAAGAAAGTGTAGCAATTTGTTTGATTTCCTCAAAATTATGTTTAACATTATTTAATTTTCATTGTTAGATACTTATATTCATGTATTTCAGTTACTAACTGATTGGTCTGAAAAATACTTTATCTCAATTATTTGTGTAACAACATAGATCCTAGATCGATCCATTTCTGAGTTGAAGTCTTTTTTGAACAATGTTAGACATATTTTTTCTTACCTGTTGTAGTATATATGTTGCATAGATAGATGATTTGATGATTGCAGTGAGTTCATTGATTGTATGAAATTTTATTTGAATGGTTTCTGCAATTTTTTTTAGGGGTGTTTTTTCCCCTTTCTGCAAGTGTGATCTTGAATGATCGAGTGATTTTTATTCTGAAAGGGTGATTTTTAATTTTAGAACTAAGTGGAAAGTTATTGAAATGCTTGAGGGTTTGGTAGTGATGATTTCAGTGTGATGAGAGTGAGGAGTTACAATGACTTGTGTTTTGATTGTGTGTCATGATCTTAGAAAGTTTGGTATTGAATATTTTTAGTTAATGATTTCTACTTGCATATACTTCACATAATAACCTTGAAATAAAGCACCTACCCTGGTTAACAATTTATGTGTGTGCAATTATTTGGTTCTAATTAAGAAATAATTAAATCACCCAAAAATAGGGTATACCTCAATGCTTCTCTCCATATTGGTTGGATATGCCTTACTTTGTAACTATAGGAATTTACAGGGTAAGTTCCTTAGATCAAACACCAAAGGTCACCACTCACAAACAAATCACAAATCAGTACACCAGTCTTTGACGTGGTTAAAATGTTCGAAGAGGGAAACATTCCACGACCTGAGCCAACACGACCACTTTAGGAAATTTATTAATATAAAGAAATAAAATTTAAATAATATTCTCTCATATATGGTCACAGGACAAATGACCTTCCATGCTCTTTAAATAGAGATCATGGATCAATCAGGTGTTAAGCCACATATCAAGTGTCAGTCATATCGAGGAGAGAATGAACCGTCAGATCACTACATATCGTGACCGTCAGATTATAAGTTACAAAAGTACATAGTAAAGAAACACACTTTACCTAAATCTATGCTAGACCAAGTTATACTTAACTATTTCCTATGTGTCGGATATCCTAACATCTCTCCTTAGGAACAACTTGGGATAGGATTGAAGGATTTACAAAGGTGACACAATAGGATAAGGAAGGAGGCATTCGAGCCTATCCCCCCTTAATGATAACTTTCATGAACTCCAATCAGAGATCAAAGTTTGGTAAACTTCGCTTATGTGAGAGCCTTTGTAAATATATCATCAACTTGATATTGGTTGAAAAATACTGCACTTCAAGAACATGATCATGAATGAGATTTCTGATGAAGTGTATGTGTAGCTCAATGTGTTTCATGTGCTGGTGCTGAAATAGATCTTTGCATAGTTGAATGGAACTTTGATTATCACACCAATGTGTAGTTGGATGTTGTTGATGAAGACCAAATTTGGACAGGATCTGACGAAGCCATAGGGATTCCTTGTTGGCTTCAACAACATCATGATACTATTCTTCTGCCGAAGAAAGAGAGATGGCACTTTGTTTCTTTCAAGACCATGTAATGGGTCCTAAACCAAGAGTGAATACATAACCTATAGTATACTTTCGTTCATCAGGTTCACCAACCCAATCAGAATCAGTGAAACCAATAAAAAATAGAGATATTCTTGCATAGAAATGAATCCCGAACTAAACTATACCTCAAATATATTGAAGTATTCTTTTAACTGCTTTCCAGTGACTTTCATGAGATTTGTGCATAAACCGAGCAACAAGACCAATGGAAAAGGAAAGGACAGATGTGCATGGGTCAGATACAGAAGTTTACCAACAAGTTGACAGTATAAGGTAGCATCAACTTCAGGGGAAGTACAAGTGACTAAAAGATTGATCCTAAAATGAAAGGGAGAAGGGGCTAGCTTACAGTCTTCCATGTGAAAGTGGCATATAATATCACATACATACTTGGACTGAGAAATGGTAATACCTTATTTGGATTACAAGACTTGAATACCAAGGAAATAATGCAAGTGTCCCAAGTCTGTCATTTCAAACTTATTTTTGAGGCTAGACTTCACATGGTTTATAAGGTTGTGATCACTACTAGTAAGGATAATATCATCAACATAAAGAACAAGGATGATTAATGACTTACCCACTTTCTTGGTGTAGATACTGTTGTCGGAATGACACCTAGAAAAGACATTATCTAAGAGAAAGCTATCCATTTTGGCATACCAAGCCTGAGGGGCTTGTTTGAGATAATAGAGAGAATTTTTAAGGCGACAAACAAGGCTAGATTCATTTTGGATAAAGCCAGGGGGTTATTCCATGTAGATTTCTTTGTGAAATTCCCCATGTAGGAAGGCAGATTTAACATCCATCTGATGGGATTCCCATTTAAAGGAGGAACCAAGGGAAAGAACAAGGTGGATAGAATTCATTTTGGAAACAGGGGAGAAGGTTTTATTATAGTCAATGCCTTCAAATTGTGAAAATCATATAGGAACAAGAAGAGCTTTATGTATATCCACATTTCCATCTGGTGCAAACTTTCTTTTGTAAACCCATTTGCATCTGACAAGTTTTCTTCGCTTTGGAAGAGGAACAAGATCCCAAGTATCGTTTGGAAATAAGGAACGATTTTCTTCATTCATAGCTACATCCCAATATGAATGACCTAAATCTTCTTCAAAGATATCTAGATCATGATTTTTTGGAACTTGAGCCAATAAGGAAGAGGCTCTATCGAACTGAGAATGTGTACGATCTTGATTTGCATGGTCACCTACAGGAGAAACTACTGCATCCCGAGTAGAGAAGACCCATTTTGGAGGCTGTGGAGATGAAAAAAGATCATAAGGAGGTGGAGGAGGATATTCATCCTCACTGTCATCATCCGAAGTAGAAGGAGTGTTGTTAGAAGTAGAAGAGATAGAGAGAGGTGGCACATATGTTGAATCAAGCTCAAAGGCCAAAGGTGGCACATCGCTGAACGAGGCTCACATGCCGATATATTTTCATCAAATTTTATATCTCTTCTAATGATTACATTTTTAGATTTGGGTTGAAGAAGTCTATATCCTTTGACATCTTCTGAATATTGAACAAAAATGAAATTTTCACTCTTAGGTTCTAAGGCTTTATGTTTCTCATCGGGAATATGGGCCCAAGCTTCACTTCCAAAAACATGAAAGTGAATTACATATGGTTTGATTGAGCTCCAGGCTTCTTATGGAGTGATATTCCCTAAAACCTTATTAGGAGTGTGATTTAATACGTAATTTTCATAGTTAATTGCTTCTACCCAAAAATTAAGTCTAATTCCTTTAGATTGAAGCATACAATTAGCCATTTCTTTTAGAGTGCGATTCTTCCTTTCATCAATAGAATTTTGTCGTGGAGTATATGTAACATTATGTTGCAATTGAATGCCATGCTAGTGAAAAAGTTGATAAATTTGTTGTTAACATATTATCCTCCATTGTCAGATCTTAAATTAAGAATGTGATGTTCAGATTGTTTCTCAACAAAGGCCTTAAAGGCCAAGAACATGTTTAAAACTTCACTCTTGAGTTTTAAGAAGTATACCCAAGTGCATCTGGAAAAATCATAAATGAAAGTTAAGAAGTACTTGTAGCCAAAGAAAGAAACAACTGGAAGTGGACCACATAAATCACTGTGCACAAGCTGCAAAGGGGCTGAAGCGTGCCATGAGGCATGTTTGTTAAAACTATCCTGATGATGTTTTCTGAGTACACAACCAGAACAAATTTACAAGGTAAGTTCCTTAGATCAAACACTAAAATTCATCGCTAAAAAATAGATCATAAATCAATACAACAATATTCGACGTGGTTAAAACCCTCGAAGAGGGAAATAGTCCATGACCTGAGCCAACATGGCCACTTCATGAAATTTTTTTATATAAAGAAAGAAAATTTGCATAAGATTCTCTTATAAATGGTCATAAGGAAAAATTACCCTCCATGCTCTTTAAATAGAGATCATGGACCAATCGGGTATTAAGCCACAGATCAAGTGTTGGTAATACTGAGGAAAGAATGAACCGTCGGATCACTACATATCGTGACCATCGGATTATAAGTTACAAAAGTACATAGTAAAGAAACACAATTTACCTAACTATACATTAGACCAAGTTATACTTAACTATTTCCTATGTGTCAGAATATCCTAACAATAACCTGGATCATTAATCTCTCCTAAGATGCAAGGCATCAAGATTTGGAAATTCTCCCTGATTTCACATAATGGTGTGGTCGGAAATACTTGGTTACCAATTCAACTTAAGGTAGTATTTTGTTTCTAATGTGATTTATCACAACAAACAACTATTTTCTCGCCATACAATGTGATATTTGTTTCAATATTTTAATAAAGGCCCAACGGTCAGGTCTTTTCGCAATGAGTTTGTGTATATCTTCCCATCCATAGGTAAAGGTGCTTGGAAACCTCATTGGTTCACAGGTCATGTGTGATTCCTTGATGGTTAAGGTCTAAGTGACTATGATTTAAATGAGTTTACCTCAATCAATGATTCAAAAGGATTAGTAAGGGTGGCTCATGACCTTTATATGTTTGTTAATTCAATAGTGCATGAATATATGTTTATTAATTCAATAGTGCACAAATAGATGTGTGATTATATATTATCCCAGATGGAAGTATGAGGCTAGAAGAGGGTGTTACCCAAACCAATTGAAACAATATACACATGTATTAGTTTTTCAAGAAATTCAAAACTTAGTAGTGCATGAATCCATGAATGTTTATCATCACCCATACGACATTGTTGAGGCCAAAAGAGGGAACAACCCCAACTAATTTTCACAAGATATATATGTGTATTTTAGTTGTTCAAGAAACACCACCCCAGTTGCAGTGGTTACTTAAACCATTCGAAATTTGACCAAAAAAATGAAATGCGTGTTATCATTAAATTAAATATGGAATATACAACTACATGGTTGAGAAAGGCTATAGAAATATAAGTATATAATTTATGACCATTAGATAATGAGAGGGATTCTTAAATGATATAGGTTGTTTTGTCCATATGTCATTAGTCATAAAGCATGAAATATCCAACCATTCATAAACATAATACATATTTTGGGATATTCATCTAGTTCACATACAAAATACATGTTCTTTAGCCCAAACATTCAAAATAGATAGTTTTAACATCAATTCAACATGTAATTCAAATAACATTTATGAACATGGGAGGCATAATTTATACACTATAAAATTGACCATAGCCATATATAATTCACATAGACATAAACATACATATTAAAATACTATAACACCTCATCTAGTTATACCTCAAGCAAATAGATTGAGGAATTAAGCGTTTATGCATAATTTAGATGGAGGCATATAAATAATAAATCAGTATTCATAAACAACACACTTAGACCATGCTACTTATCTAATTGAGTTGATTTCCGCTAGTGACTCGAGAAGGAACTCTCACTCTCCTCCCCACTGTAAGTTAGTTGCGTTGAGCCCTGTTTCATAACTAACCACCCCTAAGCTAGGTCTAGAGTATGAAAAGCTAATCTCACAAGGGTAATGCACCAATTATAATGGGAGATGGATATGACTTTGCAGGCGGTTTAAGAGTAGCTTGGAAAGCACTAATGGTTTCATAGTCGCAACAAGAACATGTGGTTCCACATCCAACCATAAGCACTTAGTACTAGTTCACTATATGGATGGTTTCACAGCAAGATGCAAGCACTGGTGGTTTCATAACTAGAACAAGCACTAAAGGTTTCACATCCTCCACAAGCACCTAATGCTTAAAATTCAATCTTAGTGCCCTAATTGATAACCCCGGGAAAAAAAAACACATTTTAGTGGTCCTACGTGGATCAAGCATTCTCCATGAGCTTCATATCCATGTTGTTCCTCAAATGTTAATACAATTTTCCCATAGTCAATTCGAACCCCCTGTCTGAAATGGGCCAACATATTTATGGTCGCACGACTACATTTGCAGGTACAACCTAGATGTCATAGATTTTCCCCCATGGTGCCTTCCCTGACACACTATATCTTCAACTCTTGAGAAGGGGCGGTCGTGGTGGCACCATCTAGTCGACTTTCCCCTACACATCCCAACATTTGGCGAGTCCACCATCTTTAAAAATCAGCTGAGCTACCAACTTTGAAAATCCATGCAGTAGCCTTTATGATTTTGATTAGAACAGGGAATGAATTTTCTCAGTCGTAAGGGGTTTGGAATTAAATTCAACATGGTGCGGTATGACTGTCCAAGTTAGCTAGTAAAATTGAAATTTCCTTCCTCAAACTATGGCCCATCGTCCCTTCTTTCCAATAGATTTAATTGGAATAAAAAATTAAATAAAAATTACAAATTACAATTTATAATATTAAATAAAGCATTAATACATTTCAACACCTCAATTAAAGCATTAATGAATCTCAACATTAATAGTCTAATAGTCAATGTGGGGATGCTATAAGAGGTTTATCTAAACCTCCAATGGTTGGGGTTTAAAGTAAGGCCCTTCTTCCATCCTAAGTATGACAAATAAGTTGATAACAATACTAAATTTGTTCGCTTTTTTGTTTTTGTGTTAGAAACATTAAGAAAGCCTATAAGAATAATAGAGAAACATATGAAAACAAACATAAAAAAATATTGCAATATTTAAATTTTGGGCAGAATATGAATATGGTTGACAATCATAATCATAATCATAATAGCTAAAAAAAAATCGAATTTTAAGGTTATGAATTGACTCAATAAGTAACTCTATTTCTTCTATATTTGAACTTATAACTTGTTAGAAGGAAAAATATGTTCTTAATGTAATTGTTGAATCCATTCAATAATTATATAAATAAAGGTACATTTATATTAACATTGTAACTTTAAAAGCAATTTAAAATATTTATTAAAAAAATTAATAAATAAATAAATTTTTATTAAATTTAAAGATATTTAAAAAAAATTATAATAAAAATAATAATTACAAAATTTTATAAAATAATTAATTTAAATTATAATTTATATTATTATTAAAAACAAATTATGTGAAAATCAAGCGATGTTCACTTCAATTTCGTTTATATTATAAATATTTATTCCAAAAACTTATATCCAATAACTAGTTTTAAATCATGAATATTGATTTAATTTTATTACTATCATGATGGTATTATAACATTTTAAAATAAAAATTCAATAGCAATGTTTTTTTATATCAGAAACGAGCCAAAAGAGAAACATAACATCCGTGGAGAATTTTAAAGGGAAAATCAATATGGAAGAATTTAAAAGAATTACGCATGATATCAACAACATTTCAAAATATGAGAAATCACATTCAATAATTTTCAGATTATTGTTATTTTTATATTCAAGGTTAATATAATCTTATAAGGTTTAAAATAGAAATAAAATTATTAAGGTTAATATTTTTGGGGTTAGATTAATTGGTGATAGAGTGTGTTGTTAAGGAATTTATTGTGATGTTGTTAATTCAAAATTTTTATTAATTTTGTGTTATGTATTAGTTGCATTGGTGTGGTTAAAGGTTATAGTGGTAGTGGTCAAAATCGAACCCATATCACATTTCCAGTCGTTGATTTTGTGAATTCACCAAAAAAATAAAAAATAAGAATAAAATTGTTATTAAAATTAATATATCTTTTATGCCATCATACCCCCACATCTGATGATGATCACTGTAGGAGGTGAGGCCATTATGAAAAAGTATATAGCATTAACTCCAGGATCATGTGAGATTTGGGAGTAGAAACATAAATTACAAAGTATTCAGTGTGTCTTCCTCGTCTGTTGATAGTTTCAAACTCCAGGTTGGTCTTCAACCTTGTTTGTTGCTTGGCAAATTTTGTGTGTATGTTTGGGGAATTTTTTTAGCTATCAGAGGGAATAGCCTTTGGACAAGGTGGGTAGGAGAAACACCCTAGGCATTTTGGCTACAAATCTTTATGCTCATTGCACGGAATAGGTATGGGAAATGTTGTATTGGTTTGAATCCCATTATGGGAAATATTATTGGGTCTCTATACAGAGTCCAGCATTGGACATAGTCACTATGGAAATTACAACACTGTGTTGCTTGGGATTGGGCCTATATTCCTTTATTGGGAGCTCAGGTTGTCTTACGGGTTTATTTTGTGACCTAGATTGGTAACTAGAGTGTTACTTTGGGTTGCACTGATCACAGATATATACGAAACTCTGAATGGCTGAGAGGACACCAATTTGGATTTGCTTGGGCCAACTGGAAACTGCAGGAGGAAAAGGAACTTGAAAACACTGAATCAGCTAACTAGGAGCACCACAGATTGAATTTGGAGGCACATAACAACATTGGTGGTGATCTGGGAAAGATGGTGTGGCATTTTGAGGACAAATACATGTGGTATATTGTGTGGAACATTAAGGAAGACAACGAATTTCTTGAGATATGAAAGGGAAATAAGTGGATAGAAAGGGAATAACTCGGGGTGACAATGCCTATGCTAGTGTGTTTGGTGCACGCATGTACGAAATCACACCAACTTAAGGGGTGTGTTTTTCCCTCTTAAGTTATTGGTCACTGGAAAAAAAGATATGGAGTCAAGCAAGTTAATGGAACATGCTAGAACATAAACATACTAGATAGATAAATTGCATGCATATTCAAACATAAAAATTAAACTAAAACTAAAACAAATAACACAAAAGCTCTAAATAGAGTCAAACAACTTCAATAATCCAAACGATGGTGCTTACGTCCCCTCTTTTTGAGTGCTGGTAGGAAATGAGGATGAAAATTTAACCCACTTGCCAAGGGGCCCTTAGAACTTGGGGTTCTAAGTCCTGATGAAGGGATGTCTTTAATTCCGAGCTGCGTTGGGGCAAAGTCTCCCTCTCTCTACTATGGTGGATTGAAGTTGTTGTATGGCCAACAACTAAGTCCCCTCTATCTCTGCTCCAGATCACACACTATTGGTATTGCTTGGGGAAATTCTGGCCAACATAACAATGTGCTCTCAAGTTTTTCATCTATTGGTGGCCTTTTATAGGAGAATTCAAATCCTCCTTCCCTCTCTTGGTACATTGTGGATGGTGACCCAAGAGAGGGGGGTGATTCCCTTGTGTGCTCCCTTGATGTCCTAAGGAGGCTTGGGTGGCTATCCTTAGGTGGCTTCAAGTGTGGAATCAATGTCCTGGAGTGTGCTTTTTGTGGTCCTAGAAAGTGACTTCCGCCACTCCTAGGATTGCACGCTTTTTGGGTCAAAAAGCGCGCAAAAGCATTTATGACTAGTTCAAATTTGATTTTTCCTTAGACCTTAGAGATTTTTAGATACTTTCCAGATTCTCTAATGTCTCTCGGCCTTGTAAATCCTTCTTCCTGACATTAAATAATGTTGTCTTTGCTTGTATGATTTTCCAGTGTTAATAGTTTCCCCCTAATGTGTGAGGTCTAGGAAGAACTGCATAGTCGAAATACATTATAGTTTCTTTTCTGTATACTGTGCGTAGAGAAAGAGACCTACGTGTAGCTCGGAATTGGAGACACCCTGCACCGGTTTGAATAATGACCATGTCATGTGGGACGCCTGTAAGCAAATATAATACAATATATACAAATTTTCTATGAGGCGAGCATGTCCCATGCTCGTAATGTTGTGGCTAGTTAAACAAATCTATTTGACAGATACATGTTCTATCTGTGTCACTAATATGGTAGTGATCTATTTCTTGATGACAACGACTGCTGACGCCATCAAGGGCCTTTTTTCTTTGAAAATAAGTGGCATGTGGTACCCATATGCGTAAACTTGGTATGGCATATAACTGTGCATTGTACACATAGGTGCTGGCTGGGACCTTCCTGTGTAAGCGTTGCTGAAAGAGACGCTTATGAAGGCACGGGTCTTCGACAAATTCGATCAAAGTGCAATGGTTGTAAGGTACGATACCATATCGACATGAAAGCTTGTGCTATAGTCAAATGTCAGGAGGATCGATGACATCTGTGGGAAATGATGTCTCCCACAGTGCCACCCAAGGATGCCCATTTTATGGAGAGCGGCGAGCCAAGGTATCGCTTCCTTTTTGGAAATTAGGTGTTGAAGTCGACAAAAAGGAAGCATCAACCGAACGAGGGGGTCGTTGATATGGAGGATGAAGATCCTGGATGTGATGGGTTTAACATTGGCATGGTGGCAAGGGGTGACTAAAAACTGATGATGGGGATTCAGTGGCCCAAAGTCGTAGTATAAAAAGCAGCTTGGTGACAATCATAACTATTTTTGGTGGGGAAATCCTTGGAGTCCGTAGGAATTCCAGGGTGGGTATAAAATGGCTATGAATGTCATAGTGGCTTTTGTGAGAGGGTGGTATACTCTGACCAAGGGTGTGCAGGGATTGCAGCTTCCATGGGAGAAAAAATGAATTAGTGGGTGGGGGACATGGTGCACCATTTGCGGTCTTTTTACACTTACCAAAAGAATAAAATAATAGGGTTTGGTTTGTACAAAACACAGAGACAGGTGCCCAAAAACATGAAATTGTTCGCTCACTGATGATGTGAGGAGGGTGTTTTTCTGAGGGTGGGGGCCCCATTGGTTGGTCTCATGTGTGAGGTTGATGAAGCAGATGAAAAATTATCGCAGATGGGATTATGCAGATGGAGGTATGGTAGGCCAAATGCGAAGCGCGATAGTGCGCTTTCAATCTGCTTGCACAACTTGGTCGTCCGGGAAAGGGGTTTTATTTTGTATGGTAAAAATTGACCTTATTCATGGTGGATGAATGGGCATGAGGTGCTTCCCAGACTAAAGTGGTATGGCCATGGCGTCACTTTTGCTGTGATATATGGTCTACTATGGATGACGAGCGTCATGGAGGGAAGGCTCTACCGACCAACGAGGATGTTTATCATGTGCAGGGTGAGGTGATAATAAACATGGTTGGATATGTGGAACCTATGGTTAATTTCTAATGGAGAAATGATGTTAGGATATGCAGAGTATTTTGGGACTTTATCATGATGGGGGTAGATTGATACCTGCTCTTGAAACTTCCAATGGATGGAGTTGTGGATGGTTTGCGATCTTTCCTACAAAAACAACTACCTCAAGTGAAAGAATCTTATTTATCAAATATTATTGAAAGACATGGGCTTTAAAAAAGAAGATGAGAGAGGGAATACCTGTCGGCGTTGAAAATTTATTTTTTCGGAAGTGCGAATTTGTGGCATTGCCTCTGTTCGTTATGGAGTGCTGATCACAACACTGCATCCGGTTTGGAGAATGGACCTTCTGAGCTCTTGTTATGGTCCTCCAAATTTTTTGAAAAGGGCAATATATAGGTGAATATGGCCCTAATTCAATTCATTTGTGATTGTTGAGTTTTTTGAGAGGTCAGAGGTTTCTGTGGAGAAGTTCTTGCCGTTGCAGTCAGAATGAGCACCGGGGATTAGCGATATCATGCTCAGGTAACCTCCATGACATTCTGCACTTTAATTTTTTCAGTCTGAGGGTGCTGGGTCCGTTCAAAACTGGTTTGTATGGATTTTGAGCTATTTTTACCCTAGATTGCATGAGCGATCGGGGTAAGAGTGCGCCTTCTGCACACATTTCTTAGGGTTTTGTGTGCCTTAGGTGCTCTTTTCCCCTCTTTTGGCGCGCCTTATGCATGCCTGTGAGAAATACAAGCGTGCCTTATGCGCACTTGTGAGAAATACAAGCGTGCCTTCAGGACACCTGTCTGAGGGACAGGCGCGCAAAAGGCCGTGGCAAATTTTTGGATTTTTTGCTTATTTTTTAATGTTTTTTCTGTTGCTAATGGGTTCCTATTTGGATGATAGGAGGTTGTGGAGGGAGTAGGATTGGCATGAGCTCCATACTGCATTAGCCACCGATGGTCAGGCGCGCTGACAGTTGGTGCAATGGGGGATCCTGAATTTTGTGCAGAATGAGCTTCTTCAGTCATGGGACAGACTGCTACGTTACTTGATCCAGCATTGGAATAGGAGGCACAACACGTTTGTGATTTGTGGGACTGACCTTGCTACCCCTCCTGAGACAGATATATACTTTGTGACTGGGCTACTACCTCAGGGTGAGGTGTTGTGGTATCCACTCCCTTTTGGGAGGGTGGATTTTGAGAGGTTCTGGGCATATCATTGTGGTGGGGTGCCCCTTATGAAGGGGTGCATAGCCATTGCCTCGGTAAAATACTTGGCCGAGCGATGCACTCTAGTGGCTATTGTGCAACTTGCATGGTTGTCGGCTCCACATCGAGCATCAGGCCTGTAGGTTGGAGTCTTGCGCCGGTTGAGGGTTGGGCTTTTTTTCAATTTTTCCTAGTTCTGCTATGATGAGATGGTAGCGTAGCTTCACAAGGTCCGAAATGGATCAAATTTTTTTCCGTATGCCAGTATTCTATGCAGCATCATGTATGAGGGGGTGGTGTTTTTGAGACCGGTGGTGGCGGTGCCTCCTGGGGGGCCACGGGAGCCTCGCATGAGGAGGTGGGCTCCTGTGATGCTGCGAGGAGGTGGGGGTATGGTGGGGCATTAATGGAATGCCAAGACAGAGTCCTGGTTTGAGGTCAACCCCCAAATGTTTCTGCCATTCCCATATGCAAGGATGGACTTTCGGGAGGATCCAGAGATGGGTCTCCCTCCTGGCTATGCTTGGCAGCCAGCAGGTATGTTTTTATGTTTTCTACATTTATTTGGGTCTATATGTTTTTATATGTTTCGATGGTGACACTGACATAGTTTTGGTTACTCTTACAGATGTTGGTGAGGTAGGTCACCCCGTGGCTCGATTGGTTGGCCACGGTCCTCTTCGGAGACCTTAGGGAGGTCGTGGGGGGCCGAGAGGAGATCCTGCATAGCTTCAGGGTGGTGGACCTAGTGGTGGTGCTAGCCCTTCGGGAGGGAAGAATTTTTGTTGTGACTGAGTGAGCTTGTGTCAATGCCGAGGCAGCACATGTTGATGTAGTGGAGGCTCGCATTGCTGAGCTGACTAATCGGGTGTCAGTTTTGGAGGATGCCTAGGATCGAGTGGACCGCTTGACCTAGGGGATGCCTTCTCGAGGATTTCTGGATGACCTCGAGGAGGTCTAGCTGGAGATGCTGATGGCTCGGGAGAGGGACTATTGGCTTGTTTTACGTTAGGTGGCAGTCTCAGTTTTGACGACGGCTCCAGTAGTGGTATTGGGAGTGGTTGTGGGTCCAGGTGCCCCACTTGGGGGAGTGCCGCCCTAGATTTTATTTGTACATGGGGAAAGCACCCATTATGAGGATGCTTCCCCTATTTTTGATGACTTTTTGTGTATCTTTGGGCTGACTGATGGGTCAGAGATATTAGTTTTTGCACTCAGACACATACACTATGATATATATGTGAGAGATATTTTTTGTGGCTCTACATGTTGTGCCCCTTGTTTCTGCTTATGGATGATGTTATGCTGATGGGTGTCCATGTTTTTGTTTTTTATGTATGATGGTTTATTTGAGATGCATTCCAGTTTAGAATATTGTTAGCTATGTGATCAGCTGTTTGGTTTTGACTCCTTGGTACATGTGTAAATGTAATGTAGTCAAATTGTCTGCTTAATCTTTTTGCACGCAAATATTTTCTAAATAGATGTGAATAAATGTTTGGTTTAATTGTGACACTACTAATTGGGAATCGAGGTAGACATGCATATGGCGTATGTGCTGATGGAGGGAGTCGCACATAGGTTCGATGAAGACGTCATATTCTACTTGATTGTTTGTTGCTAAACCGATACACACACCGTTGGTGCAGATTGGTGAACGTTCAGGGTGATAGATGACCCAGGTAGCTGCTACTAAAATTTGAGACCATCTTGATGCTCGATCAGCAAATCCTGAAGTAAGGTTCAGGTTGGTAATCCATTGCATCACTCGAGCGCATTTTGTAATAAGTCTTTCGGTCAAAAATTTAAAGTGGTTGGGTTTGTGTATGTTAACTCTAGGGTAGGGCCTGCTTTGCCCTTATGGGTAGAATTTTTTGAGGTAAAGGCCGTTGACGGGATTGCTGAGGCATGTCCCGTCCGACTCCATCAAGATGTATGCCCCCTGGCAGAGGCAATGTTTTATGATGTAGCGTCCTTTCCACAAGGTTTCAAACCTTTTGCGACATCACAGCGGAGGACTAGTTATCCCTCGGTGAATGAGCGAGGGTTGATGTGGCGATCGAATGATTATTTTACCCTTTTATTATGGGCCTCATTATGTTGCAGCGACTGTCGACGACTTTCGTCAATGAGCTCTAGTTGTACTAGGCCCTGTTTTGGAGGCTGGGTTTCATTGAGGAGTTCGATGGCAGCATGCAAATTCAGGATCTCGCCTTTTATGGGAATCACGGCTTTGACCCCTTATACCAAGTGGAAGGGAGTGAAACTAGTGGACGTCTTCATAACTGTGTGGTACACCCACAGGGCAGATAAGAGCATATGGTGCCAGTTGGTTTTATGATTACTCACCATGCGTTGTAACATAGTTTTGAGTACTTTGTTTACCACTTCTAATTTTCCATTAGATTGGGGGTAGTATGTGTTGGGGTTCCCATGTTTTGGCCAGGTTGACAAGACCAAAAGATGAGACAACATAGAACCACTTTCAGACCTTAGGATCTAGCCCTCCTAAGTCCAGAGAAGGATCTCTCTATATGAGTAAAAAATGTATGTCTTTGAAGCTCTAAGTTGTGATTTTAGGCTAGTTATAGGCTCAGGGTTGTTTGTTTGATTGTGTTTGGTTGTTGGGAACCAGGAAAGGAAGATCCAATGTAAGACAAGGATGAGCAGGAAGGGAAAGCTAGGCAGAGGTAGATAACCCAGAGAACATCAAAGCCATTGGGATATGGAGTCAAGAAAGGATTTACTTGTGTTTAATGTGCAAGCTTTCAGTTGGGCTAGTCATCTAGAGCATTTGGATCTTAAAGATGGTATTTGGAATGGGACATTAAGGATTGAAAATGAGTGAAGGAGGACCATACCAACTCTGTCTATAGATCATACCAGAGGTCATTTAACTCCAGGCCTGCTTGGACAAAATTAGAGGAGATACAAGGGATCTTGGAAAGGTTTAATTAAGAAGGAAAGATCATGGTGAGGCAGATACATGATTCTAGACCTCCCAGTGTTCTCAACACATCCCACTAAATCTTAACAAGAACATCTAAATATAGACTTCATTAATTCATACATCAGAGAGTAGGAAATAATATCCACTACACTGTTTAAACCAATTGAAATCAATATTCAGATACACATATAAGCAGAAAACATAAAGGGCTGGGAGAGCAGCAACATAAGGTACCTATCAAGGGCAAATCTTATGCCAAACTTCTGATGCGAGCCAGTAGAAATGGAATGAAATGAAATCAAACACAGAGATAAGAAAAAATCACCAGCTGCTTTAGATCAGGATCCAAATAAATATTCTTGTCATATTAAAAACAACACCAATAAGGTACATCATAGCCCATAGCTTGAACACTCAGTCTAAATACATCTAATCTTAGCCTATATAACAATATTACAAAGAGAACTTGTCGCAAGAGGAAAATACTTGCGTTTCACTGATATCTCATCAACAACCCTTTACAATAATTTCCTTCTGTGTTTTATAGCAGAAGAGACACAGAAGATTGACTGAGGAAGTAGGTGAACACTAAATGTGATATTAAACACAGAAATGAATGCAGAGCCGAAGCCCATGTCGTTTGACTGCTACGTATTTAATCTTTGTCACTTCTTTATGCAGGAGTGATCTTCTTCAGATTTACCTTTGAACTATATATGACTTTGATGCATTCTGGTGGCCATGCCTTGTTGTACTTGTGGGGAATAAACAAATGATGCATAACTGCTGAGAGGTCTGCTTCATAAATGTCTGACTATTTTTGAACTGTAGTTAGGGCGGAAATTCTTTCAGGGACATTCTGCATAATAAGAGCTGTATGGGTGCCCTGTACTTGATAGAGAAAAGCATTCTGCTGATGAATAAACCCAGATGGTACCTGCTACTGTGCCCAGGATCCTTTGGATCGATCCTCGGGGTCTTCATACTGCTGCTTTGCCTCTTAAAACACTGATCTAAGACTTAAGATCTTCATTAGCGGGCCTTAATCTCCCTTTGCTCTATACTGGAACGCTCTGCTGCTTCAATTCCACCTCTTACAGGTTAGCTCGGGTTTTAATGGTGATGGGAGATTCTCAGAGTCTGGAATCCCGCTTTTCGTTAGTGCAAATCCCGTCAGCTGCTTTCTTTGACAATTTTATAGTAGCGCCGGCCCTCGGATTTAATTCTGTCTGCAAACTTCTTCATTAAGATGGTATGACCGGAATATGGAGTCTTTCACCTCTAGCAACCCTGCAAAACAACAAATTGTGAAGAAATCCACGGGCGGGAAAATATGGAGGCGGCGAGGACACCATATGAACGCGGAAAAAGCCACGCAGATGGAGGACTGGGGAGAAATCGTGAAAAAACGATGACAGATTGCTCTGGTGGAGGTTCGGCGGAGCACAGAGCAAATACATGAAAATCGAATGACAACGTTAAAGAATACGAAAAGAACCAACTATACAGAATGGACGGGGAGGAAGTACGGAGGGTGCACGTGGAGGTGACTCGGCGAGGCAGGGCGGTGAGGAATGGTCAACAGAAGACAAACAACTCTGGGCTATCAATCGGGGTGTAGATCGATGGTTGAGAATGACAGGGCATTAAGTTGTGTGCATGTTCGATGGGCGACAACCGTTAGATGAGTTCCTCCAGATCTGACGGTCTTTAACAATTCCGCTGAGCGTCCCGAGCCGAGAGTTAACGCGCGGGAGAAAAGTGGTTTTAGAATCGTACAGGGGACAGGTGGCATGCGTTGAGTGGAATCGCTGGGCGATGGAGGAAAACCGCCTTCTGCAGATGAGCGGTGCGGAACTTATAGGCGGTTTCAGGGATAATGCACCACGGGGTCCACTAGCAGAGGAAGCATGGACTGTTGGATCAATATGTAAATGGATGATGATGGCCTGGGGTATGGTGAACGGGGGAGTGATATATGAAGATGGGCGGAATGTACAAAAACATTGGAATTTAATGCAAATGCGAGGGTTTGGGCCATGAAGGAAATACAAAGGAAAAGTGATGAAATACGATGAGGTAGATGGGAATGATTGTACGATACGGGACCCGTACGGAAATCGCAAATCGCAAAGGCGAAAGTGCGATGGCGCGATCGAAGGGAAATGCGATGGGCGATCGCATCACAAATATTTGCGACGTGATCAAATCACATCGCGAATGTTTGCGATGGATCAATCGAATACATATAAAGAAACTGCGATATGCGATAAGTGCGATCTGCGATGGATGCGATATGCGATGCGCGCCTAAGGATTTAAGCGCTTGGTCATGGGTAAGGGTTACGTGGGGAAGTGGTTTAAATGGGGCTGGTGGGAAAATGGGCTAAGCCCTGTTATAAAGTTGGAAAATGGGTTTTAAGGCCGTTTTAAATGAAATTAAAGGCTAGAAGGGGTAACGATAGAGAGGTGAAGGGGGAATTTAAGGGGATAATGGAGGGATTAAAGGGAAGCTTCAACAAAGGGAAAACAGATGTTGTGATGGGGAATTTTTCCAGGATATAGGGGTAAAAGAGGGAGTAATAGGTCCTTTTGAGCAATGGATCAGCAGAGAGGATTTGTGTTGGGCACAACACAAAGAGACTTCAAGGAGAATGGGTTTTCAGGGGAAAAGCATTCCTTGAAGGCTCCAGAACAATCCAGCCCCCGGCTTGCTTGTCAAGAATTTCATAGGGGGGCTAATAGTATGGTGAAGCGAATTCATGGGTGAATTTGAGGTGGTGAGATAGATCCTCAAAAACTCCATTCTTGAAGTGTTTCCCATGGTCGGAGGCTAACTCTTTGGGAACACCAAACCTGGTGATCACATGGTTAAATAGAAATCGAGTGATGGTTTCCGCGGTGTTGTCGTATGTGGGCATGGCCTCTGCCCACTTGGTGAAATAATCGACAACCACTATCATATATTTATGGTTTCCCGATGATGCGGGGTTGCAAGTCATGAAGTCAATTCCCCATTTACAAAAGGGGTCGACGATAATGACAGGGTGCAGAGGTCCGGGGGGGGCTCTTTATTTATTGGCGAAGCATTGGCATCGCTTGAATCTCTTGAATAGTGTAATGAAATTGTGAAAAATATCATGCCCATATGAATTTTTGGGTGGTGGCCATTCCAGATAGGTGACCACTACAAGCGCCTATGTGGCAGTCATTAAAGGTTTTTTCCTCTTTGTCGTGAGTGAGGCATCGACGTAAAATGGTGTCGATGCCTCGTCGGTACAAAGCATCTCCCATGAGGAGATATCGGGGGGTCTGTTGACATATTCACCAAGAGTCATCTCAAGTGAGATGAGGTCTAAATTTTTGAGTTCGTAGGAAGAGGAGAATGTCTCTGTACCAAGGGTCGTCTGTTTCTACAAAGAAAATATGTTCATCTGGTAGAAAATCATTTATCAGTGATCCCTTGGTATCTCTTGGTAGGTCTGTAATGAACTCTGCTAAGGTAAGTGCCTTTTTTCTTTTAGGGGAGTGAAATTGTAAGTCGTATTCTTCTATAATGACTATCCGACGAGTGTATTTATGGTTAATTAGGAAGCGTGTGAGTAGGTATTTGATGAGATTAATATCTGCGATGACCATAGTGGTTTTTAAGATGATGTAGTGGAAAAGCTTTTGGAATGCATGTATTAATGCTAGGGCAGTCTTTTCTTCAAGCTCATATCTGAATGCTGGGCTTGATAAGGTTTTTTTGAAGTAACAGATTACATGCTCCTTCCCATCTGGGCCTTCTTGGATGAAAAATTCGACTAATGTGGAATCCGAAGCTAATAGATACAAGATATAATATTTGTCATAGTTTGGGGGACTGATGAGTAGTTTTGAAGATAATTCTTCTTTTAGTGCATCAAATTATTGTTGGGTGTGATCATTCCATTTGAATGGGATGTCTTGGCGAAGGATGTGCAGGAACCCTTAAGCGCAGGTGGCATAATGCAGGACGAAGTGTCTAAGAAAATTGGCCTTCCCCTACAGGCTTTGTAATTTCCTGAGGGTTCGAGGTGGAGGTACCTCTTTGATGGTTTGGACCTTGAGGGGTCCACACAAATCCCTTACTGAGACACGATAAAACCTAAGAGCCTTCCTGTGCTGATGCAAAAGACATACTGGAGGGGGTTCAAGTGTAGGTTGTATTGATGACATCGTTGGAATACCAATTGCAGATCCTCAAGATGGTCTGAGCATTTCTCCGAGTGGACGGTCAAGTAGTCCAAGTAGACCAGGATAAGGTGTGCCAAGTCATGAAATATATAATTCATGGCCCTTTGGAAGGTGGCTCCAACATTTTTTAGGCCAAATGGCATCACCTTGTATGTGAATGTGCCCCAGGGGGTGGTGAATGAAGTTTTGTACCGGTCTGTGTGGCGGATTTGAATTTTGTTGTACCCAAAGAATCTATCCATGAAGGATAGAGCCTCGTGTCTTGCACAAGCATCGATAACTTGGTCGATGAATGGGGTGGGGTAATTTTCCTTGGGACAAGCTTTGTTCAAATCCCAAAAATCAGTGGAAACGTGTATAACGCCCTATTTTTTCATAACGGGAACATGGTTAGAAACCCAAGATGTATAAGCGATGGGGTAGATAAACCCAGCTTTGTGAATCTTATCGATTTATAATTTTGTTGCTTCTACCTTTGATGGGTGTAGTTGACGTTGTTTCTGGCGTACTGGAGGTATGTCAGGCCAAGTGTCAATATGGTGCTCTACGATGGTGGGACTAAGTCCAAGCATTTCTGAGTAGTCCCACACGAAGATATATCGATACTCTTGTAGCAATTGGGTATAAGAGGCCATTTCTTCTAGAGAGGATGTTGCCCCTAGCGAGATTTCTTTGACCTTTACAGGATTTTGGGATATGTTCACCTTGATGGTAGGTGATATGTTTGACATATTTCCTTCCTCGAATGCATCGGGTGCTGGGATGGGATTTTTTAACGAATCAACTTTTCCTGATGGGAGGAAATCTTTTGATTCGATTGCATAGATCTCCTGTTCTTTTTCTTGTCAGGACTGAACGTATTCTTGGGGAGAAAAAGTGAACGGGGATTCATTGCATCCCATGGATAATATGGCTCCATCATTACCTCTAGGATGTCTTAATATGAATGAAATAGGGACCCTAAAGGGGATTGATCGTGCACAAAGTTATGTTGAATAGGTTCAATCCACATGGAGCTAACTGAGAGACACGAGAAGGATTCCATCATCGATGTGGTGGAACCAAACGCAGTGGACAGAGTGTAGACAGATTGGGTCTACACTGTCGTAGGTACAACTACTCTTGTAGTTGCAGCTGACTCGACACCTATGGCAAATGAGTAGACAACTCGAGTCATAGTTCTGATACATGATGATATGAATCGTATATGGTGTATCGTGTCATCGGTGTTTGGTGGTGGAAGAATGTTCGTGATGGGAGTTTGCATAAGAATAAGGTTGGGTTCCCTGCGAGGATGGTCAATTTCCTGTGGGTGGAAATTGTGTCTAGTGCAGAGGTACCTAAATGTTTCCATTAGCGGGCATACCTATGGTTCATGGTTTTGGCCAGTGGAAATTGTACATGGTACCACTGTGCCAACTAAGTAGATTGTATGGGAATCAACACTACTCATCGTCCCAAATGTGGATGCTTGGACATGATATGTTGTAGAAGAGAAGGTCTTCTGCTTCCATTTCTATGTTGTTGGCTTGGTTGTGTCTAACTCTTTGGGGGAGTGTAGAATTAACGCTACTCTTGCCACTCTTAGCTTGGGGAGATGCTCACATTTAATTGTATGATAAAATTTTGAACAAATTTGGCAATAGGTATGTGTGATCTTATCTTGGTTAGAGAGAAGTCTTTGTTGCAGAGAAGAGACTATCCGAAAACTACTTGCAAGGGGCTTCAGTTCTTTGCACTGATTGACTCGGTGGTCAATCCGATTGCACAGTCTGCATGTTATCCTAGGTTTGGCTTGGGTCATGCTTGGTTGATGCGTCATCCTAGTTTGTCCATAACACTGTGTGGCTGAGGGGTTGCTGGCCTAGGGGTGATGTATTTTCTATATCGTTTGAGTTCATCATCTCGTTTCTTCTCTATTGTATGAATCATATCAATGAGGGGAAAAATTCATGGGATATAGGTACAACGTTGTCCAAATTGATTGCCTTGACATACTGGGAAAAATAGCCTAGATATGGGGGTCCCATCATGCTCATTTTGTGGTCTGGAAGGGTACCAGTGTCGCAACGCTGCTAAATCATGGAAAGTGGTGACCACGTGTTTGGGAATTTTACATAACACACATGTTGGTCTTCTCTGCAGAGAGAAGTTGGGGGTAACTAAGGGTTCCCTGATTGGTCGCTTTTCAGCTGAAAATAATAGGATGGATTTCTTATCAAATCTTCTTGGGTTGTCGAGCTGTTCATGGATTCTGAGTCCGTGCCATCTTCTTAGGAGAGGCGGACTATGGATGAGCATAAACTAGCTAGTGCTAATAGAAATCGAGGGATTTAGTGGCAACTTTCCACAGGGTGGTTGTCGGCACATAAAGGGCATGTGAACTATGCTGCTCGCAAGCCAATGTAATAAAATTGTTCTACGGGATACCATCAGTGGATGATTTCCAGGGCTACATATTCTTCGATGAAGTGATCACATTCATCACACATCATGCATCGTATGATAGGAGGGGGAAATATGAACGAGAGTATTTTTGGTGACCGTCATTCCTCTTGTAGGTACAAGATGGTATGAGGTTCATCTCCAGATGACTGGGTGGAGGGATCCTCTTGATAGGATCACTCGATGGTGTGCAAGGCATCCCTATATCGCAGGATTTCTGGGCAATGATGGGTATAGTTCCCATAATTGCTATAGATAGCACATTCATTATTGGTACATAATAATTTTCATTTAACTTTGGTGGCAGGTTCCTTTTTATGGGAATGCGGGGTTGCAATGTCTACCTCAGAGACAAGGAGTGGTTTTTATTCGTCCAGCACTGGGAAGATATGGGTAGGGTGCCCTATTATGTCGCATATAGCGCAAACTGGTGATTCTCGTTGTGTAGCAGTAGTTTCCAGCTTTTTTCCTCTTCTCTCGGGTTTCTTGGCCGTAATCATCGGTTTTGAAATGGGAATTTCCTTTGCAGGGATATTTTCGACTGTTTCCTAAACGGGCAGGGCCTTGTAATATTCCAAAATTAGCTTGCAGCTAATTGGAATATTGAATTTTGTTTTTATCACCTAGGAGTTGAATAAATGGGTAAGGAGGCCCATGCATATTAAAAATATGAATAATATCCCTCATAACATGAAATGGGATTATTAGAGGAGCTGGATTTCACACCCTCATGTGTGAAAAGGGACTTTTGCATATGGACAAGGTCAAGTTTGACCAAGTCAACAGTGCTGGGATAGTAGGTGGAGAACACTTTGAGAGACAGTGTAGTATGAATGGGAGGAGTATTCTTTGGTGAAGGAAACCCTAATGAGTGGGACCCATGGTGAGAGGGATTTCACTTGTTTAAAATAAGGGCAAGACAACCATTTCTATTTATGTTATGTATTCTTGATTTTATGGTCTAAGAGACTATTTGGCATTCTCTTGCTGTTTAGCAGAGTTGCAATGCTACTTAGCACAAGGCATTCATATTTAGGAATTCCTTATCCTTTCAAGAGAGGCCTCTTGAAGGAGCTTGCACTTCATTTCTTCACATCCAGGCTTAAGGCCAAGCTACCTCCTTCAGCTACAACGCAAGTTCTGTTGAGAGCTAGGTTGTGTTGCAGGGTGTTGCAGTAGAGGGTTGAAAAAACCACTTCCGGGGCTTGTTTTCCAAAGGAGAAAGCTTTCTTTCCTTTGGGAAAATAGTGAGGAATATTCTTGAGCTTATTTTAGTTCTTGGCACTTGGCCAACACATTTCCTTTCTCCTACAATGCAGTCCCTTTCCTAGACTGCGTTATTTTCAGTGTGAAATTGCAGTGAGGGTTTGCAGGATTATTGGAGGGTGAGATATTCAGTGATAGGATCAGCCTTTCACTTGGAAGATCCATTGGAGGAGTTCTACTTGTTCAGCTTATGCATCATATTCAGCCATCTCCATCTAGTTCTTGAGTTGCAACTACTACTTAGTATTGAGACTGCAACTCCGAAATTTTTCCACTTTTGCATATTTCAGCCAATCCTTCCAAGATTGTCTTGAAATTGTCTTTGGGAGCTTAGATCTTCACTCCCAATGTTGTATGAGCCATAAATTTGTATATCCATGTATTGGAATTTTCTAGCAGTAGTTGCTCCTTATAAAATTGTGCTGTCATAGCCTTGGGCATTCTTGTGTAGCAATGTTTTTCATATTTCATGAACATGTTGTCTTGAGGCTAGTATTGCCTAACTTGAGTGACAATTTCCTCAAGATCTTGTATACATTTTGCTGCAACAACTTAATGTGATGGCTATGTGCTCTTATTATCTTTTATGAGTTGATTTGTCACCTCTACTCCAGTTTGTGTTTATGTATTGCTGGATCTCCAATTTTGGAATATCTTAAAGATATTCTCACTATTGTAGATTTTCCCTATTTTGGGATATTACAGGCCTCCTCAAGACTAAGGGGCTTTAACCCTATGGTAGTGATGTGTGTGGATCATTTCCTAGTAGGGGGAATGAGATACCAAACTGGTATTGCGAAAGATATGTTTGGTAACACCATTGTTGCCAAAACCTGCTGGGATACGAAACTAGCTGGGGGGTAGAGGAAATGGGTTTGGGAAGCGTCGTAGGCTAGAGAGGATGTCATGGCTGAGGACTTGGTGTCATTACTGCTTGTCCCTATGTCCTAACTAGCTTCGGTGCTTGATGTGGACATCATGCACATCGGAGCCCTTGTGACATTAGGTGATGACTCGGGTATAATGGGAGGATCTCCTAGGAATGATTCTAGGATGGACGATGACTTGAACTGGCCTAGGATAAATTCTTGGTACTGTGAAAGAACGTCCATGGATGTATCTATGTCGAGTATAATTACAAAGGTGTTTTTTAGGGGTCGTTTTTCACTATGCGTCAATTGTCGACAGTAACAATGCGGTCCTTGTGAGGGAACATCATAGTGCGGAAGACAAAGGAGGCTATGGCTGACATGGCGTACATATAACTCTGACCAAGGAGTATATTATAGTCCAAGTGAGAATCCAAGACTTCAATGTCTATAAGAACCATCTTTCTGGATAAGCAGACTGGGACGTTTTGGTAGAGACCTATGGGGGTTGAAGGGTGACCATCGTATGCTATAAGCATGATGACTGATGTTTTTAGTTCGGGAGACCCTGACTTCTGCCAAATTGTTTTTGACATGATGCATGTGGATTCACCCCCATCAATGACACATCGGTGAATGATAATATTTTGGACCATTACTGGTATTTGAAAGGACTCCATTGAAGGAGGCCTAGGGGTGGCTTTGTCTAAGACAAAAGCCATTAGGCATGTATTGACAGGGTTGATAGCACCTAACATGGAAAGCAAGGCTTTCCGTTACTTTGGGCATGACTGTAATAATTCCAAAGTGGACATAGCAGCAGGTGATTTAGCTAGATCATCCACAATGCTATAATTATGGGCTGATCTAGAATAGTTTCATGCTCACCTGGTTGGTCCCTTAGCCACATTTGGCAAAAATTAAATAGGCATATTTGATATGGTCAAAGGTGCTATTGGCGCACTGGTACTAGCCCCTGACGTGTTGGTGTCTAGTGGGGTATCATAATTTCGATTCTGTGTTTGAAAAAACATCTTGTAGCCAGTCATGTAGATTTCGTGGCTATTTTTTCTGGAGTCGTTGGGATTTTGTTGCTGAGTGCTAACTGTCCCTTGATGGGGGAAGGGCTCCTGCATCACTACTGTCTACTAGGAAGATCCCCCTTGTACTTGTTTACTATGTAGCTTCTTAAGCTCAGGGAGGTCAAGACAGTGGTGAGTGTAATGGCTGTACTCACCACAGATTGAACAAGAGTGTTTTGTTCAAAGAGGTGGCCTTTTCTTCTACCGTTGGGCATTGCTTGGCTCCTAGTTTTGATTTTGGTTGGAGTTGCCTCCAGCTTGAGATTGTGGAGGGCGTTGCTGGTTGTTGCCTACCTGTCTAGGATTTCCTTTAGGCTTCTTTTTCCCTTTTTTCTTAACCAAGTTAGGAGGGTAGTTCTCCTGGTTATATGGTTGGCGCGGTTGGTTTTGGGAAGGCCGCACAAAGTTCACCTATGCATTATTTTGCATAGGCGGGTCTTGTGTTGGGGACTGAGCATAATGCGGTCCCTAGTTTGGAATTGACTGTCAGGGGGAGATCTTTCTTCAGTATGTCTATCTGCGTAGTGGGTCCCTTGAGCCAGAGGATAGGTCCTCCATGTTGATGGTGATACGACAATGCCCTACTGGTCAAATTTTTCGGAGGCATGTGATGACTTTGGTAGCTGGGTTGTGGTACGTTCTAGGTAGAATCATACGTGTAACTAGGGTTTTGAAGGCTGCTACCTGGGTAAATTCAGGTCAATGACCCAATTAAACTATCTGCAAAGTTTGACGCGCCTAGAAATCCTTTGTAACTTTGCAGGCTTGGGGCGTTCAGCAGGATATTGTAAATATACCATGACTACGTATAGATCAACTCAAGATGTTGGACCTTACTTATGGAATCCTCTTCGGATATGGGATTTTGTTGCACCACATCCTTCAAAATCTCTGTAGTGAGAGTTTTTAGGAACATGTTTAACAGTACTCGATCATTGAGTTTGGATTTACACAAAATACGACGCCGCCGCCATTCGTGGAGATGGTCCGGGATATGGATGGAAATGGTTTGCCTAAAGTGAGTCAGTAATTCCATTCTGGAAGCATGGTGGATGGGTAACTGAAAATAGGTCAGGAACGCAGTGGCGAGGGCACTAAAGGTTCCATGTGTAGTAGAGGGTTGCTCCATATACCATTTTGTTGCTACTCCTGTCAAAGTGCGTTGAAACAGTCTCAGTCGAATAGTATCATCAACGATCTTGTTCAACGAGTACCACAGGTGGAAAGTCATAGAATGATTTCCTGGGTCTTCTGCTTGCTTTCCTTCAAACTTTGGAATTTCCAAAGGGAGCTTCGTGGGCATGGGAGGCCATATGGGGTTGTGTGAAATGGGGTCGTTCGTCAACTTGGTTAAATCTGGTTGATACAAAGAAGCTAGAAAAGGTGACTGCCAGGTTGTAGCCATTGCGACTTGTGAAAACACAATGTTCTAGTTAGGAAGAGGGTTTATCTGCAACGCACCCTGCTGTGTATTCGATTGGATTCCTGAATGGGTAGAACTCCTCTGCCCTCTAGGGTTTGTGGGAGGAGTGGTATGTGGTGTGGTGTTTGGAGACTGACCAGGTTCCCAACTAAGGATGCCCCAATAAAGGATGAACCAATAATGGTGGTAGCATTCCGTTTTTTATGCCTAAATGGTGAAAAACCTGGAACCCCTCCCGGTAAGGAGGGGAGGTCCAAAAGACGTCTAGAGCGACGAGGTCCCGTTGGGTCTATTCTGGCATCGACTAGGTCTAGATTTGGAAATATTTGAGAGGATAGAGCTTATAATCAAAGAAAAATTGTGATCACATACATAAAACAAAGCAAAAATAAAATAAATTGTCCCTTTAAATTAATCCTATGTGATCATTCAATCAAAAAATATGGTTTTTGTTTGTTTGCGTATGATAATCAAATCCTAGAAGACCTAATCGTCCTCACACACTCAAATTTAACTGGGCTTTGAGAATATATCTTGCGAGTGCTGGCACAACGTCTCGTAAGAGCTGGCGATATCCCCAGTCAGTCGAAGAAAATCCACCAAGGTAAGGGTAGAGGATCTAGTGCTTGCCTGCACTGTCACTTATAGGGAAATGATGCCCTCATTTTGGCCACCAAATGCCACCATCCCACATGAGCGTTCGAGGCTTAAGCTTCTTGGTAGTTCAGCTAACAGTACCGAGTATCAGTCGGGTCAGGTAGCCCTAACTGATACTGCACGCACTGCGCTTAAGCCTAACCTCCTCTGAATCAGGGCTTTGACGTGCTCGAGTTTTATTTTACGTGGGTTGATAGGTGGATTTGAAAGCTCCCTAAACAATCAACTTCTATGTTTCAGGATGAAGAATGATCAAGGAGGCTTATTGGATTCCTACCCCCTTGATCCTAACTTAGACTATAAATTCGTTTGTGGCCCCCGTGGGGAGAATTTAGTGAGTTTTGTTAAGTTAGTTTTAGGTTTCTTTGCTGTTCTTAGTGTGTGGATGTGTGTGAGAAAAATGTGAACAAGCACATAGTTTGAACGTGTGGATATGCGATGATCCTTTTCAAAATCCCCTATTAAACTATGTTCTATTCTTCCTTGCTCAAAAGAAAAACATGTGCGGATATGTGCCACATTCTTCCTAGTTAATCTATATGATCAACTATAGGGAGATGGTTAGTTATGAATAGAGAGTGTTCATATGCTTGCCTAGGATCATCAAAAAATGCAAAGGTAGCATATATTACTTGCTCTTCTATCGACAATTCAATCCTGGTCTCGAAATCCTAGTGCAAAAAATTGAACTAAACTAATGACTTTTACACTAGAAAAAAGAAATAGCTAAGCATGAGTGGACTTGGGCCACTTACTTTGGCTAATTATCTAGGTGTTTTGGTACCTAAATTTGAAAAACATAATTTTTTTTTTCAAAATGTAAGTTAATTCCCCCCCCCCACTTAAAGTATGTGTGAACTTTGCAAAAATAAACTCGAAATAAAAATAACACTAAGCCTACTAAAAGCAGCTAAGAGTGAGATTTTAGAAAGATGCGGGGCACCTCAACCAGTGCTGGCAGATGTATTATGGGCTGCCAGGCACTTTACAAGTAGGGAAAGATAGAAATATGGGAAAAATTTCTCATTCTGTCTTTTGCATGAAAAAGGCTGAAACATGTGCGATGTCTGCATGCAAGTAAGCTCTGAATGTGCACCCTGGGTGCGTATTTCTATGGGAAATGCACACAAATTCCTACAAAAGTAATTTTTTGGAGCTGTTATGCTTCAGTTTGTCACTTGGGATGAACTAAGGATTGAAGGAGAGAAAGGGGGCAATTTCATCCCAACTCCACAACATAGACGGAGGTCTCTACAAAAAGGAACAACCACATAAACTTGGAAATAAAAGTTAGTGGAGTCACCAATCCTGTGTTAGTGTGTTTCGTGCACGCATGTACGAAATCACACAAAATTAAGGGGTGTGGTTTTCCCTCTTAATTTATTGGTCATAGGCAGAAAATATATGGAGTCAAGCAAGTTAATGGAACATGCTAGAACATAAACATACTAGATAGAGAAATAACATGCATATTCAAACATAAAAATTAAACTAGAACTAAAACAAGTAACACAAAATCTCTAAATAGAGTCAAACAACTTCAATAATCCAAACGAAGGCGCTTACGTCCCATCCTATTAAGTGATGGTAGGAAATTAGGATGAAAATTTAACCCACTTGCCAAGGGGCCCTTAGAACTTTGGGTTCTAAGTCCCAATGCAAGAATGCATTTACTTCCTAGCTCCCTTGGCGCAAATTATCCCTCTCTCTAATATGGTGGACTGAAGTTGTTGGATGGCCAACAACTGAGTCCCCTCTATCTTTGCTCCGGATCACACACTGCTGGTATTTCTTGGGGTAATTATGGCCAACATAACAATGTGCTCTTAATTTTTTCATCTCTCGGTGGCCTTTTATAGGAGAATTCAAATCCTCCTTCCCTCTCTTGGTACATTGTGGATGGTGACCCATGAGAGGGGGGTGATTCCATTGTGTGCCACATTTATTCCATTTTGTGCCCCCTTGATGTCCTAAGGAGGCTTGGGTGGCTTTCCTTAGGCGGCTTCAAGTGTGGAATCAATGTCCTGGAGTGTGCTTTTTGTGGTCCCGGAAAGTGACTTCCGCCACTCCCAGGATTGTGCGCTTTTTGGGTCAAAATGCGCACAAAGGCACACTTATTGAAGGATTTTGCGCGCAAAAGCATTTATGACTAATTCAAATTTGATTTTTCCTTAGACCTTGGAGATTTTTAAATGCTTTCCAGATTCTATAATGTCTCTCAGCCCTGTAAATCCTTCTGCCTGACATTAAATAATGGCGTCTTTGGTTGTACGATTTTCCAGTGTTAACAATTCCCATGAAAGGAAATATAATTACAAATGTAAGTAGAAAGTAACTCAATTGGCGTAGCAAATGGATTTCATCTAAATTGACATGATGGTGATGAACATGAGACAACAACTGTAGATGGAAACTAGAGTGAAATTTCTAGAAAACTAAAAGTATGAAAGATAAGAACTCCCTACAAATGGATGAGATCGAGGAAATTTGGCAACATATTGTATATTTATAGGAGAAAGTCTGAATACTGAATAAAAATTTAAATGAATCTAGTGTTGGAAGTTGGAAAGAGGTACACAAATTTCTAGACCTGAACCATACACAAGTGGAGGAGGGTGAGGATTCTAAATGATCTATGTATTGTAGCAATTTTTTTTGTTATTACGAACCAACTATCAGCTATATAAAAATTAGAATGTAATGAAAATTGTGAAACTATGTAGTCTCTTCGAAGTTATAGAATTCTATAGTAAGTTTAAGAATTTGTAATATTCCAAATCAGGAAAATGCTACAACAATGAGAATATCTCAAGATATTCTAAAGTTGGAGACCCAACAATATGCAAACACAACAAATGGAGCAGCTGTAACACTCAACTCATAGAAACATGAGAGAAATCCATATCCATCTTATTAAATAGTAGCAACAACAATAGAATACAAGATCTTGAGGAAAATGCTACTCAAGATAAGCAATGCTCAGCCTCAAGAGACAAGTACATAAATCAAGACAAAACCACTGCTACACATGTATGCTCAAGCTATGACAGTGCAATTTTATAGATAAACTGCATACTAACATATGTCAAATACATAGATATATAAATACCTGGCTCAATACAACATTGGGAGTGAAGATCTCATCTCCCAAATGCTACCTCATGTCAATCCTAGAAGGATTGGCTCTAAAATACAAAATCTGCAAAATGCTGGAGTTGCTGGGTAGTAGCTGCAACTCAGAAATAGAACTGGATGGAGAAGACTAAAGATGTTACAACCAATGACAATATCTCCTCCAATGGATCTCTAGAATGAAAGGTTGATCCTCTCACCTAAGATCTCACCCTCCAAAGATATCTGCAAAGCCCCACTGCAAATGCTCCACTAAAATAACTGAGTCACTAGATGAAACTGTGTTGTGGGGCTAGGGAATGAGTTGGCCTTGATGCAAAAGTCTGCAATAAGCTCTGGAATTCCTCCAATCTGATCTCCCAAGGGAAAGAGAGACTCTCCCTCTAAAAAATAGCTGATGGAGCTGGTGTAGTGAACCCTCATTGCAACACCCAGCAACACAACATTATTCTGCTATAGAAATACCACTGTCTTGATGGAAGATGCATGGCCTCAAGCCTAGATGTGAGGAAAATCAATGCAATCCTTCAAGAGGCCTCTCAAGAAGTAGAAGGAATCCTAAACAGGAATCCCCCCGGAAACTCTTGCTAAACAACAAAGGATGCACAATTGTCCGAATAGACAATGAGATGAATAATACAAGCATGAGAAACAATGGTTGCCTTTCCCTCCTTTTAAACAAGCGAAAGATATTTCTCCATGGGCCCCATCCATTAGGGTTTCCTCCACCAAATATCCTCTTCCTCATTCATATTGCACTATCTTCCAAAGTAAGCCACTCCTCCTATGGCAGCGCTGTTGACTTGGTCAAACTTGACCTTGTCCACTTGCAAATAACCATGTTCACACATGAGGGTGTGAAAACCAGCTTCAATGATGATCCCCTTTCATACTATGGGGGATTTTATTGAGATTTTAATTATGCATGGGCATCCTTATCCATTTATTCTCCTCCTAGGTGAAATCAGTGAAAATTAATATTCCAAATTATTTTCGGAAAATTTTGGAATATTACAAGCCTCCCCTCCCAAATGTTGCTTGTCCTCAAGCAACTGCAAGGAAAGAAATGGAAAGCCTCCTCTCAGGGCATGGAGTCTATAATGCGTTGAGGAACATCTTCCTCATGTGGATCTTCCATCCCCCAAGCAATCATCCATGCAAAATGAGTTACCTCCCAACATGGCAACTCCTGAAAGTCATCCTCCACCTCTAGCTTCGGTAATGTAGGTGGGCTGAAAATCTGATCTTGGTAGAAAAAATAGCCTACCCCACATTTTCCTCCTCTCCACTTAGGATAAGTGTAGAGTGTATGCTGATCCTGGGCTGCAATGACATTGCCTTCAAATGGCAATATGGAGATTAGACATCTAAGGATCTCTCCTCTAGCGTTATGTAACATGTTGGCCCAAATCATCTCATATGTGATGAGTGGGAAGTCATCATCATATGGCATCATATTCCTCATATGGCCCACCTCATAAGGAAAAAAATAAGCTGCTATAGTGGCCATACCATCTCCCATGCTCCCTCTAGAACATGTAGTGCAAAGTGTGTGGGATTTTTCTCCCTCCAAGGACACATTCACCCGATGTGTTTCTCCTCCCGACATGTCCCCAAGTAGAGCTTTAGCAATATCAACCAAGGAAACCATAAGGAGAATCATGCTGGCTGCCATGTGAAGTAAAGGAGAAGGACAATGGTCCCTCAAATGTAACCAACGCAGTTTGACTCTCCATTGCCATAGAAAATGAAATGATGGGTGGCCTCCCCACCATTTGCTTGCTACCCCAATATCTTCACCAATATGGAGATAGTGAATGATATAATGTGCAATGTGAGTATACTCTCCATGAGAAATATTCTCCCCATATCCACTTAGGGAGTGATCATCCATAATGGCCTCATGTAGACCATCAAATCTAGAAGGAAGAATAATCCTTCTTTGAGAAAATCCCTGCACATATATCGTTAAGATATGCATATATATAGAAAAATCACTATGAAAATCAACAACACTCTTGCCACATGTTTTTCTCATATAAATGGAGTGGCTCATAGATGAGTCTTCCCTCATCCTCAAAGGGAAAATAGTTTATTGTGCAAACTCCTCCATCTTCTCATGATCCATGGAGTGCCTCCTCAAGTTCTTCAAGTGGTTTTTCCCACAATAAGGAAAGAAATGTAATGTGGCATTCATTGTTGGCCCATGGTTCCTCCTGAAATGTAAAACATGTATAGTAGGGAGAATCATGCTCCCAATGGGCATCCTCAATATTAAGCCCACTCTCGAATAAAAGCTCCCCATGAACATAAAATATCAGCGATACATGGAAGCATAGTACAATAAGAACAAGTTTCCAAATGACAACCAAAGAGTGAATCATAGTTCCATCCATGGAACCAACATAGTGCATCCCTTGCCTGCATCAAATCAAACAAAAAAAAGTGTTCTCCCAGCCACTTGTTTGCTGCCACAATCATTCTACAAGATGTAAACATGGAAGTACATAAGGGTGTCAATGGTGCACACCAAAAATCATGTGGCTCTCCCCACAAACCACCAATGAGATAGCCAACATCAATGCTACAAATGGCTTCAAGTACATCACTATACAATATGCAAGAAGAAATAATCCTCCTTGGTACAATATGCTGCTCATAAATAGACAAGAAGTAAAAAACATAAGGTGGAATTGTACATTCTCCATTATGTACATGAAGACTCGAGCTGAAATGGCTCAATTGAAAATGATCCCTTACTCTTAATGAGTAGGAAGGTGGTTGTGACATCCTCTCCATCATCATCCGGGCTCTGCATCTCTCCATGTGATGATGTATGTCCTGCAAGATGCCCTCCCAAATGAACTCCTCTGCCAAGGCAACATATGCATCAAAATGCATGGAAAATAAGTCCTCATGTGTTGCATTCAACAACTTCTCCTTGAGACTAGAGTCTCTAGTCAAGAAGACTCTTCCATGTGAATAGATGAACATATCATCTACCATGTATCTGTCATCTCTCTCTGGATCATCGAGAATCATGCATGCACCAAGATCCTTGGAGTACTCTACTAAGAGCTGAGACCTCCAGTAAGGATCAATCCTCCTAAGAGACAGCGATGATGATCTGGCATGTGTATCTCTCCTCATGCTGTTGTCTGCTACTTTGACATCCCTCATGCCAAAGTTCTTCTCCAAACTCTTCACCTCTCCAAAATCCAAGAGCGGTAAATCCAAAGACAAAATTTCTTTCATCGATGATAGATCTGGTGGCCTCCTTGGTGGAACGCCTCTATGCAGTGAGACATCAATGTCAAGAGAGGACTGCACATATGGTTGGGAAATCTTTCCCTTGCTCTCACAGCGCAATACAGTCTGCCTCCCCTTTGCAATAGCTCTCTGAAATAGAGAAGGGTGTGTGCCTCTCATCACATGATGCTGCTCTTCCTCCCTTCCTCCTCCTTCCAACTGCAATGCTGCACAATCATGCTGCTCATTGATTATGCTTGGACCTCCATGTATGAGATCCTGGGGACTTCCTTGAAAAGATGCAAGAATCCCTCTAGTGGGAGCATGAGCTCCTCCTTCCTCTGCATGAGGTGCTAGATCAACTCTAGAAATGACAGCGTTGTTGCCCTCAGCTTCCTCAACATGATTGGGCAGCTCTCCAATGATTGGATCCTCTTTTTGAAAATGGATCTCTATGCCTCCTTGTGCCAAAATGCAAGATGAAGGTCTTGCCTCCAATAAAGTATCATGCAAGATATTAGCCTCCTTCATGGTTCTCTGAATTTTTCTTGAGTCTATGGTTTCCTCCATCACGTGCAAGGGTTTTGTTTGTTTTAATGTGTTTTCTTCCTCCACATGTGTTTCAGAATTTATCCTACTAAATCTCCTCATCAAAGTTCTAATGAAAATTGCATAGGAAGAGGTATTTTCATTTTTCAAAGTAAATGACTCAAATAACCACCATGCATAGACCTTACCTCCCAAGTGCAGCGCTGCTACTCTGATGGCTTCATCTTCAGAAATCTGATGCTATTGCAAAAAGGTGTCTAGCTCTTCTATCCAAGCCCTGGCTAACTAAGTTGGGGAACCCTCCAAGATAGATAGAAGAAATCTATCCTCATTATGCTGCTTGCTCCTCCTCACCATGACCTTGCAAAACTTCAGAAAATTAATATGATCTCTAAACTTCCGAGTTTGAGATTCATACTCATGTAAGAAACCACTAAGAGTTCCTTCCTTCGGCATTCCTTCTTCTTCTTCTCCTCTCATGGAAAATTTGGCCATGTGACTGCGTTGTACATCATAGGGTGTGGGTGCATTCTCACAATATCTATAAGGAAATCTAGAGTTTGACTCAGTTTCAAACCCTCTTGGAGATCCTGCACATATCTCCCTTCTTATCTTCTCAAATTCTTCATGAATGCTCTGTACAGATCTTGGAAGAATCTTTGTAAGCTTATCTTCCTTTTTCTCTCCATGAAATGGAGTCTTTATCTTCTCTCTTCTTGATAGCATGATGGCTGAGATCCACCGGCTGAGCCAGAGAACATGCTCTGATACCACTGTAATATTCCAAAATAGGAAAATGCTACAACAATGAGAATATCTCAAGATATTCTAAAGTTGGAGACCCAACAATATGCAAACACAACAAATGGAGCAGCTGTAACAATCAACTCATAGAAACATGAGAGAAATCCATAGCCATCTTATTAAATAGTAGAAACAACAATAGAATACAAGATCTTGAGGAAAATTCTACTCAAGATAAGAAATGATAAACCTCAAGAGATAAGTACATAAATCAAGACAAAACCATTGCTACACATGTATGCTCAAGCAATGACAACACAATTTTATAGAGAAACTACATACTAACATACGTCAAATACATAGATATATCAATACATGGCTCAATACAACATTGGGAGTGAAGATCTCATCTCCCAAAGGCTACCTCATGTCAATCCTGGAAGGATTGGCTCTAAAATACAAAATCTGCAAAATACTGGAGTTGCTGGGTAGCAGTTGTAACTCAGAAATAAAAATGGATGGAGAAGACTAAATATGCTACAAACAATGACAAGATCTCTTCCAATGGATCTCTAGAATGAAAGGCTGATCCTCTCACCTAAGATCTCACCCTCCAAATATATCTGCAAAGCCCCACTGCAAATGCTCCACTAAAATAATGCAGTCACTGGATGAAACTGCATTATAGGGCTAGGGAATGAGTTGGCCTTGATGCTAAAGTTTGCAATAAGCTCCATAATTCCTCCAATCTGATCGCCCAAGGGAAAGAGAGACTCTCCCTCTGAAAAATAGCTGATGGAGGTGGTGTAGTGAACCCTCACTGCAATACCCAGCAACACAACATTATTCTGCTGCAGAAATAACACTGTCTTGATGGAAGATGCTTGGCCTCAAGCCTAGATATGAGGAAAATCAGTGAAATCCCTCAAGATGCCTCTCAAGAAGAAGAAGGAATCCTAAATAGGAATTCACCCTATTGGGGTTCCCATGTTTTGGCAAGTTTGGCAATACCAAAAGATGAGACAACATCAAAACCACTTTCAGACCTCGGGATCTAGCCCTCCTGGGTCCAAAGAGGGATCTCTCTGTATAGGCAAAGGTATATGTCTTTGAAGCTTTGTTTTAAGGTTTTAGGCTAGTTAGAGGCATGAGTTTGTTTGTTTAATTGTTTGGTTGTTGGGAAATCAGGAAGGAAGGGTTCAGTACAAGACAAGGATGAGAAAAGAGGATTTTAGGTAGAGGAGAGGTGATTTAGAGAACACTCGAGACCATTGGGAAATGGAGTCAGGAAAGGGTTTACTTGCTATTCAATATGTAGGCCTTTAGTTGGGCTAGTCATCTAAAGCATTGGATCTTAAAGATGATTGTATGGCATGAAATGGTAAGAAAGAAAATGAAAGGAAAGGAAACCTCCAAGGTGACCATTCAAGAATTAGATCCAGAGACAAGACATGCCATTAGACACCTGTGATCCAGAACCTAAAGGGTAACTCTTCAGACAAGGAAACATTAAAGATTTCAAACACAAAGGTGAAAACCCGAGATCAGAGAGAGACTTTGAACTCTCAATGCTTCGGCATCCAGCCTAAGGGAACTTAGAAAGTTTCAATTGATTGAAAGGACCCTAGTGAGACAGAATCAACATTTTAAACTCCCAGTATCCCAATTCTTTCAATTAAAACCTAGCAAGAACATTTAAGCACAGATTCATTAATTCATACATCAGCTAGCAATAAATATCAACCACTACACTGGTTAAATTAATTTGAATCAGTCCTCAAATAACACATATAGCAGAAAACATCGAAGGTAGGGAGAGCAGAAACATAGGGTACCATGCGAGGGTAAATCCTATGCTAGAATTCTGATGCGTACTAGAGAAATGAAATATGATGAAATCATGAAGGAAAACAAAGACAAAGTCAGGAAAACATCACCACTGCTTTAAATCAGGATCCAAAGAAATGTGCTTGTCATATTAAAGAGCAACACCAGTCATGTACAACATTTCCAACAGCTTGATATTCAATATGAAAATTTCTTCCTCAGCCTATCTTACAACATTACACAGAGGACTATATCTCAAGAGAAACAGATTACAATTCATAGATATCTGACCAACAACCTTTACAATGAGTTTCTTCATGAGTTTATAGCTAAAAGAGAGGAAAAGGAGGTAGATGAAACACTAAATGTAACATTAAAACAGAGTAGCAGAAGAAGGTCGAGTCCCATTCTGTCTTAATATCTGAGCATTAATATTCAGTACTCTTTGGATGAAAGAGTGGTCTTCGACATGCTGCAATTTACTCCAGGTATGTTCTTGATGTGCTTTCGCTATAGTACTTGCAATACTTTGGTGAATAAACAAAAGGGAGATAATTGAATATGAGGTATGCCATACTGTGTAACAAATGTTATGGTAGCATTAGGATTGCTGTCAGGGGGAAATCTTCTCGGTGACACAATGTAGAATAAAGAAAGTATGGGTACTGTGTCCTTTCTCAGGAGGAAGCTTCTGCCAATGTGAAACACTAATGATATTGTTTTCTGTGTGTTAGGCCTCATTAGGCCCTCTGTGATTATCATGAGGTCTTCAATCTGGTGCATCCGCCTTTTAAACAATGAATCAAAGCTTAAATTCTTCCATTACAGGCCTTAAACTCTCTGATTACCCACTGATACTCTTTCCCGCTTCACTACTGTCTCTGTCTACGAAATTCATGCTTTACTGGCGTTGAAGAGGTCTCACAGAATTAAACTCTGTCCTTTAATGAAATATTTCCGCTTAGTAACCTTTCCAAGCGTTCTTCTAAAAAATCAGGCTCTAAAATTAGCGTTCTCTGCGAGTTGTGCCACTATAACAGTGACTGTGAGCAATGGCAGAGTTCACTGCCTGTAACCTTCAAAAACACGCAAACATGTCTAAGAAATCCATGCATCAGGGGAAGACGACCGTGGTGGAATGCTATGATGATGGCAGTGCAACATGGAGGCAATGGTGGATGCAAGGTGAATGGTGGAAAAATGTAGAATTATGGTGAAAAAATGCAGTTGATGAAGGTTTGGTGGAGAAAAGCATGTGGACCATCTGATCATATCTGGGGCGATGATCGACGGTGGAGATGGGCTAATAGAATGACTTTAAAAGGTTGGGCGTAATGCAATAAAATTTAACGTAAAACATTAAAGTTCTAATGTTGGTGGAATGATATGACGTTTAATGAAAAACCCAAGGTTCGTGCCTTTAAATGAAATACACAGAAAATGCGTGGAAAACATATGAAATGGGCGCATATGGTGGGACCCGGTCATGGGAAGAGGGCGATTCAATTAGGACCGTCAGATCTCAGGAGGAGACTGACGGCTGCGATGATCCGATGCAATGCATGGGTTGCACGATGAAAAACAAGGGCTAGGACGCGAGATGCAATGAGGGTCGTTGATCGAAGCATATCAATGGTCGGGATCTACAGATGAGATTTTGGGCGATGAAGTGGGGAAGTGGTTTTGGGATGAAAAACTGTTGGTTTCGCATGACAGAAGGGCCGAAAGGATATTTAAATTTTTCAACACGATATGGTTCTTTAGCTAGCATGTGGCTCTGGAAAACCCCCCATATCGTGTAAATTTTAGGCATTAAACACCCGACATGAAATCTGTACGATATGAATGTAGACCTTTGGATCTGGGTCCATGAGATCTGACGGTGGGAGATGGAGCGCGATCTGAGGAGGTGCACGGACATTAGAGGTGGGGTCGAACGAACGGTGGTTTTATTGTGGGTCGTTCGATCTGGGGACGAATGGCTAAGATTGGCAAAGGAGATACACAGGCAGAGAAAATGGTTAGTGGGTGGGAGAGATCTAAGCCGTTAGATCATCAAGGATGGACGGCTATGATCTAATCATAGGGGAGTGATGGGAGGGTCAAAACTTCGATGAGAGATGGTGCGATTGGCTTTTGACCGTCGGATCTATGAGAGATCGACGGCTGCGATTGAATCGGAGGATCCCAATCGGGGGACACATGGTGGAATGAGGTCAAATATTGGCCGTTGGTTCTTATGGATTCAACGGCCAAGATCGTGTCAAAATATCACAATCGAGAGGGACAGAGGATGGCATAGTTTAAAATTTACGATTGCGATCGGAGCGAGGATGCGAGGACCATCGGATTAAAAGGCGAATCGATGGTGGAGAAGGTCATCGGAGGTTTACAACATAGTGTGATCGGGGCATGATGGAATGAGTGTAGAATATCAGATCTATTCAGATCAATGACGGAAATTATTTCAAAGCCGACATACCCAATACACTATCACATCGGAAGTTTTGTTTTACGAAGAAAATAGGCATGTCCCGCTTCGATTCTTCGATGCGATTAGCGCCTTTTGGGCTAGCGCTTGGTTTTAGTGCCAGGGCTTATGGAGGGGAAGTGGTTAGGGGCTGGACGAAAGGGGCTGAGCCTTCACATGAAAAAATATGGGTTTTTAGCCAAAAACGGAGCCTTTAAGGCTACAATTAGGCTTTTGGTTAGGGGAAAAAAGGGAGTGGCAATCAAATGAAAGGATTTCACTTGGTTTAAAAGGAAGAATTTGATGGTTTGGGAAACTTAGGAGTGATTTTTGAGGTTAACGGGGGAATTTTGAAAAAGGGAAAAAAGGCCAAGATGGGGAATTTTTGCAGAGATACAAGGGTAGATGAAGGCTCTTCAAAACACAATTTTTTCACAGACAGTGAGGCTTTTTGGATGGAAACAACAGTGAAGATATTTTTAAAGGAAACAAACACATAGAGGCTTCAAGGATGAGATATTTTCATGGGAAATGTATCTCTTGAAGTCTCATAAAACAATTTAGCCACCTTTTTGCTTGACCAAAATTTCATAGGTGGCTAACAGTGGCTCCACATGGGGATGGCTTCTTCTTGAAGGAGTCAAGAATTCAGAAAATAGATCTTTGGAGTAGGCCATATGCCTGATCCTTGAACCATCTTTCTTATTTGATTCATCTATTACAAACATGATGGATAAATCAGCAGAAAACATACCCAAGCAATCTACCTACCCATACTACAATCCTAACATTTTTTCTTCAAGGTGCATTTGAATTTGCAGACCTTGCTTCATCATTTTTTCTTTATTGAAAACAAAAACATACTAATCTAATTCTATCCTTATCACTCCATGAGACCAGATTAAAATATTGGCCTCATATGTTTCTCTACCTAAATCTAATATCTACTGGGATTAAACTGTCCAGCAGATTTCTTCTCTACATTCTATGACAAAAATTTAAAAACAGTCAAACTAGGATTAGACAGTCTAGTTCGTTGTGGATCCAAGGCATAAATAGAGTTGCACATGGACTTAAATTGCAGAAACTTGAAACCAAAATTTCGAAGGTTTGAAATATGAAACTTTGAAGCATCCTTCTTTCCTTTGTGACTCAATTTTTGAGCCTGTTAGAGTCACTTTCTTCTTCCCTTCAGCTCTGGTTTTGGGCTTGTTAGAGCTGATCTCTTTTCTTCTTTGCTGGTTCAGATTTCGAGCGTATTAGAACTAGCTTCATTACTTCCTTTGGCTCAGGTTTTGATCATGTTAGAGCCAATATTTTGTACTTCAAAGGTCCAAGTTTTGAGCATGTCTGAACCTCTCCTTCTCTGTTTTTTGAAACATTTTTCTCTTTTCTTGAAAATAAAACACAGCAACGATATTTACAATGGAAATGCAAACTGGAAATTGGGAATCAACAGTAGTAGTGTTTGAGCATCCTGCCATTGACAGGACCCCCAAATAGATCTGTTCCATCAAGTTCTTGTAGAAAAAAGGCATTCGGACCCATAGTGGCCTGTATGATGTAATGACCCTGCCACAAATTGTCAAATTTGCCATGCTTTCCTTTGTCCTCTCTCCTAGAGTCCCACTTTAGAACTTTATCTCCAATTTCAAAGTCTGAAGCTTTCATTATTTTATCAAATAACCTCTTAATATTTTCCTGAACTTTCAGAGCTTTTTTATAGACCTCTTCTCTTGTTTGTTGGAGATGAATTGTCTGATTTATCCTCCTCACCATACTGTCCTCTTCTGTTTGGATCTCTTGGACTAGTTTAATCACTGGTACCCCAAGGCTGGTTGGAAATAATACCTCTGTTCCATACACAAGCTAATATGGTGACATGCCAATGAAATTCTTTGTTGTAAGCCTGTCAGCCCACAAAGCATGCACTAATTTGTTATGCCATGACTTTTTGTTCTCTTCCAGCAGCTTTTTGATAATGGTCACCAAGCTCTTGTTTGATGATTCAGCTAACCCATTACCCTGTGGGTAATAAGTAGTTGAATGACCGAGTGCTATTTGGTACCTGTGACAAAAATCAATCATTTTCTTGGATCCAAAAGCAACAGAATTATTAGTGATTATTTTTCTTGGGCATCCAAACCTAGAGAGGATGTGGTCTTCTAGGAACTTAATGATGACAGAATCTGTGGCATTCCTAGAAGGTATGGCCTCAATCCATTTCTTGAAGTAGTATTTGGATGTAAGGATCCACTTGTGTTGTGCAGAAGAAGTAGGGTGTGTTTCCCCTATGAAATCTAGGACCCATTGCAAAAAGGGACCCTAAACAGTAATGGGTTGTAAGGGTAAAGGGAGGAGCTTTCTCTTGCCTTCAAAAATCTGGCATTTGTGGCAGGCAATTATCATTTTGTGTATGTCATTGAAAAGTGTAGGCTAGTAATAGCCAACTCTGAGTATTTTGTTAGCAGTGGATTTCCAGCTCAAGTGACCTCCACACTCTCCTGCATGGAACTCCTGTTTAATTCTCTCTGCTTCAGTTTCAAGAAAGCATTTAAGCAATAGACCATTTGCATTTTTCTAGTATAAAAATTCATTCAATATGAAATAGGTCCTAGCTTTTAGCTTCAGGAATTTGGCCTTAGTATTTGATAGATTAGGAGGGGCATTAAGGTTTGTGAGCACATACAGGATATCAAAATACCATGGAGAGTTTTGAAATTTTTCCTCAATAGTTGGATCAGGCAATCCTTCCTGTTCATCCAAGGCATCTACCATGTTAATGTAAAGGTCTTGTAGATTTGATTCAATCATTATTTGAGCTAAGCCTTGACCTTTGATCAGTTTCGTGGGTCTTATTTCCAGGTCATATTCTAAAATCACAGCGATCCATTTTCCCCTCTTTCTGTCCGAATCTTGGGACAAGATGTCTTTAACCACTATATTAGGCATGTAGGCTATGGTGTGAGAATGCATTATATACACCCTGAAGTACTTCAAGGCATTAGCCAAGGCATAGGCTTGTTTTTCCATTATGTTGTATTTCAAGGGTGCATCCCTCAGAGCCTTGCTGAAGAAAGAAATGGGCTGTTCCATTCCCTCTGGATTTTTCAGTAGTAGAACTGCAGCCACTGTGTGCTCGGAGGCAAAGGAAAATATCAGGAAATATTTTGAGAAATATGGGCTAATTAGAACAGTAGCCCGGGTGAGTGCAAGTTTAACTGATTCAAAAGAATTTTTAGCCTATACAGTCCACTTAACTCTTACACCTTTTTTCAGCATGTCAGTCATATTCCTAAGGTGCTCAACTAAGTTGGGAATAAACCTCCTTAGGAAGTTAATTTTCCAAATAAAGGACTGTAACTCTTTAATGCTTCTCGGGTGTGTGATTTGTAGTATTCCCTCAACCCTCTATGGCTCTATCTTAATTCCCTTCTCAAATATAATGTGGCCGAGGAGCTTACCTTATTGTAGCCCGAATACAGTCTTTTTGGGATTTAATGACAGACCGAACCTTCTACATTTTTCAAAAACTCTTCTCAGATGTTTTAGGTGCTCCTCATCAGTCTTGGAATGGACTGTTATGTCATCCAGATAGATGACAATGAAGTGCCCTATTTCATCTGAAAAATCTATGTCCATAGCCCGTTGGAAGGTCGCGCCAGCGTTCATATGTCCAAACGACATTTTTACATACATAAAAGTGCCCCATGGAGTGGTGAAGGCGATCTTGAGTTGATATTCTAGGAGTAATAAAACATGGTTATAACCTGAAAAACCATCTAGCAGGGAGATCCTTTTTGAGCCTACTACCCTATGAAAAATGTGTTCCATTTTTGGCAAAGGGTAATTGTCTTTAAGCGAGGCTCTGTTAAGGTTCCTGAAATCAATGCACAGTTTGATCTCAACTATTTTATTTCTCATAGATACTAGGTTCGAGACCCAATCAGAGAACCTCACAAGAACTATTATTCCTGCCTCGTACATCTTTTTTATTTCCTTTTCTACTACAGGTAATTGTTTTGGGTTAATTCTGTGAAGTTTCTGTCTGAAGGGTTTCTGGTTCTCTTTCAAAGGTATTTTGTGTTGTATAATGTTTGTGTCATAGGCTTTTAAGTCCTCGTAGCTCTAGGCAAACACATCAATGAATTCTTTAAATAAGTCAATGTATTTCTTTTTCATGTCTACAGGCAAGGACTTAGCCAATTTTATCATCTTAGGCTTGTCTTCAGTTCCTATTTTTCATTCCTCAACGTCAGAGTCCGAGTGCTCTATCGTGTGTTTTTTCGCTACATCATCGAAATCAAAAAGATATTCTAAAGGTGCCAGACCTCGGGGTATGTTCTTATATTTTTCCTGTAGCACCTCTATTTCCTCTTTACCTGCATTATTACATTATTCGGTCATATTTCTAATCTGTTCAGTTAAAGTGTTTATTTCAATGTTATGGGGTGATATTTCTTCGTTGGGGGGCTCCTCACTCAGGCAGCTTTCATCAGATTTAGAGTCTGAATCAGAGAATTCAAACTCGTTCCTGCCTATCAGGAAATATTCAATCTACTTATCACCCTAAAAGACTTGCCAATATTTCTCGTTGTCAGGCACAACAGGTCTTTATTTTTTCTGAATGATGATCTGTTTGTCACTGGGGGGCTTGTGATATGAACTACCTATGTAGGCTAATCCATTTGCAATTGCGTTCTGACTCCTAGGAACAAACACCAGCTCATATTCCACAAAGTATTTCAATAAATCCATGGCATCATTCCTTTATGCTCTCAACCTAGGGTGTTTTGCTGTCTATTCGCCATTCACTTGTTTAATGATTAACTTAGAGTCTCCATGTATAGCTATCCTTCGGGCTCTTATTTTTCTTAATAAATTGAGGCCTAGGATAAGAGCCTCATATTCCCCAATATTGTTTGTACACTTGAAGTTAAGATTAAAAGCATGACTCTCCATGTAGTCACCCTCAATTTTATGCAACCACACTCACGCTCCTGCAGTTTTTCTAGTGCAAGACCCATCAAAATTCATTTCCCATAAGGGATAGTTTTCGTGTTTATCATTGATTTCTTCTCTAACATTGTTTCCATTGTTATGTTGTAATGGGGGGTCTGTTTCATGGCATGGAGGGTTTCGTTCTTCATGTTGTGTGTGGGTTTCAGAGAGAAGGCTAGTCAGTTGTTTGCATTCTATTTCTTGTTCACTCTGAGTTTGAGCTTCAGTGTATTGTCCAGAGGATTCTTCTTCGTTTTCTTCCAAGTCCAGAGTGGCCATTATGTCAAAATCTATGGGCTCTATTTCATTTTCTGTATCTCTATTTTCTAGTTCTGGCTCTTCTATAGATTCATTGTTGTGGAAGATAAAGGAGTCCAGTTCTATGTGTACAGAGTACAAAGGTGAATTTTTTGGCTTTTCAGGGCTGCTGACCAAGAATTTCATTTGTGCCTCTCTATACAGTCTCCTAAGCTGGCTAAAGACAGGGATCGTGGTATATGCCCCATCCATCTGCATTGTACCTTGCATCTTGGCTCCCCATGACCTCGATAGTAACATTCCATACTTAGGTGGCACATATGCCACTACAACATCCATAACCATACATTTGGTTGGAATCTGGGTCAAGTTCACACACACGTCTTTGATCAGGCCAAGACACTTTACCCTGCTAGAGTCAAATGAATATAGGTATTTATAGGGACGGGTTATTTCTAGGCCTAACCTCTCCATAACTACCTTAGGCATCAGGTTGTGTGATGCCCCAGAGTCATGCATCGCATTGTGAAGGATCTTGTCATGGATGTTGAGACTGATGTAAAAAGGAGGTACTACCCCTTCCTGAAACTTCCCTTCTATCTTTGGACCAAACAGAAGGGTTGGTTGATCATCACTCAGATTGACAATATCAATATTCTCAATTAGATTTAGAGCTTTCAAAATTTGGCCTTTATATACATCCTAAGTGGCCAGCTCAGAGAGTGGAATAGAGATTTTAATTTTTGCAATCTCACTCTCCAAATTGAAGGTGGATTGACTCTTCGTGATAATCAACTCTGTTTTGTTAGCCACTATTTTAGTGGTTGAATCGATGTGATGATTTTCACTATGTACATTGTTAGGAATTGTTTTATTAGGGGCACTAACTGCAGTGCCAGTGTTTCTAGTTGGTTGACTCTGTTTATCAGTATTTTGGTTGTTTTTCTTTTTGTTCTTCCTAGAAATCTCAGTTGCTGATTTATTATTTTCAGCAGTCACTTTAGAAGTTTTCTCAGGCCTTTTCTTAATGGTAATCTCAGAAGCTTTTGGTTTAGAATTGTCTAATGTCTTTTTGCTTCTAATTTCATACTGTTCTCTGACCTGCATGATAGCGTTTTCAAACCCAAGCCTGTAATCCTCAGATTCTAATCTTTCTTCATCCCAATATGGTGGAATAGTTGTGGATTGATTTTTCTATTCCAAACATATTTTTTGTGTTTCTCTCAGACTCTTCTATTATCCCCTCATCTTCATTAAGGAAATTCTCCTGAAATGGAGGTATGACTTGTTGATTTGATTCTCTTTGTCTGTTGGGAGTGGTATTATTTCTCCTAAAGCTTTGGTTCTGGTTATGATTTTGGTTTATGTTTTGATTGATGACTGAGATAACCATTCTTTCCACCATTTGTTGTAGCTTTTCCATGTTTTTGGCTAGATGGTCATACTTGGGATCAGATGTGGAAGCTACAGTGTCATCCCTATATGTTACCCTCTTCTCATCCCTCATTCTATCTTTCTTCTAAATCAGGTTAGCCTCTACACTTACTGCTCCCTTTTGCATATCTTCCAATGTGTTGTAATCTCTCTCCCTAAGCTGGTAGGCCATGTCAGCATCAAATCCTTCAGGATATTTCACTAAAGCCATACCTTGGGGAGGTTTCATATGTGGAGGAAGAGCATTATAAACGCTGTTGAACCTTGTAGAATAGTCATGGACACTCTCTCCTACATTTCTTTAAGGTTCTTGTATTCTGTTAAGATTTGGAGAGGGTTGGCCTTGATCTCCCATTTGTTTATGAAGGTCTGATATAAGGAGGGAAGATCCTGGATACTATTAGGAGGTAGGCCCTTAAACCATTTCTTGACATCACCTCCTAAAATCTAGGCAAAGATTCTCATTTTGACTGTCTCATCTTCTATTTCCATATAGTCAAAAGAGTCTTCCATCCTATCTACATGGTGCTGAGCCATGGTAGAATCTTTTGTAGTGAAATGTGGGATCTTTGATTGATAATCGTTGGGTAGGGGTACTAGAGGCTGAGGTAACACTAGAGGTGCATACTAGGCTGCCATAATGATGTTTTGATGAGGTAAAGGATTTTCTTGGACAACAAGTATGCAAATGACAAGGATACTAGGGCCAACAGAAGTCCGTTGAGCAGATTTAGGGTGAAAAAGCCCCAAATTCTGAATTAAATGAATATTCGGAGGTGTAGATGGAGGGGTCTCTCTATCCCTACTGTGTTGACCATTGTGAGATGTTGAACACTGGAGCTGAAGGTCTTCCTGGTCAAGAACACTGAATGACCTAGTTCTAGGTAAACTACTTTGCAAATCTAAGTCAAACAGGGGGTTTGGTAGAGCTGTAAAGTCTTCTGGTGTAGAGTTATCTCTATGGATGTGTCTGGAAATAGTTGGCCTTCTAGTTGTAGGAGCCCTCTTTAGAATTCTCTCGGGGTTGTCAACTATTTCAGGTGGGTTTGGGTTAGGATGAGCTCTTGTATGAATGGTTCTTGAAGCCAGAATGCTGTCTTCAAACCAAGCAGATTAATCCTACTTGTCACTCCTAATATGGTTGATGTTGCTATGGAGGCTAGTCTCCCAGTGGAGTCTTTCGTAAACCAAGATAATCAATAGGCCTACTGATCACCAGTGGAGTCTTTAATCGTTAAGGATGTCATCAGTGTCATGTTCAAGAGTGACACCAGTGTCGGCAATATGCCATGTTCAAGAGTGACATACTGCCGACACAACTGATGAATAACTTCCATTTTCCCCCACCATTTCTGGCGAGTACCTTTTTATTTTTACACAAGCTTGAAGAGGATAGCATATGCTTGTCATATAATTTTGTCCTTCGGACATATCCAACCTAGTACATTTTACGAGCCCTAGGAAGGAGGAACTCAGTTAATGTCATGGTGACGATTTCTGATGTCATTAGGGTTTAACGAGTTTGAAAAAGGAAGAAATCGACATCTTTTCATGTTTAGAGAATTTGAAAAGAAGGCAGAAAATAAAACTCCAGCAGTCCCTTTTCGTAGGTAGTCTCACAGAGCCGAAAAGGTAGAAAACAAAGTCTGAAAGAACCTCTTAGTCGCGATAGGATAATGTATTCCTTTTTCATAAATAATCTATCCCAGCACGAAAAAGGGGTAAATGTATACTGGGTAGATATCGTTTCACAGCCATTTAACGAGTTCAAAACGACAAGAGTCTCGACAATATTTTTAATTTTCGCGAGTCTGAAAAGAGCTGAAAGATGACTCCTCCTAGAGGAACGAGTGGTATTAAGGGTAGCTACTAGTTCCGGTAATGGTGGAACTGCTCAGAAAAATTAAAGTTCAAGAGGCTGGCTAACAAGACCACTCATCGCAGTGGTTCCTCAGGAATGGATGAAACAACCAAGTGAAGGAATATGATCGACCAAGCAGATAGTGACGATGGAGTGAGAAAACCAAGTCTCATATGGCAAAGACAGGTTGATAAAATGGCAATCATAAGAGGTAAAATTGGAATGGTTTCATTTTTACACAAGCTTGAAATCATGAAACTCTGCTTGAATTTGGTTTCATTTTAACACAAGCTTGAAACAAAGATAATCTATGCTTGAAACCGGTTTCATTTTTACACAAGCTTGAAATAGAAACAAACTATGCTTGAAAAAGTAAGCATGCCCCCAGCATGGTGACTCAATTTTTTGTCCAGGTAAATCCTCTCTGGGGATAGAGACGATCCCTCTAGCCCTAGGGTGGGTCTAGCAACTATTATCCTCCTATAAATTTTTTGACAAGCAAAGTAAGGGGCTAAATTGTTTTTGAGCCTTCAAGGAATGCATCTTCCCCGAAGACACATCATCCTTGAGGTCTCCTGTGCCTTTGCCTTTGATAAAATTCCCTCTGTTGACTCCCTTTATAAGGTCCCACTGATGATAAAAATTGTGCTCCAGAAAGCCCTACATTTCCCCTTTTTCCCTGCAGAAATATCCCATTTTAACCCTTTGTCCCTTTTGTCAATTTCTCCTCTGATCCTCTAGATCCTCCCAAAATCCCCTTTACATCCTACTCACACCCCTTTTTTGGTCTTATTCCTTTTGTTATCCTCTATCATTACCTTTTCCCGGCCCCGAAAATGCACTAAAAAGGGCCAAATAACCATATTTTCATGTCCATTGGGTCTTAGCCCCTTTCGGCCAGCCCCCTGTACTTCTTTCACCACATGACCTCGGCGCGGGAACTAGGCGCTAAGGTGAAAGGTGCTTGCCGCAGGTGAATATCAAACGCCATATTAGCCGTCAATCTATTTATATCGGATGGTATTCACAAAACAACGTCCACCGTTCACTCCGTTTGCCGCCCCGTTCATCGCATCATAATCATTCATTTGCCCGCCAGATCAACGGTTAGAATTTACCCACCCCGGTAGTCCCCGCGCACTATTCTAAAGTCGGCGGTATCTATCGCACTGCCTTTTAGGAGTGGGCAGCATTTTTCGTTGGGCCAGTGATTCCACTCATAGCACGATGCGTGGCAGCGACACTATTTCAAAACTACCCACTCATCGCGCGTTATTGTTCGGCAGAAAACTCGGAGCGATATGCACGTGCACCGTCCGATCTGTGATCGTCCATCCGACAGTTGCCACACAACGAAGCTGTGCGGAAGTTAACCAAGGCATCCGTACCCCTAGCCCACGTCCATCGCCCTTCGACGCATTCCTAGCTGTCGATATCCTCCTGAGATCGGATGGTCCTGATTTAAAGTTAGTCCCGTCGTAACCCCGTCCCACCACGTCATCTGTCCACATGTGTTCGTTGTTTTCTCGTCTGTCCCCTATATAATTTCATTCCAAGGTCAAAGTTTTAATGTTTTTCATCGGAATTACTGTTTCGATGTCGCCCAGTGCATTTCTCACCATTACACATTTTTCGTCCATAGTATCCTCTGCATGCATCGTCTTCCACCGTGTCACATCTCCGTCTCCGCAGTCATCCACACCACCCTCTCCATGCACGGTTTTCTTAATTTGTTTTCGTGTTTGCAAGGTTACAGGCAAGCGGAAAACCACCATGATTCATATGTGCGATTGTAAAGGCACAGAGCATAGAAGTAGCTGATTTTAGAGCTTGATTTTACAGAAAAATGTCCGGAAGGGTGTCTGCACCATAAATTTCATCAAAGGACAGAGTTCAAACTCTATAAACCCTCTCCAGTGCCATTAAAGCTCAAATTGCATAAAAAAAGACAATACGGGAGCAACAGAGAGCTCGAAGCAAGAAATAGAAGATTTTTGAGTTTTTTCAGGGATTTTAGAAGGCAAGGTACCAGTTCAAAGACATCATGGATTGCACGAATGGTCCAGCATGCAGAAAACAATGCTATCACGATTTCAAATCAGCATAATTTTTCTTCCTGAGCACGGACATGGTACACATTATTGTTTCAGTATACATTGTGTCTAAGAGAAGTCCCCCCCCCCCCCTACAGCAGTCCTATGCTATTAAAAGCATTTGTTGCACAGTATGGTAGACCCTAGCATCATTTATTTACTTTTTTGTTTATTCACTAGAAGTACTACAGAATGTTGTAGCAGAGTACATCAGAGACATGCCCGAAGTAAATGGAAGCCTGGAGAAGACCACTCTTTCACTCAAAAGAGTGCCATGGATAAATGCATAGAATTTAAATAGAATGGGCCTCGACCCTCTTCTTTTCCTGAGTGTTAATGCTGCATTTAGTGTGTCACCTACCTTCTCAGCTCCACTTGAGCTATAAATTCATGAAGAAACTTATTGTAAAGGTTGTTGATCAGTTATCAGAGAATCACAAGCAATTTCTTTTGAATACATAGTATCTGTGTAAAGTTGTAAGATAGGCCGAGAAAAATGTTTTCAGATTGAGTATCCATCTATTGGCAATGTTGTACTTGACTGGTGTTGCTTTTTAGTATGACAAGCACATTTCTTTGGATCCTAATCTAAAGCAACGGTGATGTTTTTCTATCTTTGTATTTGTGTTTAACGTACATTTCATTTCATTTCATTTTTGCTGGCTTGCATCAGAAATCTGGCATAGGATTTACCCTTGTTAGGTACCCTATGTTTCTGCTCTCCTTGCCTTTGATTTTTTCTACTAAATGTGTTATCTAAGAATTTATTTCAGTTGATTTAACCAGTGTAGTGGATGTTATTGCCTGCTAGCTGATGTATGAATTAAATGAATATGTTCTTAGATGTTCTTGTTGGGATTTAGCTGGAAGATTTGGGAACACTGGGGATTAGAGTTAGCCTTGTCCACTAGGATCCTTGAATGAACAGCTGGCCTTTCTAAGATCCCTCAAGCTGGAGGCCGAAGCATTGAGAGTTCAAAGTCTCTCTCTGATCTCAGGTCTTCAACTTTGTGTTCTAAGCCTTTATTTTTCCTCCTCCCCTACCATTCCATACCACACTATCATCTTTAAGATCTAATGTTTTAGATGACTAGCCCAACTGAAAGCTGACATATTGATTAGTAAGAAAATCCTTTCCTGACTCCATTGCCTAATGGTCTTGAATGCTCCATGGAATACTTCACCTCTGCCTTATTACTCTTTTCTCATCCTTGTCTTACATTGAACCCTTCTTTCATGATAACCAGCAACCAAACAAATAGTCAAACAAACAAACCCTGAGCCTTATAACTAGCCTAATATCCCTCTCTGGACCTAGGAGGGCTAGATCCTGAGGTCTGAAAGTGGTTTGATGTTGTCTCATCTTTTGGTCTTGCCAATCTGGCCAAAACATGGGAACCCCAACAAAAACTACGGGAACATACTAACATCTACCTTCCTATATTATAAATGAAATTCAGAGTAAGGAAGATGACCTACCTTGTCCTGATGCTATGTTGTCGTCTTCCGTCGAAGCTTCTTGATTGGTCACTCTTCTCAAGCTTGATACAGGCTACTACCAACATTCAATTACCTGTACAGACAGTCAAGACACCATGACAAGCGTAAAACCATGAAAAATATAAAACAATTACAACCTATCTAACTGATGAAGGAATGCTAGAAATCTCATTATAAATGTAAACAAGGGTGGAAGATAAACATCATATGCATTTCATTGCGATAAAGACAAGGGGAGTTTACAACCAAGCCTTGATGTTGAGGCTCTCCTTCGAGAGGTCTGTATCCAAGCATGTTTTTCACACCCTCATGAACAAAGGTCCAAGATCTCACTATGTTCTCAACACACACAAAAAATCACACTCTGCACTATTCTCCCGAAGCTATGATTGCTTCTTCTCTGTGATAACTTTTTCAGCTATCTGTTCAACTAGAACATAAATGGAAGATGGCTATATTTATAGAGGAGAGGAGGAGGTTGGGATCCCTACATAGGTGGGAGATATTCCTATCCTTTAGGAGAGTTCCAAGGAAGGTGGAAACTACTTACTAAAGGAGGGAGTCCGTGGTTGTTTCAGTTCAGCCACTCCCAATGACTCATCCTCGTGGTGGTTGGAGTAGAACCTCCACCTCTATTTTTAAAAACCATTCCATAAACAACTTGGAATGGGTGCTTAACTGGGATAGAGCGCCAACAGGTGAGGGCTTAGTGTTAATTTTTCAGCTCGGCGCGGGAGTGTAATTGGCTACTCGTGCCAAGGCAAAAACAAGTGTTTTTAGTGGTCTGCTCAGGAAATGGTCAATAGAAGGAATGCTTTACTCATGGAAAGGGATGTAATGGTGGTATTTGGAATACATAACACTAATTTTTGATCACATAAATGACCCTCCAATGGGCGAGATGGGGATTGCAGGGACAATGAAAAAATGTTGTGTAACAGATGCCCCCTAAAGTATGAAGTCTGAACATGAGTGAGGGGTGAAATGCTTTTCAAGTATGTGCAAGGAACCAGACGATGCTATCGAGAGACCTGAAAATCAAGCATAGATACATATACATAACTGAAATCTCTGTTGAAAATACATGAATCCATGGTATAGGCGTAGCTATCCGTCAAGAAGAGGATCATGTGCATGGATCCTTGGTATGGATGCAGCTAGCCGAATAAAGGGATCATATGAAATAGATCCACAGTATGGGCACAACCATCTGTATAGAGAGGATCAAAACAAGAGAACCCATGATATGGTCATAGCCATCCGTCTAAAGAATCATGTATATAATCATGAATGACTCATCACTCCTCGCAACTTGGACATTTGTGATCAAAGCCCAGGGTTTTGTGCTCCAACACTATCCGATCAAAGTACAAATTCCAACATGTGAATAGATGTGTTGAAGTCGAACATGCTAGAAAATCACTTGATTACCGGTCAATGATGTGAACCGTTAACAAGTGTGAGCGAAACCACCCATAATGTCAATGGTTCTCAAGGTACTACTAGTACAATCCATGGAATGTGAACACTGATCTGAAGTCGAACACCCATGAAATCACCCGATCGAAGGCCAATGATGTGAACCTGTTGTCAAATGCGGAGAACTTGCCATTAGGGCATGCAAGCTCTAAGGTACTAGAAAGGAGTCTCTAGATCAACTTCTTGGATAATGAGCTGAAGTCGACAGGAAGCGATCCATCGAAGGAGGGTTATAATGAATCCCACATCATTGACATGAAACAGAGAAGGTAATATTAGTGTGAATCAAGACTGAAACAGAGGATCGGGGAATGTACAAATTGTAGAAGGATTTTCTCTTAAACATATTGGAGACACGACTTTGGAATTTAGCAGCATTTGAATCAAATAGGATCAGAGGTCATGTTGACAAGATTTTTAATCGAAAGAGAGGCAATCAGATTTCCTAAACCCATGGAGGAAAAGTGGCAGAGTAAAAATATCCCAATCCGACACGAACTGCAGACAAGTGTCATGTTCAAGAGTGACATACTGCTGACACAACTGATGAATAACTTCCATTTTCCCCCACCATTTCTAGTGAGTACCTTTTTTATTTTTACACAAGCTTGAAGAGCATAGCATATGATTTTCATATAAGTTTTTCCTTCGGACAAATACAACCTAGTACATTTTACGAGCCCTAGGAAGGAGGAACTCGGTTAATGTCATGGTGACGATTTATGATGTCATAAAGGTTTAACGAGTTTGACAAAGGAAGAAATTGGCATCTTTTCATGTTTAGAGAATTTGAAAAGAAGGCAGAAAATAAAACTCCAACAGTCCCTTTTTGTAGGTAGTCTCACATATCTGAAAAGGTAGAAAACAAAGTCTGAAAGAACCTCTTAGTCGCGATAGGCTAAGGTATTCCTTTTTTGTAGATAATCTATCCCAGCCCGAAAAAGGGGTAAATGTATATTGGGTAGGTATCGTTTCGCAGCCATTTAACGAGTTCAAAATGACAAGAGTCTCGCCAATCTTTTCAATTTTCGAGAGTCAGAAAAGAGCTGAAAGATGACTCCTCCTGGAGGAACGAGTGGTATTAATGGTAGCTACTAGTTCCGGTAATGGTGGAACTACTTAAAACAAGTAAAGGTCAAGAGGCTAGCTAACAAGACCACTCATCGTAGTGGTTCCTCAGGAATGGGTGAAACAACCAAGTGAAGGCATATGATCGGCCAAGCAGATAGTGATGATGGAGTGAGAAAACCAAGGGTCATCTAGCAAAAATAGGCTGATAAAATGGCAATCACAAGAGGTAAAATGGGAATGGTTTCATTTTTACACAAGCTTGAAATCATGAAACTCTTCTTGAATTTGGTTTCATTTTAACACAAGCTTGAAACAAAGATAAACTATGCGTGAAACCGGTTTCATTTTTACACAAGCTTGAAATGGAAACGAACTATTCTTAAAAAAGTAAGCATGCCCCCAGCATGGTGACTCAATTTTTTGTCTAGTAAATCCTCTCTGCAGATAGAGATGATCCCTCTAGCCCTAGGGTGGGTCTAGAAACTACAGGAACATACTAAAATCTACCTCCCTATATTGTAAATGAAATTCAGAGTAAGGAAGATGACCTACCTTGTCTTGATGCTATGTTGTCGTCTTCCGTCGAAGCTTCTAGATCCATCGCTCTTCTCAAGCTTGATACACGCTGCTACCAACGTTTGATTATCTATATAGATAGTCAAGACACCACGACAAGTGTAAAACCATGACAGACATAAAACAGTTACAACCTATCTAAATAATCAAGGAATGCTAGAAATCTCATTATAAATGTAAACAAGAGTGGAAGATAAACATCAGATGGATTTTATTATGATAAATACAAGGGGAGTTTACAACCAAGACTTGATGTTGAGGCTCTCCTTCAAGAGTTCTATATCCAAGCATGTTTTCACACCCTCATGAACAAAGGTCCAAGATCTCACTATGTTCTCAACACACACAAACAATCACACTCTGCACTATTCTCCTGAAGCTATGATTGCTTCTTCTCTATGCTAACTCTTTCAACTATCTGTTCAACTAGCACATCAATGGAAGATGGCTATATTTATTGAGGAGAGGAGGAGGTTGGGATCCCTACAAAGGTGGGAGAGATTCCTATCCTTTAGGATAGTTCTAAGGGAGGTGGAAACTACTTACTAAAGGAGGGAGTCCATGGTTGTTTCAGTTCAACCACTCCCAATGACTCATCCTCGAGGTGGTTGGAATAGAACCTCCACCTCTGTTTTTAAAAATAATTCCATAAACAGCTTGGCATCGGAGCTTAACTGGGACAAAGCACCAATTGGTGCGGGCTTGATGTTAATTTTCTAGCTCAGCGCGGGAATGTAACTGGCTACTCAGGCCAAGGAAAAAACATGTGTTTTTAGTGGTCTGCTCAGGAAATGGTCAATAGAAGGAATGTTTTCCTCATGGCAAGGGATGCAATGGTGGTATTTGGAAGGCATGACACTGCTTCACAGAAATGACCCTCCAATGGGCGAGATGGGGATTTTAGGGACAGTGAAAAAATGTTGTGTAACAGATGCCCCCTAAAGTATGAAGTCCAAACATGAGTGAGGGGTGAAATGCTTTTTAAGTACGTGCAAGGAACTAGACGCTGCTATCAGAGACCTGCAAATCAAGAATAGATACATATACATAACTAAAATCTCTATTGAGAATACATGAATCCATGGTATAGGCGCAGCTATTCATCAAGAAGAGGATCATGTGCATGGATCCTCGGCATGGACGCAGCCATCCAAATAAAGGGATCATATGAAATAGATCCACAGTATGGGTGTAGCCATCCATATAGAGAGGATAAAAATAAGAGAACCCACGATATGGTCGCAGCCATCCGTCTAAAGAATCATGTATATAATCATGAATGACTTATCCCTCCTCACAACCTGGAATTTTGTGATCAAAGCCCAGGGTCTTGCGCTCCAACACCATCCGATCAAAGTACAAATTCCAACATGTGAATAGACGTGTTGAAGTCGAACATACTAGAAAATCACTTGATTACTGGTCAATGATGTGAACCGTTAACAAGTGCGAGAGAAATCACCCATAATGTCAATGGTTCTCAAGGTACTAATAGTGCAATCCACGGAATGTGAACAGTGATCTAAAGTCGAACACCCATGAAATCACCCGATCGAAGGCCAATGATGTGAACCTGTCGTCGAATTAGAAGAACTTGCCATTAGGGCATGAAAGCTCTAAGGTACCAGAAAGGAGTCTCTAGATCAACTTCGTGGATAATGAGCTGAAGTCGACAGGAAGCGATCCATCGAAGGAGGTCATAATGAATCCCACATCATCGACACGAAACAGAGAAGGTAATATGAGTGTGAATCAAGACTGAAACAAAGGATCAGGGAATGTACAAACTGTAGAATGATTTTCTCTTGAACATATCGGTGACACAACTCTCGAATTTGGCCGCATTTGACTCAAATAGGATCAGAGGTCATGTTGACAAGATTTGTAATCAAATGAGAGGCAAACAGATTTCCTAAACCCATGGAGGCAAAGTGGTAGAGTAAAAATATCCCAACCTGACATGAACTACAGACAAGTGTCATGTTCAAGAGTGACATACTTCCGACACAACTGATGAATAACTTCCATTTTCCCCCACCATTTCTGGTGAGTACCTTTTTATTCTTACACAAGATTGAAGAGGATAGCATATGCTTGTCATATAAGTTTGTTCTTCAGACAAATCCAACCTAGTAAATTTTACTAGCCCTAGGAAGGAGGAACTCGGTTAACGTCATAGTGACGATTTCCGATATCATCAGGGTTTAACAAGTCTGACAAAGGAATAACTTGGCATCTTTTCATGTTTACAGAATTTGAAAATAAGGCAGAAAATAAAACTCCAGCAGTCCCTATTCGTAGGTAGTCTCACAGATCCGAAAATGTAGAAAAAAAAGTCTGAAAGAACCTCTTAGTGGCGATAGGCTAAGGTATTCCTTTTTCATAAATAATCTATCCCAACCCAAAAAAGGGTTAAACGTATACTGGGTAGATATCTTTTTGTAGCCATTTAATGAGTTCAAAACGACAAGAGTCTCGACAATATTTTCAATTTTTGAGAGTCAGAAAAGAGCTGAAAGATGACTCCTCCTGGAGGAACGAGTGGTATTAAGGGTAGCTACTAGTTCTGGTATTGGTGGAAATACTCAAAACAAGTAAAGGTCAAGAGGCCGGCTAATAAGACCACTCATTGCAATGGTTCCTCAGGAATGGGTGAAACAACCAAGTGAAGGCATATGATCGGCCAAGTAGATAGTGACGATGGAGTGAGAAAACCAAGACTCATTTGGCAAAAACAGGCTGATAAAATGGAAATCACAAGAGGTAAAATGGGAATGGTTCCATTTTTACATAAGCTTGAAATCACGAAACTCTGCTTGAATTTGGTTTCATTTTTACACAAGCTTGAAACAAATATAAGCTATGCTTGAAACCAGTTTCATTTTTATACAAGCTTGAAACGGAAACAAACTATGCTTGAAAAAGTAAGCATGCCCCCATCAAGGTGACTCAATTTGTTGTCTAGGTAAATCCTCTCTGCAGACAGAGACGATCCCTCTAGCCCTAGCGTGGGTCTAGAAACGATGAGAACATATTAACATCTACCTTCCTAGAATGTAAATGAAATTCAGAGCAAGGAAGATGACCTACCTTGTCCTGATGCTATGTTGTTGTCTTCCATCGAAGCTTCTTGATCTGTCACTCTTCTCAAGCTTGATACACGCTGCTACCAACATTTTATTACCTGTACATACAGTCAAGACACCACGACAAGTGTAAAACCATGACAAACATAAAACAATTACAACCTATCTAACTGATCAAGGAATGATAGAAATCTCATTATAAATGTAAGCAAGAGTGGAAGATAAACATTAGATGCATTTTATTATGATAAAGACAAGGGGAGTTTACAACCAAGCCTTGATGTTGAGGCTCTCCTTTGGCAGGTCTGTATCTAAGCACGTTTGTCACACCCTCATGAACAAAGGTCCAAGATCACACTATGTTCTCAACACACACACAAAAATCACACTCTGCACTATTCTCTCAAAGCTATGATTGCTTCTTCTCTATGCTAACTTTTTTCAACTATCTGTTCAACTAGCACATCAATGGAAGATGGCTATATTTATAGATGAGAGGAGGAGGTTGGGATCCCTAAAAAGTTGGGAGAGAGTCCTATCCTTTAGGAGAGTTCCAAGGGAGGTGGAAACTACTTACTAAAGGAGGGAGTCTGTGGTTGTTTCAGTTAAACCACTCCCAATGACTCATCCTCAAGGTGGTTGGAATAGAACCTCTGCCTCTAGTTTAAAAAAAAAATTCCATAAACACCTTGGCGCGGGTGCTTAACTAGGACAGAGCGCCAACTGGCACGGGCTCAGTGTTAATTTTCTAGCTCGACGCGAGAGTGTAACAGGCTACTCGAGCCAAGGCAAAAACAGGTGTTTTTAGTAGTCTACTCAGGAAATGGTCAACAGAGGGAATGTTTTCCTCATGGCAAGGGATGAAATGGTGGTATTTAAAAGGCATGACACTGCTTATTGATCACATAAATGACCCTCCAATGGGCGAGATGGGGATTGCAGGGATAGTGACAAAATGTTGTGTAACACCATAATAAAATCACCCACCTTGACAATTTCGTTTGTAAATTCAGACCTTTGTTTAAAAACCCACATTACCAATCATATAAGCTTTGTGATTTTCCTTTCTATGATTTCGACCTTGAATAGAAATGCTAACATATATGTTCTAGCCACGCTTTCTATTTTGCACTGAGGGTTAAAATTTAAGTGCCACCATATAATTTCACCATTCTATTTCAACATACCTTTCACAACGAAATATAATTTCACCATGCACTCATCAAAGCAACAACAATCACAAATTAAATAGCATGACAGTTAATGGTTTCAATATTACATGAAATGGGCAGTTTATTTATGCTACTTGTCAACACCTGACATTTATTGCATTCCACAATTAAATTCTACTTACCTTGGATTAAACTGTGCGAAAAACCACTTGCTGATTATAAAACTACTTACTGTCCCTTTATGTCGTAAGCCCACGATTTCACTTTTTTGTTCACTGAATCCCCTTCAAGCTCCACCATAATACATACTTCAGAGTTCCAAACACACAAGATTTCGAAAATTTAGTTCACAATGCCTTCCCTACATGACTTGCAGTGGTATTGCTTGCTTGTTTGCTATGTTATGGACGCACTACCAAATATAGAACATCGCATAAGGAAGAAAAAATTGCATTATTAAAGCCACTATCGACACAAGTCATCACACAGGAAGATAAAAACAAATGCAACCATATAATATGACTTCAAAGCTGCTTACAAAACAACAATTCTCCTTGTACAAGTTTCGTGACACTGCAATACGTTCGTCAGGTTTCGTGACACTGCAATACATTTGTGGCTTCGATGATAATACGAGCTTCATTCAAACTAGCAATAATACCAACATGCTTCGTTGCTTGGCATGCATAAATATTGACTTTTTTGATTTTTTCTCTTTCAACCATTTTGTAGGACTAAGTCTACACAACTGACCAATCACCTGCAATGTTAAGAAGCAATTCTACATAGAATTTGTTTTCCCACTGAGTGATTTATTTTTTATATTTGCTGCTAGAGGAATTCTTCATAGTCCTACTGCTGGAGGAACCATACCACTTCAAAACTCGCAAAAATCATAGTTCAGGAAATCGAACATTGCATTTGAAGTTTGATGATCCTCATATGATAATCTCATTACGGGACGCAGAGTACCACGAGAGGAAACTTGAGGAGTCTTTACGTAGAGTATATATATATAATTTTTGCTAAAGGAAAATCATGTGGCTTTCCTAAACCAGGAAAATATACAGTTAGACGTGCAACAAAATATGAATCTTAACGATGCCATTACGAATGAAAACTAACAAATCTACTAGTTCTCACAAAGAAACCTGCAAACAACTATTTTGAATGTTTTAGAACACGGTCCGCAATGACAAATAGACAATCCACAACAAATTTCAGTGTACCCTCTCCAGCAAAGCACTCGATATTACGTTGTACATCTACTCCACGCTACGTGTAATGACCTCCCACATCAAACAAGGCTCCAAATTCTCTTCTAGGCATTCGATATGCTCCCACACATCAAATTCAATGCAACAACCTATCACACATTCAGTTCCAACTTTACTCTCTAATACCAAATGATGCAGGGATTCTGCCCAAAATAGATCCTTGCATACAATAAAATGTGTGTTCTCTTTACATAGAAATATGGACACAAAATCCCATATTAAATATCTAGATTTAATACAAAAAATGAAGAGCGAGCCGAAACAATACAAAATACTTGCTCATAAATAAACAAGGAAATTACAAATTCAAACCAATTGCTCGAATATTACATTTGTGGGCCTCTCAGCTCTCAGCCTTTTCAAAAACTCTCACATTGTTTCTCTCTATCTCTCTCTGTCTTCCATCCTCACACAAGCTTCATATTTATACACAATTATGAATTAACTCCAATCCATGATTTCCTCCACACAAATCTCAACCAAATCCTAAAATATCTTTATCCCTTATTTGACTCAACTAAGTTCCATTTGAGGAACTCCTAATCCCTAAATTATCTACCCAACTCAATTCCCTCATATTCTCAATTAATTAAGAGAATATTTACAATAATACTCACAATCAGATTATTCTCTCTTAATTAAAAAAAATGAGCATAATAATTTATAAAATAATTAAAAAGACATCACCCCCTATTTACACAATATTTTAATGAAAATCAAGCAGGATGCTCCTGCATAAGTTATGCAAAGAGGTTTGAATGTGAGAGAGAGTTTCCTTGCTGACTATCATTGTATCATGATTAGTGGAACGTATCAGTGTTTTAAAGAACTCTAATACTTCAATAATTTGAGCCATTTTCTTCATAATCAAAATTGCAATTTAAAAAAATGATCACAGTTCACTCATGACTAGAAAAATATGTTTTTAAGGAAAATAATATAAACGATTTTTTTTTCATTTTGAGGGTGACGAAGAGGCAGTCATTCAGCTGAGACGCAAGTCCCAACTGATGTTGAGTTGATCGACATAAATTTCCTTACAATGAGTATTTCAGAATATGAGGCCGTAAAACTATGTAGAAGACGTCGACAACAATGGCTATCATCACGATGAAGAGAATGAGTGGGCAAAAAATCCAATCGAGGCAGCAACAACAAGGATTCTAATGATGGTGAGGAGGTAGGGAAGGAGCAAAATGCTGATGTATGTTGGAAAATGGCATGGAAGAATGGGCAAAAACATTATTTCCCACAGTGTGACGGTCGGGGAGTTTTATGGAGGCCAAGGAGAGGCCATGGTGGGAGGAGCATTAGAGCATGAGAGTTAACCTAGGGCCGAACGTAGAGCGTATGGGAAGAGGTGGAGTGTACGCACAGTGTAATGGAGCACACACTGACACTGTGGGAGGTTATCAGTGTGAGGAGAGGGCCGAGGAAATAGATGGAGAGTAATGCCTATGGGTAGAGTAATGAAATTATCTACCAGATGAAAGAAACAATCTGCCAGGAAAGAAAATATCGCAGCGCACTAAGGAGCGTCAGGTATTTTAGGTCAGAAGGGAACATTTTCTACATACTTCGCTAGATTTGGTGGACTCTACTAGCATATTCTCAAACTTAGCCAGACGACGCAGAGAATAAAAATTAATTTTAGCTGATTGGAGTAGGGCCAACAATATCCCACTCTGATACCATGTTAAACAATCACATGGTGAACACACACAAGGAGAAAGATAAGCATGAGAAGCGTTTATATTAATTGTAGATGTACATTTATATTACATTGGTGTGATTCTTGGATTCCACATTCCAAGGTCACTTGGACTCCTCTTTGACTATTCGGCTTCCACACCTACCCATAGAGGATTAGGTGTCCAACAATGTAAATGGTAATCCGATTCCTCTACTTGGTTTCCTTGACTCAAGTTTTCATAAACATCTTGAAATTCATTATCATATGCATATTTCTCAACATAAATTTCATGCAAAACAAGATTATGCTTGATTAAAGTAGTTGCACTAAAAATAGGCCTAGAAATCATATCAATAACCTTGTTGTATATACCTTTCTTATATGTGATGAAGAAGTGGAATTGTTTTAGGAAACCCATCCATCGAAAGTGCCTTGATTGCTGCAACTTAGTTTTCTATTACAAGTATTGCAATGGTTGGTGGTAGATGTGTATGATGGTTTCCTTTCCCATCAAGTAATGTTTCCATTTTTTCACACTTTAAACCAACACATAAAGCTCTTTGTCATAAGTAGGATAGTTAATCACTGCACCATTGAAAGTTTTTGAATGAAATGAAATTGGCTTACCATGCTGCATAAGGACTGCACCCATGGCATAGTCACTTGCATCAGTTTGAATCTCAAAGGGTTGTCTCAAGTTTGGTAGTGAAATTATTGGGGCTAAACTGATCTTCTCTTCAAAATAATCGAATGATTTTTTTCTTGCCTATCCACTGTAATACCTGCTTCATACTTGTCAATGCATGCAATGGAGTTGCGATAGAAGAGAAGTTAGCAATAAATTTCATCCAATATTGGGCTGCTCCCAAAAAGCTTCTTACCTCTATAACTATTTTGGGATTTGGCCAATTCAAATTGACATCAACCTTGGAGGGATATATTTTCAATTCACCTCCTCCAACAATGTGACCCAAATACACTAAATAAGTTTTTCCAAAGTCACACTTTGACATCTTTAAAAAAATTGTTCGTTCTTCAAGACATCAAGTACTTTTTTGACATGCATGACATGTCCTTCACGATATTTACTAAAAATCAAGATGTCATCTAAGTAGACTAACACAAACTCATCTAGAAATGGCCTCAATACATCATTCCTCACATGCATAAAGGTAGCTGGAGCATTACAAAGACAAAAATGCATAACAAGCCATTCAAGCAAACCTTGCTTTGTTTTAAATGTTGTTTTCCATATGTCACCTTCAACAGTTCTAATTTGATGGTAACCACTCCTTAATTCCAACTTAGTAAAATAATTTTCATATTTCAATTGATCAAGTAAATCATATATTCTAGGAAGTAGATAACGGTTCTTTACCATAATTTTGTTCAATGCATAGAAATCTACACACATGTGCCATGTTCCATCCTTCTTTGGCACCAACACAATAGGTGATCCACATGGTGAAGTACTTGGTCGGATGATCCCTTTTTCCAACAACTCTTGAATTTGATTTTTAATTTTAGCACTATCGATCATCAAAATCTTATACATGCCAATGTTAGGAAGAGGACAATCTTGCTGCAACTATATTTCATGCTGGATTCCCCTCTTAGGAGGTAATCCCTTTGGTTCCTGGAACATCTCATTATTATGATTAACCACTTCAATCAAATAAGATTTCAAATTTGGATCATAACCTTGAAATGCTTCATAATCAACATCAATCTTTGGTTTAATCATAAGAAGCACAAAATCCTTGCTTAAATTCACTAGTCTTTTCATTTTTCTTTCATTAACTAATGAAAGATTTAGTTTCTTGTGATGAGCTCTCACAATAAAATCCACACCATCTTTGAATAAGTAATACTTGTTTTCATGGCGATAGAATATTCTTTTTCTATCATAGAGGTAAGGACAACCAAAAAAAATTCCTGAAATATCAAGCGGTACAACATCTAATTCAACTTCATTAATGAAGTTTGTTGTGATTGCAAATTGAAGAATACACTTTCTTATAACCTGTGTTCTTGCATATCCAACCCAATGGATATGGTTTGGGATGTGGAATGGTTCCAAGACTAATTTTATTGACTAAGTCTTCAAATATCAAATTGGCTTGAGACCCACTATCAAATAATGTGTCGATTTTTGTATGTTTTGCAATAACCCTCACATGGAATAATTCAATCCTTGTTTCTTCATTTGGAGTACTAGTGTGACAATTTGATGAACTAGTGCTAGTAATGGATTCTTTTCCATTCAAACCCATGGTTGTAATTTTAGTTTCATCACCCGAATCAGATCCCAAATCCTGTTGAGTGGTTGCAGATGTTTTTTGTTTCCCCTTGTTGTTGAATTTCTTGGGCCTCATCTATGGATGAAGCTTTCAACAATGGTCCTCATCATGACCCTCTTTGGAACAATGTTTTCCTTTTATTTTCTCTCCTTCATTTTTAACATATGCATTTTTATTTCCCGTTCCTTTCTTTTCACCCTTAAATGGCTTATTTTTACCCTCTTCTGGAATATTTTTCCCTCTTGCCTCAAGGTGAGTGGCTTGCACACAAACCTCATATATACTAGTGGGATTGAACATAATGAAAGTATGCCTTAGGTAGCTATGTAAACCCCCTATATACTTCAACAATTTGTCTTGTGATTTCAAATCAACACCTAACATAAGAGACCTTCTTCTAAATTCTTGGGTGAAATCTTGCACATTTTGACCTTTAAGTTGTCTAAAGTTCCACCAATTCATGATGGATTTCTGCATATATGCTAGAGGGTAAAATTGTCTTTTAATTTCAGCAATGAAATCAAACCAAGAGATTGAGATCTTACCATGTTTTTTTATCTCATCTTGTGTCTTGGATTTCCACCATACTAGTGTTGCACCCTCAAGTCTCAAGGAACCTAGCCAAATCTTTTTATCATCATCTTGAAGGTTTTGAATCCTGTAGTATACCTCCAACTGACAAACCCAATTGTCAAGCTTCTCTGCATTCACTTCACCATTATTTATAGGAAACTAAATTTAATATCAAGTTTTAACAGGGGTGTTTTACCAATTCCTTTTGAGGTATGCTTATGAGTATGAGTAAGGGTTGTAGTAGTTGAAAAGGATGAAGATGAAGGTGAAGATGGTGGTGAGGATGATGGTGGAGTAGATGGTGGTTTATCACCATTTTCATTACCTCCTCCTCCTGAAGAACCTTCTCCCTTTGGAGGCTTGGATCCTTCACCCTGCAGCCCTGAATTCATCTCTTCATATAGGAATTTCACCATCTCTGTCATGTCAAATAAATCCTTCATAAAATCTCTCTCATCATCTGGCATGCTATCAATTACTCCTTCATGATCCATGCTTACTGAAGCTTCTACTGCAACTGGAGGTGGCATTTCTGGTGGATATTGTGGCAGTATTGCTCTCCTTTTCATTGTCCCAACTTGAGATCCTACATCCTGTTGAGGCCTCAGAATTCCGTGGCCACAACATGGGGGAAAAACACCCAGTCTGGACCTTACACCAAGTCCTTTTCCATTTGGTGTGATGGCTTCGACTAGGGATAAAGGGACCAGTTTCCCAATAAGGATGATTTTGGGGTGTGTTTTGTTTATATAACATGCAATGGGAAATGATTTTAATCTATCATATGCATTTATCTAATACTATTTTTTCTACTATATACCCGAGGTTTTTCTTCCTTTATGTGATCTTAAAAGATATACTCCAATTATTAGTAATGAAGATTATTTAACAGTTGAAAGGGATGAAAATTATGTAAATATGATTCTTGTAAAAAAAGAGTTTGATTAAAAGAATTGTGAAAAGTGTATCGCATTCATATGTGTGATTACATATTAGATACGAAATAATAGACAAATATTAGTACACAAATGTATTTAACATTAATTTATGATAACAATTCAAATATATAATGCAAATAAAAAGATCACTGTCAATCTAGAAAGAAAAAATTAATATACATGAATAGAAGTACCATATATGCGAAGTCCTACTCATATAAACTGATAGTATTTTTCTGCTACTTCTCACTTTCAAGCAATTTAAAGAGTACAATAGTGCAACATTAGTTAAACAACTTCAAATGTAAAAATATAACAAACTTTGTTCCATTAATCCATCAAAGCATTTACAAACTTACATAAGTGCATTCTTTGCAAATGTTTTTGACAAATTTTTGGACCCTTCTCTAAACGCATGAGAAGGGTTTAAATACTAAACTACAATATGTTTAAAAATAGATTATTACATAAAAATAGAGGAAGTTTCAATGAACCATCCTTGTAAAGATAAAACTTCAACTACAATCTAGGAAAATAAAGTAACAATATAACTATGAGTGCTAATCCTCCTTGTGGATTTGATCTCGAAGTTGACAAATATCTAGCATAGGTTTAAGCTGAGTTGGGTGTGAAATTATTGATCTGACTTGGCCCTTGAATACTGCATTTGAAAGTGTTTTTTGTGACCTTTTTTTTGAATCAGTTAATGACTGGAGGGTTTGGTACTCATGACAAGGTTTGATCAGAAAATTCCACTAATTTTCTTGATCAAAATTATTTACTTTTTTAATAATTTATTCCCGCATCTTTGTCCTTTGTTTCCACTGTGCTTCTAATGGCTTTATTTCCGAGAGAACTTCAGATGTGGACTCTTTGATAAGCTCAAATTTGAAAAATATGTTCATAAACAGATTCATTAATTTCCTTCGTTAACCTTGATGCTTTTTCTGCTGCCTTGTCTGCTTGTCTTAGTTGTGTTTCCCAATCCTTAAATAAAATTTCCTTGTGAAATTTATCTAACTGAGGTAGATCAACTTCCTTTCCTGAGTCTAATGCTTGCCATTAAATGAAATAATTAATTTCTTTTCAATTTTCTCAAACTCAAGTTTCTTGTTAGCCACTTGTTGGATTAGCATTTCACTTGAATCATACTAAGAGTTGGTGATTGAAGCTTGTTGGCAAAATACTTCTTGTTGCTGCTTTAGGTTTGCATGAATTTCCAATGCTTCTCTTTTGAATTTCTCTACCTATGGTTGGCTTTTTACTTTGTTCATTGCTGGTTCCAGTTGCGTTCCTTTTCTATAATTTTCACTTGATGCTGCAAAGTTAATCTTTCAAAATCCTTTTGAATTTGAGACATTTTAAATTCCATTTTCTTGCTGGAGTTAAAATTTTCTGGTTCTAACAGTCTCTCTAAATCTTGTATTTTGTCTTCTCTTTACTTCAGTAACAATTGAAATTTAGTGGCCTTTTCAATAGTGGAAGTAGCATATTCCCCTGCAAACTGTGATAGCTTAGTTGAATGTTTAGTAGGATCAGCTAGAGGATCCTTCCATAGAACGTCAACGAATTCATTTGTAAGATTTAAAACTGTATCATCCATTCTTCTCCTTTTTCTTCTCTTGACTACAACCTTATGACTAGGACTGTAGAAGACATCTAGTGAAGGAATTTCTTCAATTTGTAAAACTATCTTCTTTGTAGGGTAAGCCAAAATGATCTCTCGATCATGACTTTCAGGTACCTGTTGTATTGGAACTGCAATTTCCACTATTTTCTTAGAATTCTCTAGCGTTTGAAAACTAGTAGATTGATCAGTATTAGGATTTGGTTGTGACGTTTGCAGTGCCTTAGAAAAATTTTCCCATTCATTCTTCAAATCCTTTGGCTGTGATTTTTCTGCCTGATCAGGTGTATTTTGGCCGTGCTGAATTTCTTGGGAAGATGATTTAGTTCCATTAATTCCTCCTTTCTATTGCATTTCAATCTCTTGGATTACTTTATCAATTAATTTTTCTGGGCTCTTATTTCTGTTTTCAGATTCATTATCAAAGTGATTTGAATTCTGAGATTGATGTTCTGATTTCCCTGACTCATGATTATATTTTTTTTGGGATTCATCTTCAAACGTGTCTTTGGCTACATTATCCAAGCTTCGTACTTGGAGTTATTCTATTGACATCTTCGATAAACAATAAATCTAAAGGAATGATTTCCAATCTCTTATTTCTCTATGTTTGGAAAGCTTCAAAGTCATCTTGATTGAGCTGAATAGATGCATTTTTTAGTACATCTAGGAAATTTTCAATGCCTTGAAAGAAATCATCAAATATTTCTATCTCTTTTAGAAAAGGCTTCAACTTAAGATTTGTGGTGAAATTATTAATCACATCATTGGGGTCGTATGGCCTCTTTGGCATTACAACCCAATTCAATAAATTAATAATTGAAACTTCTTTAAATGTATGGCTAGTATCAAAAAGTGGAAAAGTACCGCACTGCAAAGGGAAATTAGGCCCAATGGCCTTCTTGGCATCTTCGAGTTGATTAGAAATACCACTTAGTACAAGTTGGTAAGCAATTTCTCTAGAAAGTAGCTTTTCAGGAACATAATAGGGTAGGACATGGGGAGAAGCATAACTATCGAAAAATCTGACATAGGTAAAATTTTCTTTGAAAAAATATCTGGAAACATGAAAAATGTCTGTACTAGCCTCTTTGGAAATCCTAGGGGCTTTCTCATTAAATATAATCTGATGCATAGGTAGCATAACTCCACTACAAATTTTGTAAAAATGTAAATGAAAATTTGACTCCCAAAGGGCTCTGTGGTAAATATGGATTGGAGTGGGGTCTTGGGTCATCCACTTCCATCCCATGGTAGGAAAAATTGAACAAAAAAAAATTACGTCCATGACATAGGAACTCATGTAAAAGGGGGGTATTTCCCTAGAGGAAACACTTCTTTTACTTCTATACTCCATGATAGTTCTGGCCAAATTATCAGACAGGATATTTGTCGAATTTAGAATTAAATAATTGACGATTGCGTCAATTAACGTGACCTAATCTATAGAAAACCTAGTAGTATCAGGCTTTGCAAACAATCTACACAACATTCCAACAACATAGCAATAAGGGAAAGGTAATTGTGCTATCGGGTACATACAGATTTTTTCCCGTTTCAACTTGCCTTGGTCATCCTTCCATTCCTTTATAACTTTCATAAGATCTGTATGTTTCTTTGTAAAATTTTGGACAAAATCTTTGTCATATTTCTGCTACAGGATGGGTAAGTGGTACATTGTCCTCAAATCTTCTGTCTTGAATGAACCAATATTTTCCTCATTTGAATTCTTAAATTTCCTATCTGCTATGTTCAGGTGGTTAATTACCCACTTAACCATATCTATACAGGGGAGAATCTTCGGCCTCATTAGCATGCAATGTCGAAATAATACGGGTCTGAAGAAACTGACGTGTCTTCTGTAGCAATTTTGGTTATTACCCTTGGTTGTTCATTCTCGAAGAGTTGGTACATTTCCTCCCATGAGAAACTGCCACAATCTTTGTTGCAAGTGGTATCTGAGAATAAGGGAGACATGTCTGAGTCTTCAATAGCTGATGTTTGGGAATTTTCCTTGCCTTTCTTTTTCATCCCTATTATCATTACTCTGGTAAGAGGTTTCCTGAATTTAAGTGAATAGAGAAAGATTTAGATCTGAGATGAATGGAGAGAAGGATAGAGTTAAATTGATATAGTAAAAAATCTGGCATTCAGTCATTCAAAAAACGCTCAAAGTAGATATCAACCTTTCAAACCTTACTCCCATTAAATGTCGTTAATCACCCATAATTCTTCTTATCAAATCCCTTACACACCTTTATGTAAAATGTCTATTCGATCAATTTAAGACGTTAGATCTTATATCTGGTTGATTAAATATGAATAATTTGGCACACTTTAGCAATAGCTATCAATATTGCATCTCACAACTCTAAACCATTACTTTTAGTTATGTTTTCCGTTACCGATGAATTTCACGAAATGCGATTTGTGCAAATTGCAGATCCCAATTTCCATACGGTAATAAAAATTGCATTTGGTTATTCACTGCGAAATGAGAAGTGTGTTAAGGAATCATGCCGATGCGCTTTATCGAATCTTTGAATTTTTATGATTGTTGCTTTATTAATTCATCGGGTCCGACTCATCACAACTTTTACCGAATTGGCATAAGTTGATTGTTTTAAAAGGCGCGATGTGATTTCTTTTTAAAGCGGTGTTTAAAGAATTTGTAACGGGAGTTTTATATGACTCGAAGAAAGTTTATAGCGCATATCATAGCTCGCAACACTTATTATGTTTTAAGTTTTTTGGCTTGTAAGCTATGCGATTTACGATGAGTGTTAAGAAATAAAAGCAAAAAGGGAAAACAACTTTATTCCCTAAAGTTTTTAGACTTAGGCTAAGCTAAAATCAAGCTTATAAATTTCCCATTTATTTTAAAGGGTCCCCATTTAGTGAAAATAAATGGGGGGGTGTTGTATAGTACAACACATCCACAAGATTTACTTCTCCTCTCTTGACCTTCAACCTGGTAAGCATCACATTCACTTGCAAAAATTTAAATCCTTCTTGCACAAAGAGAACCTAAGCTTGGATACCAAACTGGATATGAATGGGAAAATTAGTTTTTTTGTTCTAAATTCCTCTTCATAATATGTTAAAGTGCTTGAGGATTTATGGAGTAAAATGCAAGTTTAACCATGAGTTTTTATGTGTTTTATGTAAATTGCATGAAAAAATTAGCATTAAAAAAACACTGGACAACAACATATAAAAAACATGAACATCCCCCAAAAAATATCACAACAACACATGATGAAGGAGTTCACCCCGCCTAGGCTACGTCTCCTTGGTCCAACTTCCAATGGCTTGGCCCTCTTCTATTATGCTCAAAAGTGTGATTACATACATTTACAATGCTCAAACAGCTCTAAAACCTACTCCAATGGCTCTAGAATGCCCAAAAATTCCTGTCTAGCCTCTTTCTGATTCAAAATTGGTAAAAAAATGGAGAAGTTACGAGTCTCCCTAGTTTTCCTACTAACCGCTCCACAATTTCCCAAAAATCTGCACTGGTCCTACAATTTTGCCCCATTTTTGGCTAACTGGGCGATAATTTCTCGAAATTATGGGTGAAATTATCGAACCATTAAAATGCACAATATCGCCTAACATCCAAATTTAAAACTATTACAATACAGTTTAAATAAAAATAAATTAAAATAATAATTCGGCTGTTGCATTAACCACTGGCAGTTAAAGTATTGTTGGTCAGATTTTGGATTGGGTGGCGGTATGGGTAGCGGTCCTAACCATTGCACCCTCAGTCATGATCGTCGATCTTAGCCCCGGACCCTACCCCCATTTTTCTGCCAACCATAATTCAAATATGTATTGCACCATAGGTTTAAACAAGTAATATGGTAGATGACACAGTTAGGTAGTGTGCTGTTATGTGATAGGTCACAATTTCAATTCCACTGGAGTGCAATTTGACCCTTAAAAAAATTTTGTGGCCTCCCGTGGTGCCACGTGGTGGCCTCCAGTTGGGCCACGTGGCAACATGTGGTTGGCCACATTTCCGACCAATCACATCACGCCACATCATGCCACAACAAACCACTAATATCATGCCACTTGGCACCACCTAATTCGCTAGAGAAAACCTTGACCAGTCAACCTACCAATTGGGTGTGCCCAATTAGTAGTACAGACTGTTGATTGGGTTGTCCTGCATTTTTTTCAAAAAAATTTCCTGTTTGACAAAACAAACATAACACATTTCTGGGAGCATACTGTGTCGGTTTTCCGCTAAACAATTTGCGCTAGATTCGGAACAACGAGATCTACACGATTGTTTAGGTTCCACACCATTCTGACAACTTTCATTTTTTAGCATAATTTTGAGCACTTGGTCAACCACTAAGAATCACACTAAACCGAGGGGCTCCTAAAGCTCCACTCCCAATCACACTAAAAGGGATTGGGCATGTCTATATTCATTTTGAATTGGTCCTCATGTGAAATAAGATAAATAATCTCCATAAGAGTATCTTTATCTATAGACTATAGGGTAAATTCATGGGAAATATATTATTAATCTTTCCAAAAGTAAGCATTGGCATCCCATAAATTCCTTTAATAAAAAAAAAATTCTTACTCAAACATCACCCTTGTAAATTATGGATGCCTACAACACATATATCCAACACCTTATAGCTGCAAATCGTTCTTTCAGCTAAATCCCATCCCTCTCAACCACTCAACATTTTCCACCACACCAAGCTAACTACCTAAATCCATGCCACCCAAATAATTTTGACAATAAAAGAGTTGAAGGGTTAGAAGTTGTGAGGAGATGAAAATATGTCACACAATCTAAAGGATCCCTTGATCCCATCAATTTGTTGAGTCATGAGAAGACAATGTCTCAAAAATATCTACCAACATGAGCATCCCTTCAAACACCAAATAACCCATTTTGTAACCAAGATTCTACCCTAAGTCATGATATCAATCAACCCTTGACTTCCCTCAACATTGAGAAGAATGCAAATTCCCCAAGATACCATTGGAAAGCTTGAAACTCCATTGTATTTGGCCCACAAGTATGCAGGAAGAAGTTCATTTGTTCTATGAAAATGAGCCCTCCCAAGAACCAAAAACATACATAAAAAATATATGATGCTTGAGGAATATTTCTCACTATAGTTTGTTTCCAAAAATTTGAAGTTTTTTGTGTAACCAAGAAAGGAATCTACACTACAAAATCTCCAAACACCAAATTTCCCACATAGTCACCAAAGAGAATGCTAAGATATCTCATTATTATACATATATGGATGAAAGTCCAAGTGGGAATCTAATCAAGAGGCTCATCTAGACCAACCAACTCAGGTAATCGATCTTACAATCACTAACCATAGTCTCAGAGGCCCAAAAAAACATGGAATATTTATATCTAACTCTAGCCATTGACTCTTGGTCAACTTGCACCAACAATAGAGAATAGTCTATAAAGTGATTAATCACTATCTCAAAGGCATCTAGAGTGAAATACCCTAAATTTACCTTACAAATGGGAAACATATAACAAATAACTAAGGGAATAAACATAGAGAACATGTAGATAAGATGTTAGGGGTGATCCTTTCCTAATCGACCAATGGAGAAGGATACATGGAAAGAGGGTATTATTCTCCATAAGAAAAGACAAGGAAAAAAAGAATATCATGTTGACTATCCCCACAACTTTGAACCAAAAACCAAGCAAGACAACATATCAAAAATGAAATCCCAATCAATCCAATCAGATGCTTTATAAAAAATAATTTTGAGAAAAATACCTTAATACTCAAACTCCCTGACCCACCCTATGGCCTCTCAAAAAGAAATAATTATATCCAATATAAACCACCCCTAAACAAAATTAACATACTCCTTGCAATCTTCTTGACAACATCCTTCACTTGTAATGTCATATCCTTAAAGATGATTTTGTAAACAATACTCAATAAAATTATCAATCATTATCCCCAATGATATATCAACATTTTTCAAAATAAACTTAACCAACCTCTAATTAATAAAAATTCTATAAATTATTTTAATAATATAAAAAAATAATCACACCACAAAAATCAAAATCGCAAACATTAACATTGATTTCAACAATATTATTTAATAAATATATTTTATAAATTTATAATCAAATTTTATATATTCTCTATTCCTCTGAAATATCCTCACTAATTTGTTTTTTTACTTAAATATGTATATATCATCCAATAACATTGTCCCTTTTATATTATGAGCATACCAAAAGAGAATTATAATATGCACAATAAATTTTAAACGGAGTATGACAGCACGTATCGAGAGTTTTAAATGAAAAAAGGGGCAAATCACATAAATATAACATGTTAATATAACTTTTAAAGGAAAAAAAATCAATATAAACAATTATGCACAAACATACGCATTAAAGTGCACAACTTTGGACCATTTTGAAATTTATTATTGTCAGTTGCTGCCAACCATGGGAATCTTTGAGCATGGATTAGCTTTGCTTTATATTTATATGGAATGGTGTTGATCTTCTCCATGTGTTTATTTTAGAAAATATTAAATTTTATAAAATAATATATATATAATTCAACACAACTTTATTTATATATATATATTTATTTATTTATTTGAATGAAAAAGTAAAGTTGAGTTGAATATATATTTGTTTTTAATATATATTTTAAAGATAGAAGATTTATCATTAATTAATTGCTAATAGATAAGGATTTTAGTGTTTCTTAGTTGTTATCTAAACATTGTACAAGATTTTAGTGTTGGTTAGTTGCTATTTAAACATGTTACAATTTGCTTTGGTTTTTTTTTTTTAAAATTAGTTTATCTAAATTTTGTTTAAAAGTTTAGACATATTATTGGAATTATATATATTAATTGTTGAGATTATACAATCTATGTGGAATAGGAGTTTTTGAGGGTATTGAATTCATTTATGCATTCAAAATTGCAATATCAACAATGAAAAAATTCAATTTAACAAAAAATATAAAGCTAGATTGTAGTGATGATTGTTGAAAAGGGTTTGATTCGTATAACATTTAGATTTATCCTCAAATCACTCACACAAAGTTTATGGTAAAAAATGTGGCAATGGGGTTCAAAGGAACACTTATATGCATGGACACATGCACATTCATGAAATACATGTGTCCTAATCCTATAGCCTCAATTCTCTCCCAACTACCACATGCACTTGTCAACTAGTATTTTTTAGGATTGTGTGCACTTTCCTCTATTGCACATGCTTAGAAACACGTGTTGTTACCGAGCATGCACATAATTAGGAACATGGATATGCTTCTATGTTGAGCATGCACATGCTCAGAAACATACATGTGTTTATGTGCTGAGCATGCATGTTCTCAAGAATGTGTGTAGATTCCTAAGTAGAAGGGGGTGTGTGTTCTTGAGTAGGAGAGTATGCACATTCCTAATAATTTTTAAACCTTTGAAATCCCTCCCAAAAAATTATGTTAGAGGATCACACCATCAAACCTCAAATAAGGGACCTATTTGCCCCCCTTAGCAAATATAGACTAGTTATTATCATTTCCAAGGTCATAGGACACATACCTACTACTCAAAACCACCTATTGGTATTGTCATCCCCAACCATAGGCCAAGCCAACAAAAACGCCTTGAACTCATTCATCTAAGGCTGCAAATAACACCATGAACTCATGCATCCAAGGCCATAGAATAACATCTTGAACCCACATGCATAACCTCGTATGTGCATCATTTATAGCTCAGTGGTCATATAACACTATAATGGATGTTGGTGAAGTAGATATTCATCTTACGACAAAGGGGGAGAGAGAGAGTGGGGGAGGGAGGGGGGTGGGGAGGAAAGGAAGGGGAGATAGAGAGAGGGGGGAGAGACAAAGGGAGGGAGGTAGAGAGGGGTACATTTGGGGAAGGGTTGGAAAAAAATGAGGGAGGGAGGGAGAGAGAAAGAGACAAAGAAACAAGGATGAAGGTAGAGATGTGGAGAGAGAGAGAGAGAGAGAGAGAGAGAGAGAGAGAGAGCGAAATGTTAGGTCTCTGTAGTTTGCAAGGTTGGAAAGAAAAAACACTGCAGAACCTACATCATAACCACTTTGGAATCCTAGGATCTAGCCCTCCTGGATTCAGAGAGGAATCTCTCTATGTAATTGTTTTCAAAGGATATATCTTTGAGGCTTATGATATGATATTAGGCTAGTTATGAAGCACAAGGGTTTTGTTTGTTTTTGGTTGGGTAGGATATCATCAAAATGAAGGAAGTCTTTTGAAGGGTAAAGGTGTGAGCAGGTTGAAAGAATGTTTTAGCTGATAGGATAGGTAAGAGACAATATCAATCCATTGGGCTATGGAGTCACAACAGGATTTAATTGCACAACAAGTTTCAAAAGTGGTCCATGGGGCAAGTCATCTATATCAAAGGATCTTTTTAAGTTGATTTTGTGGTATGAAACATTAAGAAGAGTGGTGAAAGAAGCAAACATATGAGAAAACAAAGGGAAGCTTAAGATCAAGTAAGGACTTGTAACCTAGCCTGCTTTCAACATACTCTCAAAGGAAAAAATTTAAGATAAACAAAGAATAGCCTAAGATCAAGTAAGGACTTTTAACCTAGCCTACTTTCAGCATATTCTCAAAGGAAAACATTCAAGATGAACATAAAAAGTAGCCTAAGATCAAGTAAGGACTTTTAACCTATCCTGCATTTGGCATACTCTTAGGGAAACTTTCAAAGACGATATCTCAAGTTGTACTCAGTAAACATGGGCTCACCAACACTTCACTGGTTATACTCTATTGAATTATCCTCAAACACACAATTAGAAGAAAAGATAGAGATAAATCTTATCAGTGAGAAATAGGGTACTTTGCAGTAAATCCTAATCTATATTTGCAATTCTTTATTAGAGAAAGTGGACAGTATGGAAGCATAAGAAAAATAACAATTACAGTAAGAAAAAAATCACCAATGATATAGACCAAGATCCCATAAATCAACTTGTATATTTGATGTACAAACCAGTTATAATATTCAAGTCTAGTAGGTCTTTACAGCTTCAAATTTCTCTTCTCAGCTTATCTTTCTTCAATTACTAACAGAGCTTCAACAACCTCATCAACTATTTACATTCAACAAGTATTCAACCAACAACAATACTAGGCTCCTCATATGATATATATATATAGGTAAATTGAGGAGGTGGAGTGAAATGAAGTTCTAACTATTCAATTAATACAGAGTAAATGCTTCTCGACCTTTGGGAGGCCTAATGGAGAAGATATCTAATGTCTTAACTCTGTTAATTGATTTTTACATTAAGTTTCATCAAATTCAGTCACTTTTGTTGACTTTGGAGGCTTTTGGTAGGCTGACAATTACTTTTGAGCTGTCTTTGGCAAATATCTCTGACTGTGCATTGAATTTGTATTCTTTTGAGGAAAATAAGTCGGCAGGTGGTATTTCTAGCTTTCTAGGGATTAATTGCCTCAATGATCTGGCATTTTGAGGTGGTCCTTTACTGATCTGTCTGCTTTGTGGCTTTAAACACTGATTCGGCCTATGATTTGGCTTTAGGCCTCCTTTAATCATCTTTATTCTTCAAACTGTGTCTTTAACCTTTAATCTTCGGATTAAGTCTTTTGATCTTCGGGCTTCTGACTTTAATCCTTTATCTTTTTAATCTCTGTCTTCATTGTTGGTTGTACAGGTGGCTTTGGCACGTTGGAGGGTTTGATTGAGTAACCAATGACCATGAAACACTGATTAAATCTTTGAAATTCAACCCTTTTGTCCCTTTTCTTCGCTTTAGGCCTTTTTGGATCGTCATCCAAGGCCATATCACTGTAACTTGACTATGGGATAGCTTATATAGCTCATCTGCCATTAAACCTACAACAAACCATCAAAATATTATAAAAACTTGCGAATGGGGCTATAATTGCTTCAGAGGGCTCGGCTGAGGGCGAAATGGCAGTGCAGAGGCAAGGGAGCATGTGGAAGAGGATTCTATGGTTGAAACCGTAAGAAATAGGGTTTAAATCTGCTTGTGGCGCGAAAATATGGATAGGCAGTTTTGCAAAAAACGGCAAGTGGTTTTCGAGCAAGGGATGGGTGGTAAATGGTTTCGCCTCGGGGGAATGCAACACAGGTCTCTGGGTGACGTGTGTTCAGGAGAAAACCGCCTATTTCGCGTTCAAAACAGGCGATCAATTTTATTTGTAAAATGAACGCGAAAATGGTTTTAGATCGTCCAATCTAGGGGGGCTAGATCTACGGCTGTAAGCGAGCGTGAAAAATAGAAAATATGTGTGTAGGAAATATATGGTGGGGTCGAGATGACGTGGGCTCTTTTGTCATGAAGTGAAAAGGTTCTTCGGGCGGGTTTAAATGGTGAGAGTGGGAGATGGTGCGAGGATCGTTGATCAGGAAATATCAACGACCCAGATTTAATGCAAGGCTTGATAGATATATAGGTGAAATACAAAGAAAAAAACCTTTTTGCAAGGGGCGCGGGGGTAGAAATTGGTTAGGGAAGAAAAGTGGGAGATGCAATGATAGTCGTTGGATCAATTGCGATCAACGGTTGAGACTGCTTGCGGGGTGAAGGGATAAGAGATGGGAGGGCCCACCTTTATACAAACAACGAAAATGTTTTTACTTAGGAATAGGGGTTTTTTAGATAGGAAAAGGGGTTTATAAGAGCAGTAGAAGGGATCAAGGGGAACCGTTGGATTGGGGAAATGAACGGTCAAAATGAAATCAGAGAATGGAAGGTGGAAGAGGCTTAGACTGGAGGAAAGAAAAATTGTGATGGCTGATAAGGCGATGGGAGAAGTAGGGGCAATGGAAGGAGTACCATTAGATCTGGGAGGGATCGACGGTCGGGATATAATCGGCGGAGGATTCATCAGTGGAAAAGGAATGGGAACGAGAAAACAAGGATCATCGATGGAGCGAGAATCGTTCGATCTGGATTAGATCAACTGCTGAGATTCACTCAGGGGATCGCATCGGTGGGGGGAAAAGGGATAGGGGACAAGGAAAAGGTGAGGCGCGATGCAACAGAGCGACGTGATAGCAAGGCGCGATGCGATGGAGTGCTAACCGTCAAATCTTGGGGATTGGACGGTCCCGATCTCGTCGGAGGATCAGAATATCAACGGAGTAGGGGTTTGGGAACAAAAGAACTGGGATGGCCGATGTGCGATGGCCGATGGAATTAGCGCTCGGTCATAGAGCACAGTCTTATGACAGAAAAAGGGGCTTGGGCTTAAGCAAAAGGGGCTTAAGGCCTTAATATAAAAAATAAAGGTTTTGGATAGAAAAATGAAGGTTTTTGAGGATTTTGAGAGGTTCTGATAAGTAAATAAGGAGGGTTTAAAACCAAACAAAGGGAATTTATCAGGTTTTAAGGGATTTTAGAATGAAATGAGGGATGAATGAGGGATTTTTTGAAAGGGAAAATGATGGAAAATGAGTCTAAAAACAGTCCCTTTAGAACAACAGGGCTTCTTTAAGGAATTTTGAATGAATATTTATCCTTGAGGATAGAGAACACAAAGAGGCTTCAAGAAGTCACAAATTTTGCATGAAATTTGTTCTTGAAGACTAAAGACATGTTTTAGCCATCATCAGTTATGACAAAATTTTATTGATGGCTAACACGAGAGAGAGAGAGAGAGAGAGAGAGAGAGAGAGAGAGAGAGAGGAAGAGGAGGAGGAGAGATTAAAAGAGAGTGGGTGTGGGGGGAGAGAGAGGAGAGGGAGAGAAGGGTAGTGAGGAAAAGAGAGAGTGAGAGGGATAGAAATTAAGAAAGAGGAATAAAGGGAGATATTGAGAAGGGGGGGAGAGAGAGTGAAAGTTAGAGTTAGTGAAAGAGAGGGGGTATGAGGAGGGTGGTGGGGAAATGTAGAGAGAGATATGGTGGGAGAGTTGAGGGGGTAGAGAGAGAGAGGGAAGGAGGGAAAGAGCAAGATATGGGTAGGGGTAGAGGACAAAGAGACGATCAAAGGGAGGTGGGAACAAAGAGGGGGGAGAAGAGAGAGAGAGGGAAGGAGGGAAAGATCAAGAGAGGGGTAGGGGTAGGGGACAAAGAGAGGATCAAAGGGAGGTGGTAAGAGAGAGAGAGAGAGAGAGAGAGGTAAAAAGTGATAGTGAGAGAGAAAAATGGGCATAGAGAGAAAGAGAGAGAGATGTGGGGGAGAAATGGAGGGTGGAGACCATGAGAGGTGGTGGCAAGGAAGTGGGGAGAGAGATGGAGGAGGGAGAAAGAGAGGGAGAGGGAGAGAATGGGTGTGAGTGAGAGTATGTGAGAGAGGGAGAGGGAGAGAATGGGTATGAGTGACAACACATGAGAGAGAGAGATATGTGAGCGAGTAAGAAGGGTAGTGAGGGGGGAAGGGAGAGAGGGGTAGTGGGAGATATGGTGTGGGAGAGAGAGTGGAATGGAGGGATGGAGATATGGGAGATAGATAAGGGGGGTGGGGGAAGAGATAAGTTGATTTAGAGAGTGGGAAGAGGGAGTGAGAATAGAGTTAAAGATGGAGGGATGGAGGGAGGAATTTATGGAGAGATAAAGAGGCTAGAAGGTAGAGGGATGGACCAACGAGAAAAAAGAGATGGAGAGAGAAGGGAGGGGATATGAATAGGTATAGGGTGGAGGGAGAGAGAGAGATAGATTTGAAGAAATGGGAGCAGGGAAAGTGAGAGATAGGGTGTAGTTGGGGGGAGGGGCGGCGAGGCAAGATATCTAGAGAGGGTGAAATAGGTAGAGGAAGGGAGGGATAAATGGGAAAAATTGGAGGATGTAGATAGAGAGAGAGATATATATGGAGGCATGGAGAGATAAAGAGTGAGAGAGGGGTAGAGTATCAGGGAGGGGGGAAGGAGAGAGAAACATTAGAGGAAATTTCGTCCTAAAAGAGCCCATAAAATTTTCACATAATTTCCATTCTATAATATGTAAACCAATCAAAATCCTTTAAATTCAAAAAGAGGCACACATAAATATTTTGGAGGCAAAATAAGAAAAAATATTTTTTTAATTGTATTTTTGGTTTATCTTCTTATATGTTTATTCAAATTTCAAGTGTAGACACTTTCTAGATGCATAATTAAATTCCACATCCAACGAGTACCCACTGTGCATACTTTGGAGAAGGCTTAGATTGATAAAAATTGAAGATACATTAAAAAACGTGTTCAACATGTTTTTTTAATGTATCTTTAATTTTTATCAATGTGGGTCTTCTCAAAAGTATGTGTAATGGGTACCCATTGGATTTGGAATTTAATTTTGCATCCAACGAGTATCTACACTTGAAATTTGAGTAAACGTATAAGTAGATAATCCAAAAATACAATTAAAAAAATAGTTTTCTCATTTTCCCTCCAAAATTCATAACTCTTATTTTATTATTTTTCCTTAGGAGGCCACTTTTGGGCTGAAATTTCCTCTAATGGATAGAGAGAGAAGGGTGGGGGGAAGAGAGAAAGGGGTGGAAGCATATAAAATGGAGTTAGATAGGGGCAAAGGGGAAGAGAGGGAAGGGGTAGATAGATAGGTAGGGAAGGAGGGAGGAAGGGAGATAGAGGGAGGGAGGGAGAGATAAGGTGAAAGGGGGGAGAGAGAGGGGAAGGGAGTTGGATAGTGAAGGGGGAAAATATGGAGAGAGAGTGGGGGAGGGAGAGAGAGAGAGAGTGGGGGGGAGAGAAGGAGATGGGGGAGAGAGATGGGTGGGGGGTAAGATGGGGCAAGGGAGAGAGAGGAGTGGGTTAGAGGGAGAGGGGAGTGGGAGAGGGGGAGAGAGACAAAAAGGGGGGAAATAATTAGGGAATAATAGAGTGTTAAAGTTAAAGAGAGAGAGGGAAGGAGAGTGGGAGGTAGATAGAGAGAGGGAGAGAGTGAGTTATAGAGAGATGGGAGGGGTGGAGAAATAAGGAGAGGAGAGAGAGGGTGGGAGGGATAGAGAATGTGTATGAGTGTGAGAGATATAGGGGGAGAAAGAGATACTCCGTGGAAGAGAGAGGGATGAAGAAAGAGAGAGAAGGAGAAAATGGGAGGGGGGAAAGGGAGGGAGTGATAATGTTGAAATGAGAGAGAGAGGAGGGTTAAGAGAGAAATGGGGATAGAGTGGGGACGTGAGATATGGAGTGATAGAGAGAGATATATAATGGGAGGAAAGAAGGAAGGGAGGTAGAAAGAAGGAAAGGGGAGAGATAGTTATATGGGGGAGATAGGGAGAGAAAGAAAAGGTGGGAGAGAGAGGGGCTAGGAAAGGGACGAGAAATATGGAGAGAGAGGGATGGAAGCAGGGAGTGGGGAGAGAGAGGGGGTTTGTATAGGTGAGTGATGCATAGATATAAATAGGAGGAGAGAGAGAAGGGGGGAGAGGGAGGGGAGGGAGGAATAGGGGAGGGAAGTAGGGAGAGGGGGAGAGTTGGAGAGAGGTTAGAAGTGAGAGAGAGAGAGAGAGAGAGAGAGAGAGAGAGAGAGAGAGAGAGTTGGGGGAGGGTGATGAATAGAGGGGGTTGGAAAAAGAGAGGGGGAAGAGCGTAGAGGTGGGGGAGAGAGAGAGAGGCGGGGAGGGAAGGGGGTGAGGGATAGAGTGGTGGTAGAGAGGGAGAGAGAGGGTATAAGGGAAGGGGGGAGGAAGAGAGAGGCTATTATAGGGAGGGATTGCGACGCTCTTTTTATTACCTCAAATTTTGTAATTTAACTAAGAACATATAATGTCAGGGTACTAAAACTAATGTTATAATGTCAAACTCTATTATATGATGTAATTTTTTTTTATTAATATAAATTTTAGAGTTGAAGAAATGAGACAACCAATAAATTATGGTTCCTTGGGGAAGGGGAAACATAAAACAAGAGGAAAAATATGCCTTGAGTGAATATTTTCCATTGATGTGATGGTTATTCTTCTCGAGAAGTTGAAAGGTTAGGAAGATGAGTGATTTAGGTGTGATTATAAAATTAAGAGTAAGGAGAGATAAATGGTTTCTTCTTATTTTTTCTTAAGCTTATATTTTTTCTCTCTTCTATTATTATTTTATACATATCTCTCTCTCATTGAGAAATTTGAATTGGAATGATAATTGGTGACAACTTGTGTAATACGAAATGAATATGTCGCAACACTGTTTCTTTGGAGTAGATGGCTTTGAGGACTAGGAATGATCCTACTTGTGTGTGGTACATAGAGCAATGAAGAGGGGAGGTCCAAGGGATTGTAGAGATCAGAGAAGGAATCCCTTGTGTTCTGTAGACATGAATAACCTTTTTGTGAATGTGATCCTGGTTAAAGATGGAAAGGTTGATCACTAAGTTTTCTTATGTTTGTGTGAAGGATAATTGCCTTCACATTTGGTGTTAAAATATGATCTAAATCTAAGTTTGTGAAATAAACCTTATTTAATTTCTCCTTAAGCCATCAAGATATGGCATGGGGTTGGCTAGTTATGAGAAAAATTGTAGAACAACTAATTCTATGATGAGGTGGAACATGGATTACCCTACTTTAGTTTCCAATATTTATGGCTGCAATATATATATATATATATATATTTCTTTGTTAATGATATTTTTGGCATAGATATTTTAGTGATATGCATGATTATTTAAGTGTTTTTTTAGCAATTTTATATGTACATGCATTTACCCTTCAAAAAATTTATCATGGTTTTACTTGTTATATTATTTGGATGTAGCGTTTTATAAGTAATAAATATTATAACAACACTCGTTAAGGAAGATAGGATTCTAAATTATTCTTTAAGCATGTCATGTTGGAAATTCCTATAAAATTTCTTATGGGAGGACTCAAAACCTAAAACTTGGACCATAGTGAGGGGAAATGTTGTTTGATCCTTTGGTTCAACTTTTGTATCTTCAATCACAAAATTTTAGGATTTTTTGCTTCCTAAATGCATCTTTAAGCATGTCATTTTGGAATTTATGCTATAAATTTCTTCTAGGAGGTTCAAAAAGCTAAACCTTGGATAATAGTGAGGGAAATCCTACTAATCATTTGGTACAAATTTTAGATCTTAGGTAATGATACTATGGGATATATGATTAGAGGAATTTGAGATTCCTAGATGCTCCTAAAATTATGCATTAAGTGTGACATGTTGGAATTTTTTCTACAACTTTTCTTTTGGAAGGTTCTAGAAATTTGGACTTGCACCATAGTGAAAAGGAAATCATGTTAATCATTTGTTCCAATTTTTGGATATTGGTTCATTATATTTTAGGAGATATGATCAAAGGAATTCGAGCTTCCTTAATGCTCTTAAAATCATGCATCAAATAGGGCATGTTGGAATTTACACTATAACTTTTCTTCTATGAGCTTCTAGAAGCTTAAACATGGAAAATAGTAAGGGGAAATACCACTAATCATTTGTTTCAATTTTTGGAACTGAGACTACAATAATTTATGAGATGTTCTCTGAGGAAGTTTCTATATTAGTTTGCATTAAAAGTGTTTGAAGAAATACCTAAATGTTTTAATGATTCATTGCATACAAATTGTTTGATGAAATGCCCCAATGAAGATGTTGTGTTATTGATGGGGATAATATTATTGCATGTTAGAATTGTTGCATTATAGTATTTTTGTAGTTGATCTATGCCTATTTTCATGCAAAACATTTGAATAAATGTGTTAAAGGTAATTATTACAATTTTCATACAAACTAGTTGATAAAATACCTCAAAGACAAAAATCATAAGTTGCATGATTGAGTGTTATATTTCAGTTAGTATGTCACAAGTGGAATCATATCAATGTCGCCTATTTTATTTCATAAAATATATTTGAAAATTTTTCTATAGTAAAAATACTAATTAATTGGTTGTGTAAAAAGTACTTAAAGAAAGGTTTACATTTAAAGTGTTTGACAAAATGTATGAGAGGGGGGAGTGGTGGAGAGGGGGAGAGAGAGAGAATGGAGGGAAGAGAGAGGGATACATAATGTTAGAGTTAAAGAGAGAGAGGAAAGGAGAGTGAGAGGTAGAGAGAGAGAGAGAAGGAGAGAGTGAGTTAGAGAGAAATGGGAGGGGTGGACAGAGAATGGGAGGAGAGAGAGGGTGGGAGAGAGAGAGAGAGAGAGAATGTGTATGAGTGTGAGAGAGGGAAGAAAAAAGAGAGACATGGGCAAGAGATAGGGATGAAGAAATATAGAGAAGGAGAAAATTGGAGGGTTAAAAGGGAGGTAGTGATAATGTTAACATGAGAGAGAGAAGGGGGGGTGGGGGTAAGAGAGAAATGGGGATAGAGTGGGAACGTGAGAGAGGGAGTGATAAAGATATATATAATGGGAGTAAATAAGGAAGGGGGAGAGAGGGAGAGATAGAAAGGGTGGGAGATGTTGGGGTTCCCCTGTTTTGGCAGATTTGGCAATACCAAAAGATGAGACAACATCAAACCACTTTGGGGCCCTAGGATCTAGCCCTCCTGGACCTGGAGAGGGATCTCTCCAAATAGAGCAAAGAATGATAAATCTTTGAAGCTCAAATGAGATATTAGGCTAGTTATGAAGCACAAAGGAGGTTTTAAAATGATTTTGTTGAAGGGTTGCTGGGTTGGTTAGGAGATCACAGACTGCGAAAGCAATGGGAAGAAAGGAACAGAATAGCAGGAGGCTTCAGCAAAGAGGATAAGCCAAGATCGTGCCATCCATTGGGCTATGGAGTCATGAAAGGAAATTACATGCAACAGCTAGCCAAGGCTTTCAAAGGGAAAGTCATCTACACTAAAGGATCTTTTTGGCAGATGATGGGATGGAACATTAAGGAAGGAACGTGAAAGAAGGAAAGACAACCCAAGTTCTGTCTATAGATCAGGTCAGAGGTCATTTAACTCCAGACCTGCTTGGACATACTCGAAGGCAGCTCTCAAAGAGACAAAGGGGCTGCTTATAGATCAGACCAGAGGTCATTTAACTCCAGGTCTGCTTTAGCAACTCCAAGGGAAAAACAGAGATAAGATTAACAAAGGGATCCTAGAAAGGCCAGCTGGTCGCGCAAGGATCCTAGTGGACAAGGCTAACACTCATCCCCAGTGTTCCCAAACCTTCCAGCTTAAACCCAGCAAGAACATCTAAGCACTGATTCAACCAATTCATACATCAGAGAGTAGGCAATAACATCCACTACACTGGTTAAATTGACTGAAATCACTTCTCAGATAACACATTTAGCAGAAAACATTGAAGGCAAGGAGAGCAGACAACATAGGGCACCTAACAAGGGTGAATCCTATACCATTATTCTGATGCAAGCCCAGAAGAACGATGAAACAATATGGAAATGCATTAAACGAAGTAAGAAGAACATCACCAATAGTAATAGACCAGGATCCTGTGAAATGTGCTTTGATTAATTGATGCAAAACCAGTCATGTACAATAAGCTTAATGGCTAATACAGTCCAGACTTTCTCCTCCTAGCCTATTACATACAACTACTCTGCTACTCCCTCCTAGGACTGTTCTAACAGTCGGAATGAATCCCTCTAACAGCAGGTGCCCAACAACTGAACAACAACAACAACCTTTAGAATTCATTTTTGGGGATTTTATAGGAGAATGAGAAAAACAGAAGTAGATGAACATTGAATGAATCTCATTAAGTCAGTAAGGCGGAAGTGTTCACGCCCATACCACTTAATGGCTTCACTGTGTATGCGTGTGTGTGCCTGTAATGCGTTTGCATGGGAGTCTGCATGGGGCCGAACTCGGCCTCGATGTTGCTTTTAGAGTCCTTTCGGGCACATGCGGAACTGCGGCTGCCGCATGCCGGAATAAATGAACTGGGTGACAAGTCTGCAAGGCTCTCCATACCTCATAACTGCTGCCTGACTGTCTGAAATGAGCTTCAGTCAGTGCATTTAATTGTCTCGGGGCTCGAGAAGGCATGGAGGACGCTGTGGGAAGGTGTACCTCTGGAGGAAAATGTCCTGCTGTTAGGTAGCGCAGTTATGGCGTTGCTGGTGCGCTCATTAGTCTTCAAACAGAGCCTCAATTCTTTGATCACGGGATTAGCGCTTCAAATTTCCAATTACAGGCTCGAATCCCACAAATCTGTCTCTGTTGTCTCGTTTGGCCGCTGAATGGCCTCTCTGTGCTACCTGCATAATGAAATAAACTTATTCTGGGGGCCGGCCGGCGGAGAAATACGACGGAGGCGGAGGAACGGCGGTCAGGCTCGGTCGGAAGCCGAGGGAAATAATGAATAGAGGCGGAAGAAAAGGCTATTAGTGTGAAAGCCCAAATATTAGCGTTTGGGGGAAATAAAAAGGAAATGGAAGAAAAACCATGGAGCGGAAGCTTTAGATGTGGGACCGGGGACTAATCGCGATCGCAATCGGAGACGGGAGTAAAGTGAAATGACACGACACAAAACTTCCGATGCGATTGGCGAAAACCTTTGTAAAACTGAAATAATACCGATTTCAATTAACAAAGGGAAAGGCCGCATAACACATGAATAGGCGGAAGGGAAGTACGGTGGGCCCGGGGGTCTAATCGCAATCGGGGATCGGAGCGGGTGACAATCGCAACGCACATATTAAAACTTGCGATTGCGATCAGCGGCGGGAGCGCGATTGAGTGCTAACCGTTGGATCCAAATACCAGATCAACGACTCACTTTCAATCGGAGGGAGAAACGGGAGGGGCGATGGGTGATGATGCGATCAGCGCTGAGCCGTTGGATCTGCGAGGGGACGGACGGTTATGATGTAATTGGGCAATCACAATCGGAGGGGAACAGGGGTGACACACATTGAAAGTTCCGATTGCGATTGGGCGGAGAAAGCGCTGACTGTTGGATCGAGGGGGGCATGGATGGTTAGGATTAAATCGGGAGACAACAATCGGGAGATCGGAAGACAGGGTTGCGATTGAATTATGGTCGTTGGATGCAGCGGGGAAGCGGACGGCGGAGATTTGATCGCGGGGGAGACGGAAGGACTTGCGATCAGCGATCGGGCGGAGGGTGCGATTGAGCGCTGACCGTTAGATCTAGGGATCAGATCAACGGTTCATGTTTAATCGGAGGGAGGGCGCGATCGGGGATCGGGAATTGGAACTTGCGATTGCGATCAGAGTGGCGGGTGCGATTGGCGCTGGACCATCTGATCGCAGGAAGGATGAACGGTCGGGATGCATTCGGGGGATCACAATCGGAGGTCGGAGGAAAAGGCTTGCGATTGATCGGAGGGCGCACGTGACATGTTGCGACTGCGATGGGTGGGGGGCTTGCGATTAGCGCTCAGCCGTTAGATCTGGAGATCAGATCAACGGTGCAGAACAGAGTGGAGGACTTAACTCTGTAACCCAATCGCATCGGGACTTTGGAGTTTACAAAGGAAACGCGCCCGCTGACAGCTCCGATTGCGATAAGCGCTTGGGACTTAAGCGCTTGGTCCCAGCGCACGGGCACATGTGGGGAAGTGGTTAAGGGGCTGGCGGAAAAAGGGGCTAGGCCTTATAATAAGGTCGGAAAGTGGGTTTTTAACCCATTTAAATGGATCTTGAAGGTTGGGAAGGGTAACGATAGAAGAAGGTAAGGGGAATGAGGGGAAATTTAGCCATGAAAAGGGTAAGGGAAGAATTTGAAGGGGATTTAGAGGAGATTAAGAGAGTAAAAAGGGAAATGGAAGGGGAGACAAGGGGGAATAAAAAGAGGCTAAATGAGGGTAAAATAAAGGGGAAAGGAGGCCTTTGGGCATTTCTTCACATAACAGAGAGGCTTTAAAAGGGGAATCAGCAGAGGGGATTTGATCAAGGGATAAAAGGCACATAGAGGCTTCAAGGAGACTGTGTTTTCAGAGGAAATGCATTCCTTGAAGGCTCAGAAACAACTTAGCCCCCTATTTTCTTGTCAAAAATTTCATAGGGGGGCTAACAGTGGCTCCACATGGGGATGGCTTCTTCTTGAAGGAGTCAAGAATTCAGAAATTGATCTCTTGGTGTAGGCCAGATGCCTGCTGCTTGAACCATCCTTTTCTTCTTTGATTTTAGCTGCCACAACTCATGAAGACAACAAATCAACAGTACAATTCTTCCAAACAACTACCTACCCACACTATAGTCCTAACATTTTTTCTTCTTGGATGCATTTGGACTTGCAGACCCTTTTACATCATCAATTTTTACAAACAGGAAAAATAAACCTATTCTATTTCTACCCTTATTACTCCATGAGACCAGATTAGACTGTTGGTCTCATAGCTTCTCTACCTACACTACTACCTGCTAGGATTAGACTGTCTAGCAGGTTTCTTTTCTACATTCTAAGACAGAAAATGAAATGACTAACTACATGCTCATAGACTGAGCTTTATTGAGCTTACTACCTACCCTACCCTAACTGGAAATCTCTGATGTTCTAGGTGATATGATAAAGCCAATACAACCAATCAAGCAGTAGTGAAAAAGGATATGAGCACTGGCTGCCTGTCAGAGATAACCACAGGGTGCTCTGCTTGTGGTTCTTCAAAACTGTGGTCACCATCAGTAGTGACCATTCATGATGAATCTGGCCCAAGCTAAGGATTAATGCTGGAGCATCCGAGCAAATCAGGGCCTCAATGTACTCTGCCACAGGATCCACGAACAGATGATGTACATTTTCTTCTTTTAGGCCTCCCAAGCTTGGTAGGCTGTCTTTATCCTGGGCAGCTTCGATTATTGTATCTTCCACTGCATCTTCAGTGTGGCTCACGAAAATCGGATCCTCTTCCTCTTGTATTTCGAAGAGCAGCGGAATTTCTCTTTTGGGGGGAGGGAGACTTTCCAAGAATGCTTTTGGGTCTTTGAACTCGTATGATATTTCTTGTGATCTCAAAATTTCGAGCTCAGCTTCATATCTCTCAACCACCAAGTCGAGAAACATCTTCTTAAGCGCAGGTAGAGTATTGAGTACTGAGTTGAGAGGGACAATCTTTGGAAGGTTCTCCCATTCAATTTCTGCCAGTACACTCGCTATTCCACTCCGAAACTCTGCTATGAGGCTTGGATCTATTTCCACACATTGTTCAGAGTCCTCCATTAGCGAAGTGACTGGATCTTCGGCATGGATGATGTTGTACTGCGACATGGTCTCCCAGTGGAGTCTTATGTGAAACCACAGATAATCAGTGGCCAGCTGATTACCAGCGGAGTCTTTTAATCATTCAAGAATTGTGGAGTCGTCAGGTGGATGATTCACAACTTACTGTCCACCACAGTGGTTTACCAAATCAAGGCTGATTGATCTTTCCCCAGTGGAGTCGCCATTATGTTGGGGTTCCCCTGTTTTGGCAGATTTGGCAATACCAAAAGATGAGACAACATCAAACCACTTTGGGGCCCTAGGATCTAGCCCTCCTGGACCCGGAGAGGGATCTCTCCAAATAAAGCAAAGAATGATAAATCTTTGAAGCTCAAATGAGATATTAGGCTAGTTATGAAGCACAAAGGAGGTTTTAAAATGATTTGGTTGAAGGGTTGCTCGGTTGTTTAGGAGATCACAGACTGGGAAAGCAATGGGAAGAAAGGAACAGAACAGCAGGAGGCTTCATCAAAGAGGATAAGCCAAGATAGTGCCATCCATTGGGCTATGGAGTCATGAAAGGAAATTACATGCAACAGCTAGCCAAGGCTTTCAAAGGGCAAGTCATCTACACTAAAGGATCTTTTTGGCAGATGATGGGATGGAACATTAAGGAAGGAACGTGAAAGAAGGAAAGACAACCCAATTTCTGTCTATAGATCAGGTCAGAGGTCATTTAACTCCAAACCTGCTTGGACATACTCGAAGGTAGCTCTCAAAGAGACAAAGGGGCTGCTTATAGATCGGACCAGAGGTCATTTAACTCCAGGTATGCTTTAGAAACTCCAAGGGAAAAACATAGATAAGATTAACAAAGGGATCTTAGAAAGGCTAGCTGGTCGCGCAAGGATCCTAGTGGACAGGGCTAACACTTATCCCCAGTGTGCCCAAACCTTCCAGCTTAAACCCAACAAGAACATCTAAGCACTGATTCAACCAATTCATACATCAGAGAGTAGGCAATAACATCCACTACACTGGTTAAATTGACTGAAATCACTTCTCAGATAACACATTTAGCAGAAAACATTGAAGGCAAGGAGAGCAGACAGCATAGGGCACCTAACAAGGGTGAATCCTATACCATTATTCTGATGCAAGCCCAGAAGAACATGAAACAATATGAAAATGCAATAAACAGAGCAAGAAAACATCACCAATAGTAATAGACTAGGATCCTGTGAAATGTGCTTTGATTAATTGATGCAAAACCAGTCATGTACACTGAGCTCAATGGCTAATACAGTCCAGGCTTTCTCCTCCCAGCCTATTGCATACAACTACTCTGCAACTCCCTCCCAAGACTGTTCTAACAGTCTGAATGAATCCTTCTAACAGCAACAGCCGAGCAACTGAACAACAACAACAACCTTTACATTATGTTCTCAGGGATTTTTTATAGGAGAAGAGAGAAAACAGAGGTAGATGAACATTGAATGAATCTCATTAAGTCAGTAAGGCGGAAGTGTTCATGCCCATACCACTTAATGGCTTTCTGTATCGCTGTGTGTACTTTGTAATCTGCATGGGGAGTCTCTGTCAGGCCGAACTCGGCCTCTGATGTTCTTTTAGAGTCCTTTCGGCTGCCTGGAACTCTGTTTCTGCCTTCTGGAATAAATGAACTGGGTGGAAGGCCTACAGGTCTCTCCATTCCTCATAAATGCGGTCCAGACAGTCTTAAATGAGCTTCAGTCAGCATATTTAATTGTCTCAGGGCTCGAGAAGGCATGGAGGACGCTGTGGGAAGGTGTACCTCTGGAGGAAAATGTCCTGCTGTTAGGTAGCACAGTTATGGCGTTGTTGGTGCGCTCTTCGTCTTCAAACAGTGCCTTAATCCTTTGAATGCAGGGTTAACATTAATCTTCAATTACAGGCTCGAACCCCCCTCAAGTCCCGTCTCTGTTGCTTCGCTGGCTGTTGGATTAGCCTTTCTGTGACCTCTGCATAATGAAATAATCTTATTACCGAGCCTGGGTAGGGGCGGAGAAATGCAGTGGAGGCGGAGGAACGACGGTGGAACAGTCGAGAGCAGGGGAAATAATGAGTAGAGGCGGAGATAATGGTTATAAGTGTAGAAACCCAAAGATTAAACATTGGGGGGGAATACAAAGGAAATGCATGAATGCGATGAAGCGGAGCTATGGAAGTGGGACCGGGGACTAATCGCGATCATAATCGGAGATGGGAGTAAAGTGAAATGACACGACACAAAACTTCTGATGCGATTGGCGAAAACCTTTGTAAAACTGAAATAATACCGATTTCAATTAACAAAGGGAAAGGCCGCATAACACATGAATAGGCAGAAGGGAAGTACGGTGGGCCCGGGGGTCTAATCGCAATCGGGGATCGGAGCGGGTGACAATCGCAACGCACATATTAAAACTTGCGATTGCGATCAACGGCGGGAGCGCGATTGAGCGCTGACCGTTGGATCCAAATACCAGATCAACGGCTCACTTTCAATCAGAGGGAGAAACGGGAGGGGCGATGGGCGATGATGCGATCAGCGCTGAGCCGTTGGATCTGCCAGGGGATGGACGGTTATGATGTAATCGGGCAATCGCAATCGGAGGGGAATAGGGGTGACACACATTGAAAGTTCTGATTGCGATTGGGCGGAGAAAGCGCTGACCGTTGGATTGAGGGGGGCATGGACGGTCAGGATTAAATCGGGAGACAGCAATCAGGAGATCGGAAGACAGGGTTGCGATTGAATTATGGTCGTTGGATGCAGCAGGGAAGCGGACGACGGAGATTTGATCGCGGGGGAGACGGAAGGACTTGCGATCAGCGATCGGGCGGAGGGTGCGATTGAGCGCTGACCGTTAGATCTAGGGATCAGATCAACGGTTCATGTTTAATCGGAGGGAGGGCGCGATCGAGGATCGGGAATTGGAACTTGTGATTGCGATCGGAGCGGCGGGTGCGATTAGCACTGGACCGTCCAATCGCAGGAAGGATGAACGGTCGGGATGCGGTCGGGGGATCGCAATCGGAGGTCGGAGGAAAAGGCTTGCGATTGATCAGAGGGTGCACGCGACATGTTGCGACTACGATGGGTGGGGGGCTTGTGATTAGCACTCAACTGTTAGATCTGGAGATCAGATCAACGGTGCAGAACAGAGCGGAGGACTTAACGATGTAACCCAATCGCATCGGGACTTTGGAGTTTACAAAGGAAACGCGCCCGCTGACAGCTCTGATTGCGATAAGCGCTTGGGACTTAAGCGCTTGGTCCCAGCGCACGGGCACATGTGGGGAAGTGGTTAAAGGGCTGGCAGAGAAAGGGGCTAGGCCTTAGAATAAGGTCAGAAAGTGGGTTTTTAACCCATTTAAATGGATCTTGAAGGTTGGGAAGGGTAACGATAGAAGAAGGTAAGGGGAATGAGGGGAAATTTAGCGAAGGAAAGGTTAAGGGAAGAATTTGAAGGGGATTTAGAGGAGATTAAGAGAGTAAAAAGGGAAATGGAAGGGGAGACAAGGGGGAATAAAAAGAGGCTAAATGAGGGTAAAATAAAGGGGAAAGGAGGCCTTTGGGCATTTCTTCACATAACAGAGAGGCTTTAAAAGGGGAATCAGCAGAGGGGATTTGATCAAGGGATAAAAGGCACATAGAGGCTTCAAGGAGACTGTGCTTTCAGAGGAAATGCATTCCTTGAAGGCTCAGAAACAACTTAGCCCCCTATTTGCTTGTCAAAAATTTCATAGGGGGGCTAACAGGAGACAGTAGGGATAGGAAAGGGAGGAGGAAATAACAGAGAGAGGGAGGGAAGCATAGAGTGGGGAGAGAGGGGGGGGGGTTATAGAGGGGGAGAGATAGAAATATGAGGAGATAGAGAAGGGGGGAGACAGATGGGGGAGGGAATTACAGAAATAGGGATAGTGAGAGAGAGGTAAGAAGTGGGAGAAGAGAGGTAGAGAGAGTGTGTGTGTTAGGGGAGGGTTATGGATATATGGGGTCAAACAAAGAGAAGGGGAAAGAGGGTAGAGGTGAGGGAGATAGAGAGGTGGGAAGGGAAGGGGGTGAGGGATAGGGTGGTGTTAGGGAGTGAGAGAGAGAGGTAAGGGAAGGGGGTAGGAAGAGAGAGGGGTGATCGAGAGAGGGAGTGTGATGCCCCTTTGATTACCCAAAATTTTGTGATGTAATTAAGAACATGTAATGTTGGGGTATTGTCATTGATGTTATGATGTCAAAATCTATTATATAATGTGAGTTTATTTTTATTAATAAAAATTTTAGAGTTGAATAAATGAGACAACTAATGAATTATGGTTCCTTGAGGAAGGGTAAACATAAATTAAGTGGAACAATATGGCTTGATTAAATATTTTCCTTTAATGTGATGGTGATTCGTCCCATGAAGTTGAAAGGTTAGGAAGATGAAGGGTCAATGTGTGATTATAAAAATAAGAGGGAGGAGCGATCAAGGGGTTCTTCTTATTTGTTCTTACTCTTCTATTTTTCCTCTCTTCTATTACTTTCTTATACATATCTCTCTCTCACTCAGAAATTTGAATTGGAATTATGATAATTGGTGATAGCTTTCATAATAGGAAATGATTTTTTTGCAACACTTTTTATTTGGAGTAGATGGCTTCGAGGACTAGGAATGGTCCTGGTTGTTTTTGGTACACAAAGCACTTAAGAGGGGAGGGGCAAGGGATTGCAAAGGAGAGGACTCCCTTGTGTTTTTTAGACATGAATGGTATTTTTGTGAATGTGAGCCTAGTCAAATATGGAAAGGTTGATCACTAAGTTTTCCTATTTATGTGTGAAGGATAATTACCTTCACTTTTGTGTTAATATATGATATGAATCTAAGTGTCTGAAAAACCCTTGATTTAAGTTCTTCTTAAGGTATCAATATATGAAATGGGGTTTCCCATTTATGAGAAAAAATATTAGCACAACAAAGTCTACGATGGGGTGGAACGTGGCTCACCCTACTTCAGTTTCCAATATTTTTCAAGTTGTAATAGATATATCTTTATTTCTATGTTAATGATATTTGTGGCGTAGATAGTTTAGGGATATGCATGATTATTTAAGTGTTTTTTTCAGAAATTTTATATGTACATGAATTTACCCTTCAACAAATTTATCATAGTTGTACTTGTTATATTATTGGGCTATATCTTTTTATATGTATTAAATATTGTAACAACACAGGTTGAGGAAGATAAGATTTCTAAATTTTTCTTTAAACATGTCATATTGGAAACTGTTATAAATTTTCTTCTGGGAGGTTTCAAAAGCTAAAATTTGGACCATAGTGAGGGGAAATGTTATTTGATCCTACGGTTAAATTTTTATATATTAGGTCGTGAAATTTTAGGAATTTGGGCTTCCTAAATGAATCTTTAAGCATTTCATGTTGGAATTTATGTTATAAATTTTATTCTAGAAGGTTCCAAAAGCTAAAAATTTGATAATATTGAGGGGGAATCACACTGGTCATATGGTAAAATTTTTATATCTAAGCTCTTGATGCTTTAGGAGATATGATCAGAGGAATTTGAGCTTCCTAGATGCTCCTAAAATCATGCATCAAACATGACATGTTGGCATTTCTACTATAACTTTTATTTTGGAAGGTTCTAGAAGTTTGAAATTATACCATAGTGAAAAGGAAATCACGTTGATCATTTGTTCCAATTTTTGGATGTTGGGTCGTGATATCTTAGGAGATATGCTTAGACGAATTCGAGCTTCCTTGATGCTCTTAAAATTATGCATCAAGTAGGTAATGTTGTAATTTACACTATAAATTTTCTTCCAGGAGGTTCTAGAAGCTTACACATGGAACATAGTAAGGGGAAATATTGTTGACCATCTGGTTCAATTTTCAGAACCTAGACTGTTATAATTTAGAAGATATGATTTGAGGAAGTTTCTATATTAGTTTGCATGCAAAGTGTTTGAATAAATTCCTATATGGTTTAATGATTCATTACATACAAACTGTTTGAAGAAATGCCACAATGAAAATGTTGTGTTGTTGATGGGGATAGTATTATTGCATGTTAGCATTGTTGCATGATAGTATTGTTGTAGTTGATCTATGCCTATTTTCACTCAAATCATTTGAATAAATGTGTTAAAAGGTATTTTATAAAAAAATTATACAAACTAGTTGATAAAATACCTCAAAGACAAAAATCATAAGTCCCATGATTGAGTGTTATATTTTAGTTAGTATGTTACAAGGGGAATCATATCAATGTATCTTATTTGTTTTCATACAAAATGTTTCACAAAATTTCTACAAGAAAAACACAGATTAATTGGTTGTGTACAAAGTGTTTGAAGAAAGGTTAACATATCAAGTGTTTTACAAAATGTATGAGAGAGGATAATCAAATTTTTGCAAGTGTGGTTAGGATAAATTTAATAGGGGTATCTGACAAAGTGGTATTAGAGCTTATTATCAAGCTAGTAAAAATAAAAATAAAATTTTGGGTACCCTGTAACCTCTATAATTCATTTAGGGAACTAGGTATGTGAAAAGTGGTATTAGAGCTAAGGTTCAATACTAAACATGGATGGGCTCAAGTATATAAAAGAATTTAAATTTTAAATTAATATATATGCTTGTATGTGTACTTAGGTGAAATTATTTTTTTGTATATATGAATACACCGATGTTACTTTAAGAGTGAATTGAATTTGATGCGACAAGATAAACATGTAGGATGTTGACTAGATTCCCAAGAACAACCCAAAAAAATTGCAAAAGTTTATGGCCAAGTGATGCAACCATAACTATGAGGGGAATCTCTTAAGTTATTTCTTGATATTTTGAACACTTTTCTTTAATGTTTTGAGATTTTTTCATAAGTTGACGAATAATATCATAGGCATGATAAAAATGTAAGAGGTGAAATAGTTCAAAGATGCATGTGAATTGAATAGATATTAAATGATGATATTATAGATGCATGAAGATATGCTAAGTGCATAAAGTAATGGATGTGTGCATAAAGACTTGGAGTAGTTTGTTTTCGTACCATGATTTAGATTACTAATAGTGGTTAATGGTGAACATGTAACCAAGAAAAAGTTGACAACATGTTTGGGAAGCCATTGAAGTTGTTGTATGTAGTCCAGTGGAGTCAAGGATATGGAAGATTAGGTGTTGATGAGAGAATGGTACAAGTGGCACATATGCATTTTGATATGCATGTTGTGACAATTTTGTGAGTGCACTTCTCCTTAGGTTTCTTTGTGGAAGGTTGGAATCTTGGAGGTGGGAGTCTAGGGATAAGTGTTATTTTATGGGGCATGGAGAGTACCTAGATCCCCGAAGGTAGATGAAAATCTTACAAGACACATGTGTCTAATACATCCTTCACCAACCCAAGTTGGAGACCTTAAAAGGATAGTGACACAACCTTAGGGATTTTTGTGATTAGAGAAGGGGGGTGTGCTACCTTGGGTATAATGTAGTGATGGGGGAATGTGAGACTATTGGTTGAATCTTATTGAGGTTGGTACCTTAACCTTGTTTGTGTTCAATATTGGTTATGTATCATACATGGATCTTGGTAATATAAGGTATTTGTGGAGTCATGGTCCATCCTGAGAATGGCCCACTATTGAACAAAATAGGAGTAGAAAATCCTATCACTAGTAGAAAATAAGTGGTTTTCTTCCAGTCGATTGTTTTATCCATATAAGTGTTCTAATAATTATGAATTATGAATCTTGAATTTTATGTACACTTAATGCATTGTTTGAATTCCTAATTACATTCATTGTATGAGTATATGTTTATGAGACTGTATGAAGGAATGATCATGCTCTAAGACAATTGTACTGAATATATAATTTCTGTTGAGATAGCATAATATGCATATGTATTTATTTGATTATCTCCCAACCAATTCCTTAAAAAGATAAATAAATCATTTATTTATTTATTTTTCACTAATCAAGGGATTTTACCCAAGTCAAACACCCTTTCCCTCCAACAAATAATAATAAAATATTCCATAGAGGTGGATCTAGATGTGATTAACATTATTTTAATCATGCACCAAGATCTAGAAGGACCCAATATTTTGTTATAAATAAGAGGGTTTTCCCCATCATTCTTCACCTTTTGTTGCATACTAGATCACTCTGGATCTATACACTCGGTCTCATTTTCTGCCATTGTTGCTCCCATTGAGCTCTACCTTCTACATTGGGTTTTCTACATCTACAAGAGAGAGAAAGCTTAGATCTGAAGTGCTGAGGACTACAAAGAACCCATCCCATTGAGGAGATCTGGATACACCTTGTTTCCTCCCAGGTGCCCTGTAATATAAAAATTCATTCAAAAATCGTGTTCTTGTCTTGTCTGTTGGATGCATGGAGCAAACTCTTTACTTTACTGCTTAATGTCTTTCCATTTATAGATCTGTTTGTTGCAGCATTTTAATCACTAATCGCAGATCTGAAGATGTTTGGCAGCCTCTATTGTTGTTAGGGCTATTAGTTATGCGTAGCTAAAGTGGTTCTTTTTCGTACACCTCGACGAAGAATTCATACTAACAAATGGTGACTCCACACGGGTTTTAAATTACGACCGCTGTCGTTTTTCCTATTCCTGCATATCCAGCTACTTCAGACCCTAGGGTTTCTTTTCAGCTTTTTGTTTTTCCTATTTTCATGTGGTTTTTTTCCTCACAAAGCCCTCAAACATTAAAATTTCTAACTTCCGTGTGTTTCTGGCCCCATTGCGCAGGTGACCGACATCAGCCGCAGCTGAGACGACATTTTTTTTTCTTCTGAAATCTGCCGCCGAGAGTCCCGGAAGTGCAGGTCGCACTTTTTGGCCCAAAAAGTGCGACCTCAAGCCTCAGGTCACAGAAAACAGCCCCAAAACTGCGACCGGAGCGAAAAACTGGTCAAAAATTGCGACCTGGACTTTTTTCTGCTGTTTTTCTGAAGTTTTTCTGGGTTTTTCTGAAGCTTCTGTCAGGGTTTTCCAGCCTCTGTCTCAGCCCGTTTCGACTTGTTTCTGATCTACTTTTGCTCATCTAAGTGGGAACCTAGCCCCCTAGGGCTTCAGTACCCTCCACTTTTGGTGGAAGAGTTTTAGATGTTTCAGCCGTCTGTTTTTCAGAGCTTCAACCTTCCTTTTTCTAGATCTGTTACCTCCCTTTCAGATCCATTGTAATCAGCCTTCCTTCCTTTCAAATCACCTCTTGTCGTTTTGTTTGGACCTCTTTTTAGGGCCTCCTCCTTGCCCCCTCCACTTTTTGCTGATTACCTCCCTTTTTCCAGCCACCTTGCCTCTGTCTTTTGGCTGTGATCTGCACCTCTTTCCAGCAGTTTTTCTCCTCTAGATCCCTGTCCCTTTTGACCCTAGATCTATTGGCCTCTTTTTATGTGTGTTTCGAATAGATTTTTGCCCTCTTTTAGAGTAGTTTTGAGAGACCCGCCTTCTTGGGTTAGATCGATGCATAGTTAGCTGTTAAATGTTCTGTTATTTCAGCAATCTATATTGTTCTCTGCAGATTTCTTTTCAGTTACGCAACACACTTTTTCTTGCTCTCAAAACGAAAAGGGTTTAAAAATTAAAATTAACGCACACCACACACTGACCCTAAGTGAAGAAGCACCTGGTTAACACCGCCTGGCAAAGACTCTAAAATCAATTGTCATTGCACGTTATCTGCCCTTGATATTACTTGATTCTGTCCCTTTCTACCCTTTCCAGTTTCCTTCTTCCTGTCATCATTGCGCCCCTAAGGCGCCTTTCCCGGAGACGACTTCTTGGCCTTCACCCTCCGTTTCCGGTTGATCGACCTACTCCGCCCCGCCGTCGTCGAGCCAGTCCTCCTCCGAATCCTCTTCTGATTCTTTGGGTTCTCCTTTTCCTTCTAGGTTCTCCCCCCGTCACCTTCACCATGTCTGGTCCAGGGCCTAACGCTAGTGGTGCTCACGGCCCTAATGCCGGAACTACTACTAGCGGAACCACCACAAGAACTACCTCGACTACCCCCTTGCTCCCCTTCTTGGCAGGCCTCAGCCTCCCAGATTTAGACCGGTTGATAAACGACCCTATACATCATGACGCTAGTTGGCCCGCTATGCCGACAAAGCTCCCTTCCGACATCCCAAAGTTTGAAGGTCGTGCTGGAGAAGATCCTTCAAATCATGTTCGATCTTTCCACATGTGGTGTTCATCTACCTCCATTATTGATGACTCTGTTCGTCTTAGACTGTTCCAACGCACGCTTACAGGCGAAGCTTCTAAGTGGTATGTTGACCAGCCCACTTCCTCCCATACCACCTTTGCAACTCTTGCCCGGGCTTTTTTATCTTACTTCCAGCTTCCCCTTCGTTATGACACAGGTATCGAACTCTTGACTTCCTTCAAGCAAACCTCTTCGACCCGCCTTTCTACCCATGTCCAGGAATGGCGAAGAAGACGGAGCCTATGTCAATCTCCTCCCTTCGAAGACCGTGTCTACATGGACTAGTTCCTTAGATCTCTCTTGTCCCCTATCGGGAAAGATGTCGCATCGCATTTTCCTCAAACCGAAGAAGATGCCCTCCAAATGGCGTTAAAGTATGACCTGATCTATGCTCAGACAGGTTATGATCCTACTATCCTACCTGATCTCCCCAAACCCGGTGATGCCCATACACCGGGGGCACCTCATGCCGCCGACAGTATCGTTGGATCTATCTCTCATCCATCCGCTCAACCTCTCATGAGCTATGGTTTTCCTGGGGGAGGGGGCACCACTCCCTACACTTCTCCCCCTCCCGGTAGCACGCATCCAGGATACGGCATGCCTCATCCTTTTTCCCAACCTCCTGCTTACCTCAATGTTGCCCAACCTAACCATTACCCTCATCCGCAGCCTGGTGCGCCAGCTCCTCCAGCATATGCGCTTTCGCCTCCCTTGCCTTCTCAACCCCTGCAACAGCCATCACCACCCCCTCACAAGCCGGTGGTTGCACAGCAGGGATTCATGGCTACCCAACCACCTAACGAACAGGTGGCCACTCCACCTTCCCCTTCTGATTTCTCCAATTACCAGGTCCTCATGATGAACTCCGATCCCAACCCCTCCGTCGATCTTCACCTTCAAACTCGGTCTCGCCAGTACCCCACACCTCCTGCTCCGTCTGCCCCCGTGCCTCCCTCTTCAGCTTCTACAGAGCCTCTTTCGACATCCAGTGGCCCCTTACACATCCCTCAACCCAAATTTGAGGTTCATCCAAAGATTCCAAAGGGACCATTACGCCGAAATGCTGCTTCCGGTCGAGCCGCTCAGTCGTATAGCATAGTAGATGATTTGGCACAATCCCCTGCTTCCATTTCCACACTGGAACTCCTCCAGTCGTGTCCTTCCCAAAAGAAGGCTCTACTATCTGCCGTGGGTGCTGTAGATCCTGCTGATGACCAGATGATTGTTTTCGACGCCACTCAATCGGACCATCCTCCCCTTCCTCCTTCCGTCGCCTTCCAAATCTCAGTCAAAATACGAAACGCCATCGTTTCCTGGTGTATCATTGACGAGGGGGCATCCACCTGCGTGATGTCCGCTTCGGTTTGGAAGCAACTCGGATCGACTGAGCTGGCCCCTTCCACGATCACCCTTAGAGCGTGGGACGGTCATGCCTCCCAGCCCATTGGCTTGTTTCATAATTGCCCTATCACCCTCGCCGGTAAGACTGTTTGCGTTGACGTCGAAGTCATCGACGCCCCGCTAGACTACAACATTCTATTGGGGCGAAGCTACACCTATGCTATGTCTGTTGTCCCATCCGCGGTTTTCCGCAAGATGTCTTTCCCCCATAATGGAAAGATAGTCACCATTGACCAATTGACATATCATGAGCCAAAATCTCAGACCTCACCTGAGACAACCATCTCTTCTGTAGCCAACAAGCAAACCGTCGATTCCTTGACCAGTGTCTCCCCCGGCGTTTACAAAGATTCCTCCCTGCTTGGAACTTTTCCTAATCTTCCCCCTCCTCCTATCTCTGACCCCAGCTCATCGAATGTTTGCATGATGCAATCGTCTCGGGCTGCTCTCAAGCAACCTGCTTCGGCTAGTCAGCAACCTTGCCCTCCGCAACCTGCTCTTAGCCCTTCACCTGTAGTTGGTAGTCATGAGCCCCTTTATCCCCCTGGCACGGTTCCTCCAGGCCTTAGCCATTTAGGAGCCATCCCACCTGGCCATGCCCCCTCCGGTCAGATATCGTTCCTAGCTCCCCCACCAGGAGTGTACACGGTACCAGTCATGGCCACCCTCTCTCTTCCTAACTTGACACTTGGGATTCCCGTTTGGTACCTTGATCTTCCAGCCCCCACCTTGCCTGGTCAACCCAAACCTTATATCGCTTTGACCCCGGTTCAACCAGTCCCCATGGCTTCTCCCGTTGCATCAGTGCCTCAGTCACTTCAACAGAAACTACCTCCTGTTGCGACCGCTTCGGGTAAGAAGGGCAAAGCTCGCAAGGGGGCATCAAAGGACAAGGCTGCCCCGACAAACCCTGCTCCTCCTCAGCCTCCAAAGCATACCATCCAGGGTGCTTTGTGTGATGTTTTCGGCCACGCCTCCCATACATGTCCTGAATTACTTCATCTAAAGTCCATGGTTAATGTCACGTTCCCTGAGTCCGCGGTCCCAGAAGCCTCTGTTCCTTCCACAACCGCGGCCAAGAAACCCAAGACTATTCACACCAACCACCCCCGTGATTTGTGTGATCTCCATGGCCATCACACTCATATTTTTCCCCGCCTCGAGGACTTCCGCACCTCTATTGCCGCGGTCCACCAATTCGAGGCCAAGCGCAATGAGTACACCTCTCCCATATTTGCGCATTCTGCTTCAGCAGAACTACCAGATATGACTGCTCCCATTGACATTCCCCCTCCCGATGTCGAGATGACGGAGCCTTCGTCCAACATTTTCTACCTATCATCATCCATGAGACCCTCGGGGACCATTCCATCTGAATCCTCCCCTGTTGTTTCGCTTGACCTTTCTTCAGCGATCATCTTGGGCTCAACATCGGTAGATCCTTTACCTACTTACTCTTCGGTCACCCCTTGTGACGATGCGCATGTGAACCTCTCTTCTCATGATGATGATTCAGGTCGCTTCACCACGTCCGGTGGTCCTTCTTCCACCAATCACCCCATCTTTTATCACGATGACGACATTATGGAAGAAATTCCCACCCCTGACTTTATATATTCCCCCTTACATCGAACCCATGTGTTCACACCACATCCACCTTGTGGCCATTACATCGAAACCCAATGTTTGTGTAAGGGGGCACCCACATTTGAGAGACCAAGAGAAGCAATTCTCCATAACTCTCCTAGTATATCTGGTCGTGTTGACTTTAGTACCATTATTCTTCCACATTTAGAAGAACCTCTAAAGTCCCATATCACTTCCGATCACTCTAGGGATGATACCTCTTATCGTTCCCTCCTCTTCCGTCAGCAACCTAGTCTCTTAGACATTATTGTTGACCAACCTATAGCTTTTCTACAAGAGCATCAGTTCATTATCTCCAAATCCTCTTTTTGGGATAGTGACACCAGGTATGCCAACTCGGAAACTTAAAGTCCATTTGATCCCCATATGCAGTACCAAAAGAGATTGGCAATCCTCCATTTCCTTTCTCAAACTGCATAACCATAACGAGAACAAATGGCACACCACATCATTAAAATGTGTTTAGATTCCCCTTTTTCTAAATACATTTTGGCATGACCACACCATGCTCGGGGGCACCCATGCCCCTCAACCATAACCCTCCTCACCTCATTTTTGGAGAAGAGGTTGTCTTACCAATCGAGTGTAAAATCCCTTCCCTTCATCTGGCTGTTGAACTTCTCCCTGACACCCAACCTCTAGAACAACGACTTATCATGCTTGAGCGTGCTTCTGAAGACCGTCGTGTTGCCTTGCAAACCATGGAAGCGGCCAACAAACACACCAAAGCTCAACATGACCGAAAAGTCCAGCCTCGTACCTTTCACGAAGGCGACCTTGTTCTAGTATATGACCAAGCCCACGATGTCCTTGGTCATGGGAAGTTCGACTCATTATGGCTAGGCCCTTACATCATCAGTAAGGCGCTCGGTAAGGAGGCATACCTCTTAGAGGATTTCGAAGGCCATCCCCTTCCTAGTCCTCGCAACGCACTCTATCTTAAGAAATATTACCCTTAGCATTTCCCTTCTGAAATGCATGTTTTATTTTCTTTTAGATAGCCAGCATTTGTTCTTTCTTTTTTCTCCTCACCCAAACCCAACTTCCAACCATAAAACAGCACCAAAACCCCCTCATCTCCCAGGTCGCAGTTTTCTGCCATTTTCTGGACCAGGTCGCACTTTTTGCCCTTAAACCTACGTCCTAGGTCGCACTTTTTGCCCCAAAAAGTGCGACCCGGCCGTAGAGATGAAGAGGGGTCTGTTTCTAGGATTTTGGGCCCTAAACTGAAAAAATAATCCAACACAATAGAAAGGTTAGGCCTCCTACCTCCAACTGACGGATCTCGATTCCAACGGTCGGTTTGTCCGCTACGTTCACCGCAAGATTTAGGGCCTTCTCTCCTCTCCACATTCACCACAACAACAATAGCAAATGAATGATTTTGGAGGGAAAACTGCCTTATTAAAAGAGAACCACTGTTTCTTCTTTCGACTGCTGCGACCACACCGTAGCCCTGTTCGACGAACCGTCAGCACCACTGGAAAGCTCTCACCGAGCTCTCAAATGGGTTTCTGTTAGTTTTTGGTGATTTGATACTTCACCTGGGCACATTTTGTCCAAGAAGGGTCACTTCACCGCTCCTTAAAATCGAATTTCCTCACTTACGACACTTGTACTTGGGGCACCATATTGATCCCTTACTTGTCCACGTTCGTGTCGATTTTCGTCATGAGTTCCCACTTTGTACTCATGCTTCCGGGGTCCCCCATTAGGGCCCTTACTGTGTGGCAGCACCATCGAGTTGCCCTTGTTTAGAGCATCCAAGTTGAGTCATCATTGCATCCATGGAGTCTATACCACGTCCCTTTGCACCCCACTATAGCCCTCCACCCTTCATTGCTTGGTCTCTCTCTTGTGTCGCACATTTTGACCTTCAGTCTCACTGTCCCCTATCCCTTCTGATATTGTGTCAGTCGCTGCCATGTCATTCATGCCCTTTATGCTCTAACAAGGGAAGTCGTCCATTCGCCACCCCATCCTGTCCATTCCGCCATCATCATTAGTGTCAGTCTGTCCGTCGCTCTACTATTTTCTCTCGTGCCTTCGTTGAGGGTCTCTCATTACCTCACCTATGGCGGACCTCCTTCTGTTGACATCAGCTCATCCATTCCAGAAGCCAGGTCTAGAGGGCGGTGTACCTTGGTTCCAGCTTCCACTATCGTTCGGTGCCTCGGATCAGGCAAAGGGATCTCTTCCTCCCCTTTGACTTGATTGTTTCTCCAGCTCCTTTCAGCATGATCGAGATCCGTATACTCGATGGTTCAGTGATCCAGCAGCAGCTCTTGATGATTCCCGGGTGTGTGTGAGATGTCTCAGCCCTCATGAGGGGGTGGCCCTGCAGGTATCCCCCCACATGCCCGGATGACCTCCTCCTTGCAGCCTTCGATGCAGCTCCAGATATTTGATGATGTTGGCCGTCGCCACTTGCAGCGCCTCTTTCGATCTGCATGTATCAGTCAGATTTTGTGAGCCCTTCCCCATTCACAGGGGGCATTTGGGTTGTATTTGTATCTCATGTACTCAGATATTATTGTACCAGTCCTGGCTGTTATCCCAGGCACAGCATGTATGTGGGATTCTTTATTGTATTTTTATCTGGCTCCTAATTATGCCAGCTGTATCTTATAGTTCGGTCCCTTGTTTACTGGACACACTATTCTTTTGTACTTTGTCTCGGCGGGCATAGGTATGCCTCCCCCGCCGCCTTCAGCACAGGTACCCTCTCATAAAAAGAGACTTGTTGCACTTGCGAGTCTCGTCTCCTCAGGGTCTAGTCCTTCAGCACACTATCTACCTCACATTTCTCTCTCTGACACCCCTTTTGTTGTCTAGTGATTGTGTTCTTACAACGTACTTCGGTCATACGATTTGCTCCCGACACTCGCACGCTGGGGGGCAATCTGTTACACCATTTTTTGGTCATCTAACCTATTATCATTAGATGGACCCAAGTACACCATGTAAGACCAGTTTTACCCTAAGTAAAACTGCTTTCACTATGTTAAAACAGGAAACCCCCAAAGGAAATATTAAACAAACCTATATTTGTTTGATTTTCCTCATGGAATAATTAATTAAACCATAATTTAATTATTATTCCCAGTCATGTTTAACCCAAAAACAAAGAAATTAATGATATAAACCCTTAGTTATCTTGTTATTTTCTAGGAATAATTATTTAAATCTTATTTAGATAATATTCCTTGTTAAATATGACCAAATCACTCACCATTAATCAAATAAAAAAAGAAATACATTAACCTATTCAAGGAATTCATTGATGTGTTTTCTTGGAGTTACGAGGACTTAAGGGCCTATGAAACAAACATTATACAGCGCAAAATACCTTTAAAAGAGAATCAGAAGCCCTTCAGACAAAATCTTCGTAGGATAAACCCAAAACAATTTCCTGCAGTTGAAAAAGAAATTAAAAATATGTATGAGGTAGGCATAATTGTTCCCATAAGGATCTTTGATTGGGTTTCAAATTTAATGGCTGTGAGAAAGAAAACAGGGGAGATCAAATTATGTATTGACTTCAAAAATCTTAATAGAGCGTCACCCAAAGATAACTACCCTCTGCCAAAAATGGAACATATTATTCAGAAAGTAGTAGGCTCTAATAGAATCTCCCTGCTAGATGGTTTCTCGGGTTACAATCAAGTCTTAGTAATTCCAGAACACCAACTCAAAATAGCCTTTACCACTCCATGGGGCACCTTTATGTATGTAAAAATGCCCTTTGGACTGATGAACGCTGGTGCAACCTTCCAAAGAGCGATGGATATAGCTTTTTTAGATGAGATAGGACACATCATTGTTATTTATTTAGATGACATAACAGTCTATTATAAGACTGGCGAAGAACACTTGAAACATCTGAGGAAAGTGTTTGAAAAATGTAGAAGGTTTGGTCTGTCATTGAATCCTAAAAAGACTGTATTTGGGCTGCAAGAAGGAAATCTTCTTGGCCACATTATATCCGAAAAGGGAATTAGGATAGACCCATAAAGAGTTGAGGGAATACTACAAATCACACACCCAAGAAACATCAAAGAATTACAGTCCTTCATCGGGAAAATCAACTTCCTTAGGAGATTTATCCCCAACCTGGCTGAACACCTTAGGAATATGACTAATATGCTGAAGAAAGGTGAAGGAGTTAAATGGACTGTTGGAGCTAAACAATCCTTTGAATCAGTAAAACTTGCACTCACCCAAGCTCTTGTTCTGATCAGCCCAGATTTCTCTAAAGATTTCCTGATCTTTTCATTTGCCTCTAAGCATACAGTGGCTGCAGTCTTGCTGCAGAAAAATGCAGAGGGAATGGAACAACCAATTTCCTTTTTTAGCAAAGCACTAAGGGATGCACCCTTGAGATACAACATAATGGAAAAACAGGCTTATGCCTTAATCAAGGCCTTAAAGGACTTCAGGGTGTACATATTGCATTCCCACACCATAGCTTATGTGCCCAACATCATAGTTAAAGATATATTGTCCCGAGACCTAGATGGGAAGAGGGAAAAATGGATTGTTGTGATCCTAGAATACGACCTTGAGATAAAACCCACCAAACAGATTAAGGGTCAGGACTTAGCACAGCTAATGGTTGAATCAAACCTACAAGCCCTAGACATTAACATGGTAAATACCTTGGATGAGCAACAAGAATTTCCTAGTCCCACTGTTGAGGAAAATTTTTAGAGCTCCCCTTGGTATTCTGACATTTTGTATGTGCTTACACACCTCAATGCCCCTCCTGAACTGTCAAAGACTAAGGCCAAATTCATAAAACTAAAAGCCAGAAACTACTACATTTTAAATAACTACTTATACTGGAAGAACCCAAATGGCCTATTGCTTAAATGTTTTCCTGAAAATGAGGCAGAGAGGATTAAACAAGAATTCCATGCAGGAGAATGTGGAGGCCACCTGAGTTGGAAAGCCACTACAAAAAAAATACTCAGAGCTGGCTACTGTTGGCCCACACTCTTCAATGATATCCATAAGATGATCATTGCCTGTCACAAATGCCAGATTTTTAAAGGTAAAAGAAAACTCCTTCCCTTACCTCTACAACCCATCACTGTTGAAGGTCCCTTTCTGCAATGGGGCATAGATTTCATAGGGGAAATTCACCCTGCTTCTTGTGCACAACACAAATGGATCCTAACAGCCACAGACTACTTCACTAAGTGGATAGAGGCCATACCTACTAGGAATTCCATAGATTCAGTCATCATTACCATCCTAGAAGGACATATCCTCTCTCGGTTTGGCTGCCCAAGGAAAATAATCACTAATAATGCTACTTCTTTTGGATCCAAGAAAATGGTTGATTTTTGTCGCAGGTATCAAATAGCACTCGGTCATTCAACTGCCTATTACCCCCAAGGTAATGGATTAGCTGAATCATCAAACAAGAGCCTGGCAATCATCATCAAGAAGCTGTTGGAACTGAACAAAAAGTCATGGCATAACAAGCTAGTACATGCTTTGTGCGCTGACAGGCTTACAACAAAGAATTCGATTGGCATGTCACCATTTCAGCTTGTCTATGGTACAGAAGTAGTATCTCCCACCAGCCTTGGGGTACCAGTGATCAAGCTGGTCCAGGAGATCCAAACAGAATAAGACAATATGGTGAGGAGGATAAACCAGACAATTCATCTCCAGCAAAAAAGGGAAGAGGTCTACAACAGAGCAGTGAAAGTTCAGGAAAATATCAAGAAATTGTTTGACAAAAGAACCAAAACTGCTGATTTCAAAATTGGGGATAAAGTTCTGAAGTGGGACTCAAGAAGAGAGGATAAAGGAAAGCACGACAATTTTTATTGTTTGTGGCAGGGGCCATACATCATCCAGGCCACTGTGGGTCCAAATGCCTTTTTCCTACAAGAATTAGATGGTACAGAGCTATTTGGGGGTCCTGTCAATGGCAGGATGCTCAAACACTACTTCTGCTGATTTACAATTTCCATTTTCCATTCGATCTGTACATACCATCACAGTTTTTTATTTTCAAGAAAAAAGAGAAAATGTTCCAAAAAACAGAGGAAAAGGAGAGGTTCATACATGCTCAAAACATGAACCTCAGAAGTGCAAAAGATCGGCTCTAATAGGATCAAAACCAGAGCCAAAGAAAGTAGAGACAGCTAGTCCTAACATGCTCAAAATCTGGACCAGCAAAGAAGAAAAGAATAATCAACTCTAACATGCCCAAAACAAGAGCTGAAATGAGGAAAATAAGTGACTCTAACATGCTCAAAACTTGATTCACAAAGAGAAGAAGGATACTTCAAGTTTCAGATCTCAAGCCTTCACAGTTTTGTTTTCAGTTTTCTGCAAATTTTGTCCATGTGCAACTGTTTTTATGCCTTGGATCCACAACAAGTCAGACTGTCTAATCCTGGCTTGACTGTTTTTCAATTTCTGTCGTAGAATATAGAAATAAATCTACTAGACAGTTTAACCCCAGCAGATATTAGATTAGGTAGAGAAACATATGAGGCCAATAGTCTAATCTAGTCTCATGGAGCAATAAGGATAGAAATAGAATAGGTTTATTTTTGGTTATAAAAATAAATTATGTAAAGGGTCTGCTAGCTTAAATGCACCCTAGAAGAAGAAAAAATGCTAGGATTGTAGTGTGGGTAGGTAGTTTGTTGGGAAATTTTTTCTGCTAATGTAATGTCTTCACAAGTTGTGGCAGCTGAAAATCAAAGAAGGGATGTGTAAAGCAGTAGGCACCTGGCCTACACCAAAGATATATTCTCTGAATTCTTGACTCCTTCAAGAAGAAGCCATCCCCATGTGGAGCCACTGCTAGCCCCTTATAAATTCCATGACAAGCAAGCAAGGGGCTAATTTTTTTATAAGCCTGCAAGGAATGCATTTCCCTTGAAAACAAATCATCCTTGCAGCCTTTTCAGGTTCCCTGCCTTGTGACTGTTTCCCTCTACTGTTCTGTGTCAATAGGCCTTGCTAATAAGGAATTATGCTCCTAAAGGCTTTGGTCTGCCCTTTACACCCTTGCAAAATGCTTCATTCTCACCCCTTTGTTCCTTTTATCAAGGTCCCCTTTCTTCCCCCTTTCCATCCCAGAAATCCCCTCTAAACATCCCTACTCCCTTTTTTTATGCTTACATCCCCCTCATTCCCCTATCGTTGCCCTTCGTTGGCCTTAAAATGCTTTAAGAACGAGCCAAAAACCATATTTTCTGCATAGTCTGGGCCTAGCCCCTTTCGGCCTAGCCCCCGCACCTTCCCCCCACAGAACCCTACGCTATGACCGAGCGCTGGCTTGAAAGGTGCTAATCTCCAACACATATCGGGAGCATTCCTGACCGTTGATCTTTGTAGATCGGACGGCGATCATTAAACCCCGCAGCGTTCGTGTTTCCCCCGTTCAAACCCCCGATCGAGCCATCGCCATTCATTTACCCGCCAGATCGACGGTTCGGAGTGTACCCACCCCTGTGGTGCCCGCCGTGCACTATCCATAAACCTGGTGGTATCTATCGCACCGCCTTTGGGCGGTAGGCGGTATTCTCCTGTTGCCCAACGATTCCACTCAGCTTGCGACATGTGGCTCCTGTACGATTCCAAAACCTCTTGCCCATCGCACATTATCTTTCGGTGCAGGACGTGCAGCGATATGCATATCAGCCGTCAGATCTGCCCTTGCCCATCAAACGATCATTGCTCAATGAAGCTGCGCGAGGTTTAATCTAGGTTCGCCGTACTCCTGGCCCACCGTTCTTCGTCCTCCGCCGCATGTTCTACCGTCGATCTCCTCTGAGATCGGATGGTCCAGATTTTTTTTCCTATTGTTGACTGTTCTGTCGTCGCTCGGTTCCGCCACGTCACCCCCACGTGTATCCACCATACATCCGCCCATTCAATTGGATATATTTGTTCCAAGGTCGATTTTTCATAGGTTTAGTTAATTTTCACTGCCTCCGCCACATGTTCTACCGTCAATCTCCTCTGTGATCGGATGGTCCAGATTTGTTTTCCTGCTGTTGACTGTTCTGTCGTCGCCCGGTTCCGCCACATCACCCCCACGTGTATCCACCGTACATCTGCCCATTTGATTGGATATATTTTTTCCAAGGTCGATTTTTCATAGGTTTAGTTAATTTTCACTTCCTCCGCCGCATGTTCTACCGTCGATCTCCTCTGAGATCGGATGGTCCAGATTTTTTTTCCCACTGTTGACTGTTCTGTCGTCACCCAGTTCCGCCACGTCACCCCCACGTGTATCCACCGTACATCCGCCCATTCGATTGGATATATTTGTTCCAAGGTCGATTTTTCATAGGTTTAGTTAGGTTTAGTCCACATCCACCCGACTCTGTTTCACTGTCATACTGCACTGTCCGCCATGGTCCCGTGCTTTTCCGCCATCTCTTCCTTCTGCACAGTCATCCTCGCCTCCCCCATTGTTTTCTTAACCTATTTTCGTGTTTTGCATGGTTCCAAAGAGGCGGAAAACCACCATGTTTCAATCATATTGTTTCAATGGTGTGTCGAGCAGGAGGGTTGAATCTGGAAGCTGGTACTACAGTAGAAAAACTCAGAAAGTTAGTAGCGTCATAAATATTACCCAGGGATAGTTCAACCTCCGTGAAGAAACCTATCCAGCGCCATTAAAGCCCAGATTCTGTAGCCAGAATTTTAATTAAGAAGCAGAGAGCTTAAGGCACGCAAATGAAGATATTTAAGCCTTACGATCAGAGTCTTAGAGGCAAAGCACCGGATCAGTGACCCCGTGGATCACGCAAAAGGTACAACACACACAGATTCATGTATATCAGGATTCACATCAGCAGATTTTCCCAAAGGACAAAGCACCCATATCAATTCCATTATTCACCATGTTCCTGAATATTTCTGCCTTAACCATAGTCCAAAGCTACTAGAGCAGTTGTTTCACAAGCATGGCAGTCCATTCAGTCATTATGTTTATGCAACAGAGTAATACACAGTACTGCAGTCAGAGTACTTCAGAGTCATATTAGGGTAATCTATAGTCTGAAGAAGATCATTCGTTCACCCAAAGAACACTAGTGATTAATGCACAGGATTTATACAGAGTGGGCTTCGGCCCTCTTTCTTTTCAAGTTTTAATACTGCATTTAGTTCTTCACCTACCTCCTCAGCCCATCTTTCTGCTATAAATTCAGAATGAAACTCATTATAAAGGTTTTTGATCAGTTATCAGAGAACTGCAAGTAGTTTCTTTTGAGACACAGTCTCTGTGTAAAGTTGTAAGATAGGTTGAAGGAGATGTTTTCAAACTAAGTATTCAGCTATTGGCAATGTTGTACTTGACTGGTGTTGCTATTTAATATGACAAGAACATTTCTTTGGATCCTGATCTAAAGCAGCGGTGATGTTTTCCTATCTCTATGTTTTAATTCATTTCATTTCATTTCTACTGGCTTGCATCAGAATATTGACATAGGATTTACCCTTGTTAGGTACCCTATGTTTCTGCTCTCCTTGCAATTAATGTTTTTCTTCTGAATGTGTTATCTAAGAATGGATTTCAGTTGGTTTAACCAGTGTAGTGGATGTTATTTCCTGCTCACTGATGTATGAATTAAATGAATTATGTTCTGAGATGTTTCTTTTTGAGGATTCAGTTGGAAGATTTGGGAACACTGGGGATTAGAGTTATCCATGTCCACTAGGATCCTTGTGCGACCAGCCGGTCTTTAACTCTGTGCTTTGAATCTGTGTTGTCACCTCCTCTCTTGTCATTCCATATTACACAATCATCTTTAAGATCCTATGTTTTAGATGACTAGCCCAATTGAAAGCCTGCCTATTGATTAGCAAGCAAATCCTTTCCTGACTCCATTGCCCAATGGTCTTGAATGCTTTTCTGGAGTACTTCACCTCTACCTTATCTCTCTTTTCTCATCGTTGTCTTACATTGAACCCTTCTTTCCTGATAACCAGCAACCAAAAAAACAATCAAACAAACAAACCCCAAGCCTTATAACTAGCCTAACATCTTTAACATTTGAGCTTCAAAGACATATACACCTTTGATATAACATAGAGAGATCCCTCTCTAGACCTAGGAGGGCTAGATCCTGAGGTCTGAAAGTGGCTTGATGTTGTCTCATCTTTTGGTATTACCAAGCTTGCCAAAACATGGGAACCCCCAACAACTCTGAGGACTATGATATGAATCAAATACCCTTTGGAGTGTGAATATGAGAAACAAAGTGGATATTTCATGAAGATGTAGCATATATCATATCAATCCTTAAGAATTCAATATGAAGAAAAAAATAAGAAAACTTGACATCACCACCTCATCATGGAGTCCATATCACCAATGTCGAGTTGTAACTTGTATGAGTGTCATCATAATGGTCAAAGTGCATCCATGTGTCATGCCAGATCATCATGTGGAATGTAATAATGTATTGTCAAGAAAAGGACAAAACATAATGTGTGGAATTCCAAAAGTCATATGTGGAATATGAAAATTCATTTAGTCATATATGGACAAAATGTGTTTATGAGAAGTCTAAAAGTAATTTAGAGGTTCAAGAGTTGTTTAGAAGTTTAAAAGACACATGATAAGTCCAAGAGTCATGAGGACATGAAAGGTCATTCCTCTTGTTATAAAAGTAACCTCATAACTCAAGTAAAAGGCTTTGGGAGGCTTAAGCTTTGGAGAGATAGTATTGGCTTCTATACTACGAATAGGAGGGAAAACTATTATTTGGAGAAGAAAGAAGTGACTTAATGTTCCACTATTGGAACTAGTGTCTCATTATTGTAACTGTGTACTTGGATCTTTCACCTTTTAATTGAAGCTCAATTAGCCAACACATTTTCATGCATGTATTGTGAGTGTATTAGGACTATTATTTGGATTGGTATATATGTTTCATTCACATGTACTAAGGAAATTGAACTATTTCGGTGGCCTCAGTACTTATCCTGTTGAAGGTTTGTTGTGTGTGCTTTAATGATCATTGTGTCTAAGTGAACTATTTTTCTACATAATTTTTATCACCAAAAAATGATCACCTCGCCATTTCTAACTAGGTGGATCGAAATACACCATGTAAATTTAATTTTACCATAGTAAAATCACGTTCATTGTAAGAAATAATTTAGTAAATCAATTTTATTAAATTATTTATGATTAAAATTAAAAAACCACGTGAGAATAATTGAATAAATCATTATTTATTTAATTTTCTATATGAATAATTACTAAATCATTGTCTGATAATTATTCCCTTTCATGTTTGACTAGAACACCTAGGAATATTAAATAAATCACTATATGTTTCTTATTCCTTAATTTTATTTTTGGAATAAGTGTTAAATCACTATTTAATAATTATTTCATTTTCACACCTTTCTTACTCCTTGTGAAATAATTAATAAATCATTTTATTTATTAATTATTTCTAAATAAAAATATTTGACCATTTTGAATATCTTTTCCCTCTCCAGAAAATATAATAAAGTATTCATGACGGTTAGATCTTGATTTTGGTAAATAATATTTTATTATTCCCTATTTTCGAGATCAACCTAATACTTTGTTATAAATACGAGGGTTTTCCATTCATTTTTCTCCATCATCATTATCATCATCACCGTTAACTTCTTCTTGCATCGAACCTCCCACTAGAGTTCTACACATTGTTTGGTTTTTTCGCATGTTGAGAGGGGAAGATAAATCACTATAGCATCAAGGAAATCAAAGGACCCATCCCACAGAGGGGGATTTGCGAGCCTATTTTAAATTTCCTCCACGATGTGCTATCAACAAAGTATTTATAGATTTAAATGTCTTTCCATAATTGTGTTATTACATCAGATTTATTTTGTTGTTTGTTATTTTAGATCTTTTTCTATTGGTTTTTCTCACATTATTATTGAATATATGAAGTATAATCAACCACAATTTTTGTTAGGGTCACTTATCACCTATTAATTAAGTGAGGTATTTTTGGTACACCTCCCAAGAAATTGCATACTAAAAAATTGCGACTACACTGATGTAACAATTGAGTTTTGTGGATGATTGCAGTTTTAGTGAATTGTCAAGGTTTTATAGAACTATTTATAGCCTCTCAATTTATATTTATAGATTTTCTTTATTTTTTCCATCAAATTTTTGGATTACAAGGGTTTTCAGGTTGTTTCCACAAGTCATAGGTACCATCCGAGAAGGAGATGGAAAAATCTATGCGAGATTTGTCGAATGAGAGTCCCAGGAAAAAAACACACTTTTCATCCCCATAAATGCATTATAGAATGCACTCTTTGGCTCAAATACTACATTTTCCACTTGATTTGGGTCAGTTCCTACGTTTTGAAAATTTTCTGAAAAATTTTCATATTTTTTTCCAGATTTGTTGAGAGTATTGTGTCTGTACTGTGAAGGGTTTCTTATCCCTATTTCAGTCTCCTTTATTCCTGGATTATCTTACTTTTTATCTTTGAGTTAGGAAAAAATCCCCCTAGGGATTGGAGTACACCTCCACCATTTTAGGAAGAGATTGGCTGGGTGAAGAGTCTAGGGTCTCATCGTTTTTAGCCACTAGATTTTAGGGTCTAATCCACTTTTTTACAACCCTTTAGGATAGGTTATTTCATCATTTTAACTCCCTTTTGATTTTTTCCTTGCCTTCTCCCTTAGGACCACCTTTAGTGTCCTAGGTTTTTGAGCTTCTTTCTTATTATTTGCAGTAGATTTCACCTACGATTTTTGTTTTTTGTCTGCACCATTTTTAGCAGCTTAGTGCCTTTAGACCACATTCCCTTTGAAATTATATATTGTAGGCCTTTTGTGTGTTTTTGAGTATATTTTTTTCCTCTCCTTTTCTAGTTTTTTTAGAGAATATTTTGGGTGGGCTTTGTGTGCTTAATTGGTTGTTTATTTTACTGCCATTTTACAAAATTATTTACATTATTTTAGCATTTTATTTCAACATCAAATGGTGTTGGAGCGGGGTCCCCTAAGTCAGACCATTTTTTCTATATTTTGTAATATATTAGTCATGCGCAGGGGCTTTGGGGCAGTTCAAAGGCCCTCATAAATTGTAATGGGTCAAAGGATAGATCAAGGGACCACAAACCACGATTTGCGGACCATAGAGTAGCGCAGGCTAATAGTATAAATAGATGGATAGAGCGAGTCTAAGAAGTCAAATTTTGGATAAGTTTGAATGTGAATGTTAGATCTGGAAACTTGGTGATATTTTGTGTTGATTGTTTGGGTAAGAAGGATCCTGCTTCCTGTGTGCACAGAGACCGTAGTCCTGTTGTGTGTGGACCCCGCTGGCTTTGTGCATGGGTCGTTGAAGTGTTTTTTATGAAGGATCTGAATTGATAGTAATAAAGGAATAGTGTTACGGATATCTAAGTTCTATATGTGTCTGTTATTTATGTTTCTGCATCTTATTTTTTATTTATGTATTGTCTGCAAATAGATCTCTTGTGCAACTATGTTTGGGTTTATATGGATTCTTATTAGATGGATCTGATGATATAAATTTCTGATAATATGTGATAAGGGTTATTATTTGATCTATTGTTGTTGTGTTAACTTGCGCGAGATATTCTGCACACTTGACCTAAATCTGTCTGAAAAGGGTTTACTATTATGGCTCCTATTGTGAAGGTATGTTTATGGTTTTTTGGGATCTTAAGGCACCCACATCATTCAAACCTCTCTCAGGGTGTGGAAACTTGGTTCCAGCACCCCCACCCCCCCATACTACTTCGGGTGAGACTTTGACTTCCACAAGAAGGTCATTACCGAAAGGGCCAGTAGTAAGAGGGTTTTGTTGGTTAACCTCAACTCCGAATCTAGGTCAGGACCCCTCAATCCAACAAATGGTTTTGTTTCTGGGGCCGTGAGAATTTTGAGAGAGGTTGGGTGATGCCGCAAGGTCATTGGTAGTCATTAAAGCCTGAACTTGAGGACTAGTTTGAAAAATGGATTCAAGAATTTTCCCTAAAAGAAAACAAAATTAAGAATATGTCTTCTGAACAGTGGAAGAATAAGCATATTTTTACTGAGGTGCATAAGATATTCTTCGTGACCTTTGCACACGAACTACAGGAGTGGTTGGAAAGGTTAGCAGAATTCAAAACCTGTTGGAAGGACGATCAGGTCATGCAGTGGACCCCTGAATTGATCCAACAATTGGAAAAATCTAATAATTCCATTACCCGAACTGTAGATCACTGGGTTGACAGCATCTTGGGCGGGTTTGTAACAAAGTTTGTAGTCAATCAGTTTGTGTCCTACTCTGAAGCTGAAAGGAGATTTTTCAAGGGATTGAGGGGTAAGTTCTTACAAACTTTGCCTCTACTGATTAAGATGCTATTGTGTGAATAGGGTATTTTGTGTAGCCACAACAAGTGAATGACCCCTGATCAGATCGAAAGCACTACGTGTAGTGGTAAATACTATCGGGCCAATCAGAAAGGGGATAGATCTATATACAATCCTCTGAGAAACTCCCCTTATCTGAATGAAAGTAGGGCTACGCACACTGAGACTAGCCCTCCAGCTATGCTACCATCAAATTTGCGCACAGGTAAGAATCCCCCTACCCCACCACCACCCCCACCTACGGATGACATGGCTGCGCATATGAAGTTACCCACCTTTAAGGGTGCAGGAGATGAGGATATGGACCGATTTTGGTTTGTGGAGAATGTGGTGTGGACTACGCAGAATGTCAATACTAGCATTGTTAAAAGAGCGCATCTAGCTATGGCCTTTGAAGGTCATGCATTAGATTGGTTCATGGGATCCATTACTCAACATGTTGATCCCACAGTGCAGGAGATCAAGATGCCCTGAAGCAGCGGTTCCGAAAACAAAAATCTTATTCTCAATGTTGGGTATGTGTTATATTCTTTCCACGATTAGTCACATGCGGGGGGTCACAAGGGGGGGGGGGGGGGGGGGCGCCGACAGCCACCCCTGTATTTTGCGTCGGGCGCAGCAAGGGAGTCACAGGGGGGGCAGCAGCCTCGGGGAAAAAAAAAATTGGATCTTATTTTTTAGTGGGCAGACCCGCCCATGGTTTTATGCATGGGTTTTCACATGGTTTTGGGGCATGATGGTTTTCGACCCCTCGTATTTTGTAGATTTGATCAAGGGAACTATGGTTATGTTCTAATCCAGGGTTAATGGATTGGGGTTTATGTATGCTTTAGCATGTATATATATGTGTTGTAACACTAAAAGGAATATAATGAAAAATCAAGTTGGTCGTCCCGATTTGGGATCTAGGGGAAAATCTCTGTGTTTACCTATTTTATGTTTTATGCTCTCACTATTGTTCATTTTTTGTTTTTAAGAAGATTTGTTTGCAGGTAATTTATGTTCAGGGTTAAAACCTACACTCAATATGTAGTAGAACTCAAAGATATTAAGCAAGGGCATATGGAGTCAGTCTGGGACGCTGATCAGTGATTAAAGCAAGTCATCAGCAACAGAGGATTTTCTTACAATGACAAGCAACGTAAGGAATGATTCATCACCATGCTATTTCCACATCTTGCTATGAAGTTAGAAGTTGCACCGAGGGATGGTGCTCAATTTGGAGCGCTTCATATTTAGAGCCAATTAGAAGCTATGCACTTATAAATTTAGAATTTACGAATATATCGGGGTAAAGAATCTAGTGCAGATGTGTGATGCATACACTGCAAGGTATATGACCACACCAAAGATCAGTGCCCTCTGCTGTCAGATTATATGCAAGCTGGGGGAACGAGTCTATTGTGCCCGAGGGATGTTGTTGGGCCTAGTACCCCCACACTGCGGTGTAACGATTATTGGGTGGTTGGGCAACATGATACAAACCACTGCCCATGGTTAAGAACCTATGTCCCAGAACTAAAGCATCAGTGGTGTAGATTTTGCTCTTCGGTGGGTCACTATGAGCACAACTTCCAAACGTATGACTTGATGATCGATAGAGGGAAACTTTACATAGTGCAAGCTGACCCTTCATCACCAGCATCTCACTCTGGATTAGGAGGATCCCCAGCAAGAGGACGGAGAGGGGGAAGAGGAGGAGGCGCAGGAAGAGGGAGAGGGAAACTAATTTGTTACAACTGTTAGACTCCTATACCAATAGGTGTCATTTTTCATGATTGACTTGTTGAACTATGCAATATGTTCAAACCTTTTTCTTGTTGCAAAGGTGTTCCATATTCTTAAAAAATCAAAAAATCAAAAAAATTTAAAAAATGTAAAGAGGGTATACCCTAAAAGAAAAATCAAAGGGTGAAAAGAATAAAATGGTCAAAAAAGTGAAAGAAATGAACCCCAAACAAAAAATAGACTAGGAAAGTGTGCAAGTCTAAATGCCACTACTATTTCTTTTTTTGTAATAAACAAGATTGTGTGCAGTTTATCAAACTTTTGCTACAATTTATGAAGAGTCAAACTGTTTAAACTTGACTCATTCATTTTTCAATTTCATGTTGTAGAATAGAGAATAAATATCTGACCAAATAGTTTAGTCTTGGCAGATAAGTAGATATGTAGAGTTAATAAAAGGTGCTCAACAGTTTAATCTGAGCCCTTGGATGTAATAAGTGTAGACTTAGATAGGTTTTCCATGTAAAAAAAAGAAAATTGATAAGGGTTTTCCAGTCTAAGTGCACTCTAATAAAGGAGAGAAAATGGTAGGGTGAAGTAAGTAGGGTAGGTAGATGTTGTTGCAGAATTACATGTGATGAATGATGGTTCCAAATGTGTTCAATTTTAATTTCATCACAAGAGAAAAGGCAGATACTACATTGGAAAAAGTTCACAGCAAAGCAAAGTCAAGATTATTAACTTCCACTTTCATTTTTCCCTAAATATTTCACTAATTTCCCCTAAGTGCTAAGGTATTTGAAGATTAGAGGGGCTCAAGGCATTTCCTTGACTTTTGGAGGGACCGGACCCTCGGCCCAATAATTGAAAAAACCTAAGTACTTGAAATCATCCATTATCACATTCATTCACCTCTCAAAAATCTTTTTCTAAGTAAAATTCCATTTTACTTAGGAAATTCCTTCAATATTTCATGAAAAGCCCTCAAAATCACTTTTATTCTAAGTCTAAGTGATGAAAGTATAATAATGCCATTTACTTTTGAATCTTCACTTTCTTGGTTATGTTTAAGTATTTTGAGTTTCCATTATCCCCTTGTCATATTAACTCTAATTTATATATTAACTCCCTATGAAAATCACCTTTTCCTATTATATATAAATCCTTTTATAGTAATATCCCCAAAATCCTTATATTATGACTTTTTAGCCAAAAGTATTTAATTCCTATTTATTCAAATCAAAAACCCACAATATACCCCCTTTTGGCTAAAATATAACATTAATATTATTCCCGCCCCCCTACAGTAAATAAATCGCATTGATTTAATTATTGTATAAATAAAGATGTATGAAAAACGTTTCAAACATATGTATATGTGTTTAAAACAAAAATGAAACTCAAAGTTTAATTAAAACCAAACTTTGAAATAACCCATCCCGCATGTATTTTTCACCCCCGACCATCCACCATACCAGGGATTAATTAATCCACACGATTAATTAATAACCGACCCCAGCCAATTGAATTCCACCCGATGGGTTTAATTAACAGTTAATTACATTGGGCCCGCGTCGTTAATTCCCCGCCATCTCCTTGTCCCGTCGACCATCTGATCGACCCATCACAGATCTACGGCCCTCATCTAATTCAACGGCCATCCGCGTACGAAAGATAACGCGCGATGGCCAAGCGGTTTTCAAACAATGTCGTGCTACGTGTCAGTCATTGTATCGCATCGCTGCCCTTCCGCCTAAAACTGCCTTCCCTCATAAGCGGTGCGATAGAAACCGCTTACCACCTTTCTGCTCGTGACATATCCACTGTACCATGCTGACGTCATACAATCAAATAATAAAAAATTCCGCCACCCATTGACTTTGTGAATAAAACAAACGAGCCCACGTCGCTTTCATTTTCTCGTGCACTCACCAGTCTTCCATGCAACCAATTTCAAAAAGTTAACTGTTGAAGCCTGCCAACCGTTACCTTGCTGAAGAGAACTGAATTCAATCATTTTAGTGTTCTTCTGCCTTAACCAGTACCTGTTCAAATCACTGTTCATTCAAATGTTACCCGACAATATCAACCGTTTACCCGTTTAAACACAAACACCCTAGTGTTGCTCATTTTCACCTGATTGTGTAGTAAAACCATTTGTAACCCAGATGCACCACCTGAAGCCTCTATTAACCAATTCAAGCATGGTTTACCTCCCAAAAATCATTCTAGATTTACTCCACAGACTCTTAAAATCAAATGAAACCTTTTCGACCTCCCCTGCAAACCAATGCTTTCTTAATAGTTTGTTTTATTTTACAGGTGATCAAAAGACCACATCCCTGGATAAACAGTCTTAATACTAGTCATAAGACTTGTTTACTCCAATATTGTTATCGAATCTATTCAAACAGAGATGGAAGATAAAACATACAATTGAAAGACAAGCAAAGGAAACAGGATATTAAATGATTTACTGTTGAAACAGATAGTAAAAACCTAAACTACACCTTGAAGGTAAAAGGACACAGTAAAGAACAGTCAAAGAGTATCAGGATTAAAAAGTATCAGATTGAATACCAAGTCAAGTAAATCAGCTAGCATGAAGATAAACAGCAGGGAAGACAATTACAAAACAAAACATACAAGTTCATGACAAAGTGAAGACAGATAAAAAATAAAGCGGTAAAAAGTAAAAATTAAACAGTAAACAGTGAAAGTAAACATGAAGATATTAAGGGTTAAACAAAGATGAAAATAATTTCACCAACATTGAAGTTTATATAAAGTGAAAGTAAAATAGTTAAAAGAACAAAAAGGTGAAAGGATGAAAAACACAACAAGAAAGAACATTTTTGCAGAAATTTCATGCTTTAGTCATTGTTTTGCAGAAACTATTGTGATCAATCCAAGATGAATTTTGAAAACATGAAGGAGGTTTATGTTCTTAAGAGGACCATCTACAAAAAAATCTCTCACTTTTCTAACAGATATTATAGTTTTGGAAATATTAAACAATGTTGGAAAGCACTTTTTGCAGAAAATTCCAGTTAAGTCATAATTTTGCAGAGAAGATTGTGGCCAATCCGAAATACATCATACAAAACTAAAGGAGGTTTGTTTTCCTATGAGACTCATATACAAAAACCTATCTCACGTTTTTCACAGTGATTTCAGAGTGAGAGATAAATTCACATCTTTACAGGCTATTTTTCAGACTCTGTAAAACTTTGTTTTACACATATTTGTACAGAGCCTATTGCGCACATATGGAGAGGAATTTTAGGAAATTGAAAGGGTTTTATCTCACCAACATATCAATCCACAATAACCGCTTTCAATTTATATATATATATTACGGATTGAGAAATACAAAGATATCATTGGACCCCAATTTTGCAGAATTTTTGGAGCAGAATGCACAAAGAAAGGAAGCAGTTAGTGACTTGGATGCCTCATCATCAACTAAGAGTTGGATCAAATTTGAATTCTCCTCTTTTTCACCACCTATCCATAAGAAATAGTGCCAAATAGATGCATTAGTTTGAGTGTATTTTACTTAAGTTCTATTTATGTAAAATAGTTGGAGAGATTTGTGAACCAATTTTGATATTTTTTTCAAGATATTTTAGTTTAGAATTTGTATAAATACTCCACTCTTGGAAGTATTTTGGGTGGATTCTTCTACTTTGCTGTAACATTGATTTTTGGAATAAAGTGCTTTTGGAGAAATTTCTTTGCGCCTTGTTGGATGATGAATTGAAGCTCAAGACTTTTTGCAGGATTCATGTGTTAGACTACAGTTCAATAAATCATTTCTATCCTGTGTTTTAAGTTTTATATATGTTTACTACATCACCATGTTTCATTTCTGAATAATTAACAAAAAGGATTAAATCAGAAATTGCTTAAGTGTACTCTGATTTCAATTGTTATTATTGTAAATGTTTTCTTCTAAACTGGTCATAAACAATGAATTCTTAATTGCTCTTGTTTCTCTGGTTTAAGCTTTTGATTACTTAGTAAAGAATTCTTAATTGCTCTTTATTGGTGATCACTCACTTTCCCTCGTTTAAACATGTTGAAAGATTCTTAATTTCCTTTCATCCATTTAAAAATCCATTCCATTCACTTTATTATCTAAAATTGTTCTTTGTTTTGGCTATCTTGCCCTACAAAGCCATCTTTTGTGTAGAAACTTAATCCAGTAAAGCCATATTTTCGACTCCATAGCCCAATGGCCTGAATTACTCAATATTGCCCTCAGTTGGCAGATTCCACCATTCAAATTCAAAAAAAACCCCTGGACTTATAACTAGCCTAATATTTTCTAAGAACAAAAGCTAAATCATAAAGAGAGAGCCCTCTCTGGATACAGATTGGTTAGATTCTGTATCTGAAGGTTGGTTTGTGGTTACCTCGACCCTTTCCTCTTCCCACAACTTCAAGGAAAAATCCGAGGATAACATAGTGGCAAATCCACTAGATCCGAATCATCTTATTGTTACCATTGCTTGATTTATAAACTACAAACGGAGCTCCAAGATTACAGCTAGCCTTTGAAATGATTTGCTCGCAATTGCATAGTAGATAAATGCTACTTCGCCAATCTCTCGGTCTAGTTTATAGATTGAAATTTTGGTTTTAGACAATCAATCGCTCTAGTTTAATAAATCTTTAAGAAAATTTAAATCTCATATCTAAAGCCTCTTAAAGAAATCATAGAAGTTGTTTTGAAAATTCATAAAAAAACAAAATAATCATAAAATACTCAAAATTTGGAACTAACTTTTTCTTAAGAATTGTTTTACAGGTTCAGATCTGATCTATGATGGTGGACAATGATTAGACACACAAAGGTTAAAATCATCCACCTGGTGACTCCAAAATCCATTTCACAATCAAGACTCCACTGGAGGAATGAACCTAAAGGAACAATATGGAAAGATCAGGCTTTCAACTTGGATCTTAATCCAAGACATTATTTTCTTTCTCGTTAAGATTCAATATGTATTGTATTTTATATAAGGATCTAATTTGGTTATATAGATAAAGTGTCTTTTCATTATGGCTAATTTTCAAGATGATCCAAGAATAAAACGAAGATATGCTCCCATGAGCAAAAATCACATACCTGGATTTCCACACAAACTACCAAAGGTAAATTGGAGTGAAAATCTGCCTATGTTTCAAGATGAGAATATTGATGATCCTTTACTACATCTCATTAAATTTCATATACACTAATCAAGATTGAAGGGTGATTGGCATGAGGATTGCCTCATGAATATATTCATGGGAACCTTAGAAGGAAAAGCAAGGGAATGGTACGAAGCTCTCAAACCTGCAAGTTTGTTTTCTCTAAAAGATTTTCATAAGGTATTTTATGAGCATTACAAAGAAGATTTTCCATCTTTATCATTAGCTGAAAATTGTTGTGATGAAGCTGAAGATCTTATACATTACCTTAAAAATATTGATGAAGATTTTGGAAATTGGTTTCCTGAAGATTTATTAGAAGAAGTCCAAAACTTTCATTCTCAAGTTAAATGTCATAATAATCAAGAGGAGTTAAACAAAGATCCAAAAATCCCCTCTGTATTAACAAATGACGTTTCATTTAATGTTTTGAATGGAATTAAAGAAAATACTCAACCTGATGATCAACTTTTAGATAAGGGAAAAAACAATTGTTATTTCAATCTAAGAATTCAGAGATTCCCACCCCCCCTCACCGAAGAAGAAATCAATTTTCTTCTAAACACGCAACAATCCTTAAAATAATTACATAATGAAGAAATTGTTTCTACTTATTCTAATGTTGATGAATTTACAAAAGCTTTTTTCCATGAAAGGACAGAAGAACAGGTTGATGCTCATGTTATTCTACCTTCCCAAAAAGGCCCATTTCTTGATATCACGCCTATTGAACAAAACAATGATTTTCAAACAGAATGCAACCAATCCAATCAAGATATATTAGGATTGTTGGAAGAAAAATTTGTTGATTCATTGTTTATAATTGATGACATTCCTTCTTCTGAAAATTTGCCTAAATATGATCAGTATGATGATAATTATGTTCACCCAATTCAAGATAATTTCCCAGAACAATCACTAGCTATTTTGAGGGATGAAATGTTAGAACTTCAGCTTCATGAGGATTTTCTAAGAACTTTCTTTCTTCTTTTGAAATCAAGAAAAAATTCTCCTAAATTGAAAATGTGTGTTCTTGAGATAATTTCTGAAATGTATGAAAATGAAATCAAACTTTTGCATTCTCAAATTCAGTCATACAATTTCTGAAATCCTAAAGAATTCTTTGAAAATCTTCCTTCTCCAAAGCAAGAGGAAATTGTACTATCTTTTGACCTGCATATTGAGGATGATTATTCTTTCAAACACAAGACTGAGGAAATGGTTTCAAGGATTAATATTCAGAATACAACTGAGCAAATTATATGGAGAATATTTTTACCTCAAAACTGCAAACATGTTTTATCTATGAGGATCAAATATATCAGCAATTTCCATTTCACATCTTATCATTTATTATAAAGGCACATGATCATAATATACTTCCAATTTTGATCACAAGCAATCAAGTTATCCATTTATTTTTACAGCTACTTGATTGGCTTCATTGGCATTTTTGTATTACCTGATTTAATAAGATTTTTAGTAGATTAGAGTAGGCAAATGAGTGCTAATAAGCTCATAATTTTGAGCATTTTTTTTTTAGTTTTCAATTTTCAGCTAGTTTTTCATTAAAGTTGGTTTGAAAATTTTTATGTGTTGTTTTAGTTTCAGATCAAATTTCAGGTTGCAGAAAAAGGACTATATTCAATTCAAGATTTTCAACCACAGCAAATGCATGTTTGGGATTGGAACAAGGCAGAATATTTCTAATTGGGAAACAATGCATCAGTTTTGATTGGATGGTGACTTGCTGAAGTTGAAGCCCGAAGTGAAGGCCCTAAGCTTCAGAAGTTTTACTATCATATATACGATAAAGCCACCAGAAAAAGAATATTACATGGTTCAGTTAAACCCATTTTGAGGCATATGACCTGCTGTTCTTGACTTTTCACCAGGAAAATCCATCCCCAAGTGGAGCCAGTGTTAGACTCCTATACCAATAGGTGTCATTTTTCATGATTGACTTGTTGAACTATGCAATATGTTCAAACCTTTTTCTTGTGCAAAGGTGTTCCATATTCTTGAAAAATCAAAAAAATTTAAAAAATGTAAAGAGGGTATACCCTAAAAGAAAAATTAAAGGGTGAAAAGAATAAAATGGTCAAAAAAGTGAAAGAAATGAACCCCAAACAAAAATAGACTAGGAAAGTGTGCAAGTCCAAATGCCACTACTATTTCATTTTTTGTAATAAACAAAATTGTGTGCAGCTTGTCAAACTTTTGCCACAATTTATGAAGAGTCAAACTGTTTAAACTTGACTCATTCATTTTTCAATTTCATGTTGTAGAATAGAGAATAAATATCTGACTAAACAGTTTAATCTTGGCAGATAAGTAGATAGGTAGAGTTAATAAAAGGTGCTCAACAGTTTAATCTGAGCCCTTGGATGTAATAAGTGTAGACTTAGATAGATTTTCCATGTAAAAGAAAAGAATATTGATAAGGGTTTGTCAGTTTAAGTGCACCCTAATAAAGGAGAGAAAATGGTAGGGTAAAGTAAGTAGGGTAGGTAGATGTTGTTGCAGAATTACATGTGATGAATGATGGTTCCAAATGTGTTCAATTTTAATTTCATCACAAGTGCAAAGGCAGATACTACATTGGAAAAATTTCACAGCAAAGCAAAGTCAAGATTATTAACTTCCCCCTTCATTTTTCCCTAAAGATTTCACTAATTTCCCCTAAGTGCTAAGGCATTTGAAGATTAGAGGGGCTCAAGGCATTTCCTTGACTTTTGGAGGGACCGGACCCTCGGCCCAATAATTGAAAAAACCTAAGTACTTGAAATCATCTATTATCCCCCTTGTCTATATTATCTATTATCCCCTTGTCATATTAACTCTAATTTATATATTAACTCCCTCTGAAAATCACCTTTTCCTATTTTATATAAATCCTTTTATAGTAATATCCCCAAAATCCTTATATTATGACTTTTTAGCCAAAAGTATTTAATTCCTATTTATTCAAATCAAAAACCCACAATATACCTCCTTTTGGCTAAAATATAATATTAATATTATTCCCGCCCCCCTACAGTAAATAAATCGCATTGATTTAATTATTGTATAAATAAAAATATATGAAAAACATTTCAAACATATGTATATGTGTTTAAAACAAAAATGAAACTCAAAGTTTAATTAAAACCAAAATTTGAAATAACCCATCCTTCATGTATTTTTCACCCCCTACCATCCACCGTACTAGGGATTAATTAATCCACACGATTAATTAATAACCGACCCCAGCCAATCGAATTCCACCCAATGGGTTTAATTAACAATTAATTACATTGGGCCCGCGCCGTTAATTCCCTGCCATCTCCCTGTCCCGTCGACCATCTGATCGACCCATCACAGATCTACGGCCCTCATCCATTTCGCTGGCCATCCGCGTACGAAAGATAACTCGCGATGGCCAAGCGGTTTTCAAACAGTATCGTGCTATGTGTCAGTCGTTGTATTGAATCCTTGCCCTTCCGCCTAAAACCACCTTCCCTCATAAGCGGTGCGATAGAAAACGCTTACCACCTTTCCGCTCGTGACATATCCACTGTACCATGCTGACGTCATCCAATCAAATAATAAAAAATTCCGCCACCCATTGACTTTGTGAATAAAACAAACGAGCCCATGTCGCTTTCATTTTCTCGTGCACTCACCAGTCTTCCATGCAACCAATTTCAAAAAGTCAACTGTTGAAGCCTGCCAACCGTTACCTTGCTAAAGATAATTGAAGTCAAGTATTCCAGTGTTCTTCCGCCTTAACCAGTACCTGTTCAAATCACTGTTCATTCACAGCTTACCCGCCAATATCAACCGTTTACCCGTTTAAACACAAACACCCTAGTGTTGCTCATTTTCACCTGATTGTGTAGTAAAACCCTTTGTAACCCAGCTGCGCCACCTGAAGCCTCTGTTAACCAATTTGAGCATGGTTTACCTCCCAAAAATCATTCTAGATTTACTCCACAGACCTCTTAAAATCAAATGAAACCTTTTCGACCTCCCCTGCAAACCAATGCTTTCTTAACAATTAGTTTGGTTTTACAGGTGATCAAAAGACCACATCCTTGGATAAACAGTCTTAATGCTAGTCATAAGACTTGTTTACTCCAAGAGTGTTATCAAATCTATTCAAACATAAATGGAAGATAAAACATACAATTGAAAGACAAGCAAAGGAAACAGGATATTAAACGATTTACTATTGAAACAGACAGTAAAAACCTAAACTACACCTTAAATGGAAAATGACACAGTAAAAAATAGTCAAAGAGTATCAGGATTAAAGAGTATCATATTGAAGACCAATTCAATTAAATTAGCTAGCATGAAGATAAACAGCAGGGAAGACAATTACAAAACAGAACATACAAGTTCATGACAAAGTGAAGACAGATAAAAAATAAAGCGGTAAAAAGTAAAAAGTAAACAGTAAACAGTGAAAGTAAACATGAAGATATTAAGGGTTAAAAAAAGATGAAAATAATTTCACCAACATTGAAGTTTATCTAAAGTGAAATTAAAACAGTTAAAAGAACAAAAAGGTGAAAGGATGAAAAACACAACAAGAAGGAACATTTTTGCAGAAATTTCATGCTTTAGTCATTGTTTTTCAAAACTATTGTGATCAATCCAAGATGAATTTTGCAAAAATCAAGGAGTTTTATGTTCTTAAGAGGACCATCTACAAAAACCTCTCTCACTTTTCTAACAGCTATTATGGTTTTGGAAATATTAAACAATGTTGGAAAGCACTTTTTGCAGAAAATTCTAGTTAAGTCATCATTTTACAAAGACGATTGTGGCGAATCCGAAATACATCATACAAAACTGAAGGAGGTTTTTGTTCATAAGAGACCCGTCTAAGAAAACCTATCTCACGTTTTTCACAGTGATTTCAGAGTGAGAGATAAATGCACATCTTTACAGGCTATTTTTCAGACTATGTAAAACTCTGTTTTACACATATTTTTACAGAGCCTATTGTGCACATATGGAGAGAAATATTAGAAAACTGAAAGAGTTTTATCTCACCAACATATTTTTTTATTTTTTTTTTTTGTCAATTTGGTGATACTTTCCATTTTCTATTTATATATCAAGACAGGTTACAGTATTATAAGCATTCTTGGCCTCAACCTGCCCGCAGGAAACCAGGTCTGTTGGCCATCTGATACCATTAAACGTTTGCCAAAAATGAAATTGTCTTCTTCTTCTATACATTGCATGAGCTAGTTGTCCTACTATTTCTATATGCTCAAGCTTATCATCTAAACATAGTTCAAAAAGTTTCCAAAAAACCATAAACCAAGAAGATTCAAAAGTAGCTATTCATCTGAAGAGGAATCTCACCAACATATTAATCCATAATAACCTCTTTCAATTTTTACATATCTATTACGCATTGAGAAATACAAAGATATCATTGGACCCCAAGTTTGCAGAATTGTTGGAGCAGAATGCACAAAGAAAGGAAGCAGTTAGTGACTTGGATGCCTCATCATCAACTAAGAGTTGAATCAAATTTGAATTATCCTCTTTGTCATCACCTATCCATAAGAAATAGTGCCAAATAGATGCATTAGTTTGAATGTATTTTACTTAAGTTCTATTTATGTAAAATAGTTGGAGAGATTTGTGAACCAATTTTGATATTTTTTTCAAAATATTTTAGTTTAGAACTTGTATAAATACTCCACTCTTGGAAGTATTTTGGGTGGATTCTTCTACTTTGCTGTAACATTGATTTTTGGAATAAAGTGCTTTTGGAGAAATTTCTTTGTGGCTTGCTGGATGAGGATTTGAAGCTCAAGACTTTTTGCAAGATTCATGTGTCAGACTACAGTTCAATAAGTCATTTCTACCCTGTGTTTCAAGTTTTATATATGTTTACTACATCACTATGTTTCATTTCTGAAAAATTAACAAAAAGGATTAAATCAGAAATTGCTTAAGTGTACTCTGATTTCAATTGTTATTATTCTAAATGTTTTCTTCTAAACTGGTTATAAATAATGAATTCTTAATTGCTCTTGTTTCTCTGGTTTAAGCATTTGATTACTTAGTAAATAATTCTTAATTGCTCTTTATTGGTAATCGCTCATTTTCCCTCGTTTAAAAATGTTGAAAGATTCTTAATTGCCTTTCATCCATTTAAACAATTCATTCCATTCACTTTAATATCCAAAATTGTTCTTTGTTTTGGCTATCTTGCCCTGTAAAGCCATCTTTAGTGTAAAAACATAATCCAGTAAAGCCATCATTTCGACTCCATAACCCAATGGCCTGAAATACTCAATCTTGCCCTCAGTTGGCGGATTCCACCATTCAAATTCAAACAAAAACCCTGGACTTATAACTAGCCTAATAGTTTCTAAGAACAAAGCTAAATTTTAAAAGAGAGAGCCCTCTCTGGGTACAGATTGGCTAGATTTTGTACCTGAAGGTTAGTTTGTGGTTACCTCGGACCCCTTTCCTCTTCCAACAACTTCAAGGAAAATCTGAGTGATAACATAGTGGCAACTCCACTGGGGATCTGAATCATCTTATTGTTACTATTGTTTGATTTATAAACTACAGATGGAGCCTGAAGATTAGCCAGGTAGCCTTTGAAATGCTTTTGCTCTGCAATTGCATAGTAAATAAATGCTACTTCAGTCAATCTCGTTCTAGTTTATAGACTAAACTTTAGTTTCAAACAATCAATCAGTTTCTCTAGTTTAATAAATCTTTAAGAAAATTTAAATCTCATATCTAAAGCCTCTTAAAGAAATCATAGAAGTTGTTTTGAAAATTCATAAAAAAACAAAATAATCATAAAATACTCAAAATTTGGAACTAACTTTTTCTTCAGAATTTTTTTACAGGTTCAGATCTGATCTATGATGGTGGACAATGATTAGACACACAAAGGTTAAAGTCATCCACCTGGCGACTCCAAAATCCATTTCACAATCAAGACTCCACTGGAGGAATGAACCTAAAGGAACAGTATGGAAAGATCAAGCTTTCAACTTGGATCTTAATCCAAGACATTATTTTCTTTCTCGTTAAGATTCAATATGTATTGTACTTTATATAAGGATCTAACTTGGTTATATAGATAAAGTGGCTTTTCATTATGGCTAATATTCAGGATGATCCAAGAATAAAACGAAGATATGCTCCCATGAGTAGAAATCACATACCTGGATTTCCACACAAACTACCAAATGTAAATTGGAGTGAAAATTTGCCTATGTTTCAAGATGAGAATATTGATGATCCTTTACTACATCTCATTAAATTTCATATACACTCATCAATATTGAAGGGTGATTGGCATGAGGATTGCCTCATGAAGATATTCATGGGAACCTTAGAAGGAAAAGCAAGGGAATGGTACGAAGCTCTCAAACCTGCAAGTTTGTTTTCTCTAAAATATTTTCATAAGGTATTTTATGAGCATTACAAAGAATATTTTCCATATTTATCATTAGCTGAAAATTGTTGTGATGAAGCTGAATATCTTATACATTACCTTAAAAATATTGATGAAGATTTTGGAAATTGGTTTCCTGAAGATTTATTAGAAGAAGTCCAAAACTTTCATTCTCAAGTTAAATGTCATAATAATCAAGATGAGTTAAACAAAGATGAAATAATAAATCAAGATCCACAAAGCCCATCTGTACTAACAAATGATGTTTCATTTAATGTTTTGAATGGAATTAAAGAAAATACTCAACCTCATGATCAACTTTTAGATAAGGGAAAAAACAATTGTTATTTCAATCTAAGAATTCAGAGATTCCCACCCCCCCTCACCGAAGAAGAAATCAATTTGCTTCTAAACATGCAACAATCCTCAAAATATTTACATAATGAAGAAATTGTTTCTACTTCTTCTAATGTTGATGAATGTACAAAAGTTTTTTTCCATGAAAGGACAGAAGAACAGGTTGATGCTCATGTTATTCTACCTTCCCAAAAAGGCACATTGCTTGATATCACGCCTATTGAACAAAACAATGATTTTCAAACAGAATGCAACCAATCCAATCAAGATATATTAGGATTGTTGGAAGAAAAATTTGTTGATCCATTGTTTATAATTGATGACATTCCTTCTTCTGAAAATTTTCCTAAATATGATCAGTATGATAATAATTATGTTCACCCAATTCAAGATAATTTCCCAGAACAATCACTAGCTATTTTGAGGGATGAAATGTTAGAACTTCAGCTTGATGAGGATTTTCTAAGAACTTTCTTTCTTCTTTTGAAATCAAGAAAATATTCTCCTAAATTGAAAATATGTGTTTTTGAGATAATTTCTGAAAATTATGAAAATGAAATCAAACTTTTGCATTCTCAAATTCAGTCATACAATTTCCGAAATCCTAAAGAATTCTTTGAAAATCTTCCTTCTCCAAAGCAAGAGGAAATTGTACTATCTTTTGACCTGCATATTGAGGATGATTATTCTTTCAAACACAAGACTGAGGAAATAGTTTCAAGGATTAATATTCAAAATACAACTGAGCAACTAGTCATTGAAGGCCTAGAAACACAAATCATACATTATGCTTTTAATGATCCTATAGCAAATTATATGGAGAATATTTTTACCTCAAATCTGCAAACATGTTTTATCTATGAGGATCAAATATATCAGCAATTTCCATTTCACATCTTATCATTTATTATAAAGGCACATGATCATAATATACTTCCAATTTTGATCACAAGCAATCAAGTTATCCATTTATTTTTACAGCTACTTGATTGGCTTCATTGGCATTTTTGTATTACCTAATTTAATAAGATTTTTAGTAGATTAGAGTAGGCAAATGAGTGCTAATAAGCTCATAATTTTGAGCATTTTTTTTTTAGTTTTCAATTTTCAGCTAGTTTTTCATTAAAGTTGGTTTGAAAATTTTTATGTGTTGTTTTAGTTTCAGATCAAATTTCAGGTTGCAGAAAAAGGACTATATTCAATTCAAGATTTTCAACCACAGCAAATGCATGTTTGGGATTGGAACAAGGCAGAATATTTCTAAATGGGAAGCAATGCATCAGTTTTGATTGGATGGTGACTTGCTGAAGTTGAAGCCCGAAGTGAAGGCCCTAAGCTTCAGAAGTTTTACTATCATATATACGATAAAGCCACCAGAAAAAGAATATTACATGGTTCAGTTAAACCCATTTTGAGGCATATGACCTGCTGTTCTTGACTTTTCACCAGGAAAATCCATCCCCAAGTGGAGCCAGTGTTAGACTCCTATACCAATAGGTGTCATTTTTCATGATTGACTTGTTGAACTATGCAATATGTTCAAACCTTTTTCTTGTTCCAAAGGTGTTCCATATTCTTAAAAAATCAAAAAATCAAAAAAATTTAAAAAATGTAAAGAGGGTATACCCTAAAAGAAAAATCAAAGGGTGAAAAGAATAAAATGGTCAAAAAAGTGAAATAAATGAACCCCAAACAAAAAATAGACTAGGAAAGTATGCAAGTCTAAATGCCACTACTATTTCATTTTTTGTAATAAACAAGATTGTGTGCAGTTTGTCAAACTTTTGCCACAATTTATGAAGAGTCAAACTATTTAAACTTGACTCATTCATTTTTCAATTTCATGCTGTAGAATAGAGAATAAATATCTGACCAAACAGTTTAATCTTGGCAGATAAGTAGATAGGTAGAGTTAAAAAAAGGTGTTCAACAGTTTAATCTGAGCCCTTGGATGTAATAAGTGTAGACTTAGATAGGTTTTCCATTTAAAAAAAAAAATTGATAAGGGTTTTCCAGTCTAAGTGCACTCTAATAAAGGAGAGAAAATGGTAGGGTAAAATAAGTAGGGTAGGTAGATGTTGTTGCAGAATTACATGTGATGAATGATGGTTCCAAATGTGTTCAATTTTAATTTCATCACAAGTGCAAAGGCAGATACTACATTGGAAAAAGTTCACAGCAAAGCAAAGTCAAGATTATTAACTTCCCCTTTCATTTTTCCCTAAAGATTTCACTAATTTCCCCTAAGTGCTAAGGTATTTGAATATTATAGGGGCTCAAGGCATTTCCTTGACTTTTGGAGGGACCGGACCCTCAGCCCAATAATTGAAAAAACCTAAGAACTTGAAATCATCCATTATCACATCCATTCACCTCTCAAAAATCTTTTTCTAAGTAAAATTCCATTTTACTTAGGAAAATCCTTCAATATTTCATGAAAAGCCCTCAAAATCACTTTTATTCTAAGTCTAAGTGATGAAAGTATAATAATGCCATTTATTTTTGAATCTTCACTTTCTTGGTTATGTTTAAGTATTTTGAGTTTACATTATGCCCTTGTCATATTAACTCTAATTTATATATTAACTCCCTATGAAAATCACCTTTTCCTATTATATATAAATCATTTTATAGTAATATCCCCAAAATCTTTATATTATGACTTTTTAGCCAAAAGTATTTAATTCCTATTTATTCAAATCAAAAACCCACAATATACCTCCTTTTGGATAAAATGTAACATTAATATTATTCCCGCCCCCCTACAGTAAATAAATCGCATTGATTTAATTATTGTATAAATAAAAATAAATGAAAAACATTTCAAACATATATATATGTGTTTAAAACAAAAATGAAACTCAAAGTTTAATTAAAACCAAACTTTGAAATAACCCATCGCGCATGTATTTTTAACCCCCGACCATCCACCGTACCAGGGATTAATTAATCCACACGATTAATTAATAACCGACCCCAGCCAATCGAATTCCACCCGATGGGTTTAATTAATAGTTAATTACATTGGGCCCGCGCCGTTAATTCCCTGCCATCTCCCTGTCCCGTCGACCATCTGATCGACCCATCACAGATCTACGGCCCTCATCCATTTCGCTGGCCATCCGCGTACGAAAGATAACGCACGATGGCTAAGCGGTTTTCAAACAGTGTCGTGCTACGTGTCAGTCGTTGTATCGCATCACTGCCCTTCCTCCTAAAACTGCCTTCCCTCATAAGCGGTGTGATAAAAACCGCTTACCACCTTTCCGCTCGTGACATATCCACTGTACCATGCTGACGTCATCTAATCAAATAATAAAAAATTCCGCCTGTTGGGGCCCTTGTTTTTGTTTAGTTTTGAAATCTTGGCCAAGACATTTTGAGTTTTGACCCTTTTTGAGTTGCGGAATCAATACAGATGGCAACCGCGACCGCGCTGCAACTACCAGGAGTTGCGGAGATACCAAGGTGGCGCGGAAGCACTCGATAGCTGGATATAGAACGGAGATAAGTGCAGATGAAGGAAACACAGCAGAAAACAGAAAGTGGAACACGCAGACATCAGAAGAGAAGCTGGGAGAAGCCGAAGTGAAGACGCAGAGGAGCCGATAGTCGCGAGAGCGGGTGAATAAATAACAGTCACCCGGCTGAAAAGGGGGTTGCAATGTTGAGAGTTGAATGAGTACTGAAGAAGTCGCGAGGCCAGAGACAAGGAAGGACGCGCAGAGCAGCTGCGGAGGATTCATGCATGTTCTTCATATGGTTTCTTATCTTCTCTATTCTACCTTTCTGTCCTGAGATTCATCTGTATCAGCTTTGTGAGCTAACAGGAAGTTTGCCATGTAATCATGTATTGGGCCAAGAGATTAATACAATGGAAGGTTGTTGTCTCAATGAGATGTTCATGTGCATGTAATGCGTTTATGCTGGTTTAAAATTTTATTTATGAATGTCTGAATGTTTATTAAGTGATCTTGCGCATATAACTTTGTATATGAATGGATGAACCGTATTTCTTTAGTTGCATATTCGTCTCTTGCCATTGATCTCATCCCCTTATGCATGTGGTTGCGGCATGCCTCGGGTGAGACGCACTGCTCTCCAGAGCAAGGTGAAAATGCCGGCGTGTTCCTAGACTACACCAGACCCCTTTGTTGGCCACAACTCTTGAACCTAGGTCTTGTCCGCGAGACCTGACTTCTCGCCAACAAATGGTTCCGTTGCCGGGACCAGCATGTTCTGAGGGGATCTAGATCATGGTATCGAGGATTTTTGAAGGAGAAATACGGCGATGGTGGGATGATCATCTTGACCAGTTCATTGCTCAGCAAGCAGAGCTGACCAAGAAAAAGGAGGCGGCGATCAAGGAGCTTGTTCTTTTCTCTGACTCATCCAGCGATACGTACGAAATTTTCTGGGGAAGGTTCCCTACGGACCTTTACAATTGGTTGCGGAGGTTACGAGCGACGCTGCCCCAAGAAGGTTTGCGGAAGATAAACCGCAGGTGGACGCACGAAGACCTGGTGGCACTGCATCGGGTAGATACTGAACTAACCCGCGCAGTGGATTTTTGGGTAAGGACCACGTTGGAAGGATACGCTGTGGAGTTTGCTGCTGAGTGCTACCAATCCTTCTCGAAGGCCGAGGCTGTTTTTCACTCAGGGCTGAGGGGGAAGCTGTTGAAGGAGATTCTGCTGTGGATCAAAGCCCTGATGGTGGACGAAGGGTTGATTGAATTCCACAAAACGAGTATGGAAGCGTAAACCACCCGTACTGGGGGAAGGGTTGAGGGGACTGATGCGATGTAGACTGTGAGAGTGGGGAGCGGGGGATGGACGTTGAGGCCGCATGCAAGTTGCGGGAGTTACGTGCGCATCGGCGGGCACAGATCGCCGATAGGTGGTGAAGAAGTGTAATGAGAGATTTGAAGAGAAGAGAGATCGAGAGGAAAAATCAGAAGGAGGCACCTCAGAGGACGGGAGTTATGGGTTTGGATACCCGGAAATAAGACGGGACAGCAGTGGAAGTGCAGTGGGTGCATGGGAGCCCAGAGATGCGAGGAAGAGAGATCGTGACCAGCGAAGATAACGGAAAGATGCAGCCCGAAGAAAGTTCCGATGATGAATGGCACGGCGTGATGCAGCAGATGTTTCAAGATCAGACGGCACCCACCCCTCCAGGCAGCCCTACTTCCCACCTTTCGCATGGCCAGGACCCCGACCTTCCCTTGGTACTTTATCAACCTTTAAGAAATATTTTTATTCAGTTACAAGCATTAAGTCAGTCATACAGTAGTTCAGTAGCGTCGGTAACGCCCAGTAACAGCAGCGTTACTAGTAGTAGTATTTTCCCTAGTGGGACCGTTGCGCAACCAGGACCGGGAGGTTTTATCCTAGTTAATTCTCCGCAAGTACACATGGCTGGATCTTTCACCCGGTATCCAGAGTTCTCTGGCTGGGGCAATGATGACGTAGAACAACACTGGTAACTGTGCGAAGCCATCTGGAGGGCTCGACAGACGCCGGATGCAGGGAAGTTAATAGAATTCCAAACCACGCTCAGAGAGAGAGCTCTGCGTTGGTTCATCAAGTGGTCCGAGGCGCACCCTAACCCTGTAATTGCGGACGTGAAGCGGGATTTTGTTCGTGAATTCAAGCTTCCCCAGACAGACCAGCAGGGCCTGTCAGAGCTATGGGAAATTAAGCAGAAGGAAGGTGAGACCGCGTGGGAGTTGATGCGGCGATTCAAGGACGCGATCGGGAAACTCAGCTACCCAATCGATCCAAACCACCAGAGGGACTGGTTCCTCAAGGCTCTGCTCCCCTTGACACGAACCCCTCTTACTCAGCAGAAGATTGATAATCTGTAGGACGCTTTGGAGCAGACCATGAAGATTGAAGCCATGGCGGGCTACCCCCAGGAATATCGGGGAGGGGTGGCCCCGCAAGACCCTTCTTTGGTAGGGTTGCAACACCAGATCGCCATCTTGACCGAAAAGCTCAAGGAACTTCAGCCGGTGAGACCAGCGCGACCGAATGTTTGGTGTACACATTGTCTGGTCGAGGGCCACGTCGCAACTGAATGTCCTCAGTTGCGCGGCGCAGGAGCAGGACCCTCGGTCGCAGCTATCCAGGGAGGTCCACCACCAGGGGGTGGTGCGGGGATGAACCCGCAGGGAGTCTACCAGCCGCAACAGACCTTTGCGGGGTTCCAACCGCAACCGGGGTCCTCCACCACAGAGTACTGCGAGATTTTCCGGACGATGGGGCATCCTCCTCGGATGTGCCCGATATTACAGAAGTACTCCACGGTCCCGAACAATGTATACTGCGAATTTTGTGTGTCCATGACTCACAATACTGAGCAGTGCAGGGCTCTCGACGCACTTGTGGACCGACTAGATCGTCCCTCGTACAGGGTGAACGAGGCTCCAAGGGGAAGAGGTGGCGGCATGCAGGGAGGCCTAACAGGTGGACGCGGTCCGGTAAAATTCTACAACTGTGACCAGGAGGGTCATGTGGCTCGAGAATTTCCCCTTCCGCGACGACCCTGGTGTTCCCAGTGCCGGGTCAACGCCCATGCTACAGAAGACTGTCCGGAGCTCATCAAGAAGTGGGAAGAACGGGTGCGGCAGAGGGGAGCGAATCTGATAAACTCAGAACCGCGAGGGGCCGCAACCCCCGACATGCAGAATGTCGCGATAGGAACACGGGGTGGAAAGAAGACTGGAGAGGATGCCCACGAGAAGGAGCCAGCACGAGTGGTTCGGCCGGCATCCCCAAAGAAGTTGATCAGGCCCGAAGTCCAGAAGAAGTATTTTCAGGAGGCGGTTGAGGCATTCGCCCAGTTGCAGAATGAGGGAGGGTTGGAGGAGCCCAGGCAGCCAGAATCCGGTGCGCAGAACGTCGCAGATACTGTGGTCGAGGATTGGCTCCGGCTATTCCTCAGGATTGTTGATAACGCTGTGCTGCGGCAGCAGCTCAAGCATGCTTTGAACGGAGCGCTGCAGGGGCGCACAGAACCCAAAGCTCAGGCGGACGCTACCCCTCAATACGTGCAACGTGTCAAGTGGAACAAGCAACGAACAGGCAAAGAATTCCGGCTTAACACGCAGGTCGTAGGGTTCCAAATCAGCGACACCATGTTGGACTTGGGGTCCGACGTCAATATACTGCCACGAAAGACATGGGAGGCTCTTGGAAGGCCACGGCTAGCCCACTCACCAATCCAACTCAGGATGGCGAACCAGTACTGCATTTTGCCAATCGGCCGGCTCGAGGGAGTCGAGGTCGACTTTGCGGGGGTGAAGATGTACACTAATTTTGAGGTTATTGATATCATGGGCGACAAGGATCCCTATCCTGCTTTACTCGGCATTGATTGGGCTTTTGAGAATTACGCCATCATCGACCTCAAGAAGGAGCTGATGATCTTTGAGGATGGGGAGGTATGGGTCACCCAGCCTCTCGACCCGTATCAGGGCCCGCAATATACAGAAACAGTGGACAATCGGGAGGATGCTCAGATAATGGACCATCTCTATCAGATGACTGCAGGGAAGCGGGACGATTATATTAACCCGACCGCAACTGGCTCTGTCAGTTGGCGAAGTGTCCAGAGCTCGGAGCTCGGATCCGAAATCGCTTGGGAAGACTAGCAGCAAGGGGGATATGAAACCACCACGCGGAGATGTGCCTCCATCGCTCAGGTCCGGTGGGTAGGGACTGAGATCCGCGGATATCCCACATTGTCAAACATGCAAGCAGTCAATACTTTTATTGCCAAAGTGGAAGATCGGGTCCCAGCTGAAAGTCGGATGGCCCTTTTGGATGTGGCCTTGCAGTCAACGTCGGATCGATGGTGGAAAAATCACCGCAACACTCTGTTGCGATGGGAGTGTGTGGTGGATGCTCTGCGGGCACGCTTTAAAGAGGATGAAGGACCCTCTAGTACGCTTAAGTATCACGGAGATTCAGACCCACGAGACCATTTGCGGGCTTGCGAAGAACAGTGGCGGAGCTCACGGTACCCTGTGGAGCTGTGGGTCCACAGGTTTGTCCACTCACTAGGCACAATTCCCCAGGCCTGGTACCTGGGGGAAGAGCGGAAATGAGAAACCCGCTCCTGGCAGGCAGTTGCAGACAAGTTCGTTTTGAGCTTCTCGTTCGAAGGGGAGACGGCGCAGGAGTCTCAGGCCCTACAGGCGATCAAGGAGGTCTTATTTTTCCGCCAGCCTGAGCCCAATAAGGGCCCGGCTGTGTCACGACCTAAGATCAGGCGCGAGTTGGTCTGTCACCGGATTGATGGCGATCCGGAGGACGATAGTTTGGAGGACCTCTGGCATCTCTATTTTGACGAAAAGCAAGGAGAGCGGAGCATCAGTGAAGAGCCGACGACTGAAGGGGTCCATTTACAGCCGCTCAAGACAAAGAAACTGAACATTGGAACAGAGGAGAAACCTAAGCTGGCAACGGTGGGAGATTACTGGGACGAGGAGACGACAAAATAAATTTTCAGCCTCCTCCGGGAGTACGAAGATTTGTTTCCGTCATCAGTTGCGGACCTGAAGGGGATCAAGGGGGATCTGGGCGAGATGCGCATCACACTGAAACCGGGGGCCAGGCCGGTGAAGCACCGACCCTACCGGTTGAATCCACGTATCAAAGAGAAGGTCAAGATGGAGATTGACAAGATGCTGGCTGCAGGTCTCATCTTTCCAATCGAAGAAGCGGAATGGGTGAGTCCGATTGTCATCCAGAACAAGAAGGACAAAGCGGAGATCCGGGTCTGTGTAGACTACCGGAGCTTGAATAATGCTTGTATCCACGACCCGTTTCCCACTCCCTTCAGCGATGAAGTTCTAGATCATGTCACGGGAAACGAAGCTTATTCCTTCACTGATGGGTTTTCGGGCTACCATCAGGTGTGCATCACCGAGGAAGACAAAGCAAAGACGACATTCACCACTGAGTGGGGATCATTCGCATACCACGTTATGCCGTTTGGTCTGAAGAACGCACCAGCTTTGTTTTCCCGGATTGTCATTGCTGCTTTCCAGGAGTACATTCACAAGTTCCTGGAAGTCTACATGGACGACTGGACTGTTTACAGCCTGCTGAAGAAACACGCCTCCCTGTTGCGTGTTATGTTCGACCGGTGTCGCCAGCTGCAGATTTCCTTGAACTTGAAGAAATGTATTTTTGCAGTACCATTCGGCACACTCTTGGGCCATGTGGTGTGCAAGCAAGGGGTCTGCGTTGATCCTGCCAAAGTCGCGGTCATCGTCCACATGGAGGCCCCCGAGACCGTGAAGCAGTTGCGGGCACTGCTCGGGCACACAGGATACTACAGGCGGTTTTTCCGCAACTACGCCAAAATTACGGCCCCTCTGGAGAAACTGTTGCGGAAGTCAGAAGCGTTTGAGTGGACAGCGGAGTGCAGGAAGGCACTCGACACATTGAAGGAGAAGTTGGCGACGGCACCCATACTTGTTCATCCCAACTGGGATAAGCAGTTCCATGTGCATATTGATGCGTCCGGAATTGCACTTGGAGCTGTGTTGGCGCAACCCGGGGAAACGACAGTTGACCACCCCGTATACTTCGCCAGCCGACGGTTATCGAATGCGGAGAAGAATTACACCACGACTGAGCGGGAGGCGTTGGCGATGGTGTACTCTCTCCAGAAGTTCCGCCACTATCTTCTGGGCGGCAAATTTACGTTCTTCACGGACCATTCTACATTAAAATATCTGGTGAATAAGCCTGTGTTGGAAGGAAGAATCTGTCGATGGCTTCTACTTTTTCAGGAGTTCATGTTTGAGGTGATTGTCAAGCCGGGCAGGTTGAATGTTGGTCCCGATCACTTATCCAGGTTGGAGACGGGGGAGAATGAAGGCTCGTTGGACGATCAGCTTCCGGATGCTGACCTCTTCCGCGTTGAAGCAGTACCAGATTACCTGGCTGACATTGCCACGTATCTGACCACGGGACAGTGCCCTGAGGATTACACCCCGCTTCAGAAACGCCGCCTGGTTGTCCGAGCGGCCGACTACCAATTGATCGCAGGGCAGCTGTACAAACTGGGGCTTGATGAGGTGTTGCGCAGGTGTGTTCTCGACCATGAACGGGAAGCAGTGATGTGGGAATGTCACAGTGGTGTTGCGGTAGGGCATGTGGGTGCGAAACCTACCGCAAGGAAGGTGCTTCAAGCTGGCCTGTGGTGGCCGACGGTACATGCAGACTGTAAGGCCTATGTGAAGCGTTGCGATGTTTGCCAGAGGACGGGAAGGCCTTCGCACCGGGACGAGCTTCCGCTACACCCAGTGCATGTGTTGCGGCCGTTTGAGAAGTGGGCTGTTGATTTCGTAGGCCCCATCGCACAAATCGCTCGCCATTCCAAAGCCCGGTACATCATTACCGCAACGGATTACCTCACACGGTGGGCTGAGGCTGCAGTGGTACGCGACTGCTTGGCAGAGACCGTTGTCTGGTTCATCTTTGAACACATCATCAGCCGCTTTGGCTGCCCACGGAGCTTAACCAGCGATCAGGGTACGCATTTCATTAATGCCACGGTCAAGTCACTACTGGACACATTTATGATTCAACATCATAAAAGCAGCCCATACCACCCACAGGCCAATGGTACGGTGGAAGCCTTCAATAAGATTCTTGAAAAGGGCTTGACTAAAATTTGCAATGCTCAGCGGGACGACTGGGACGAGCGGCTACCAGCGGCATTATGGGCTTACCGGACCACGGTAAAACGTTTGACCAACCAGACGCCATTCCAGTTGGTGTATGGCCGGGAAGCTGCGATTCCCGCCGAGTTCACCGTACCCAGCCTTTTGATCGCAACGTCCCTTCAATTCTCAGAAGAGGCGTCACTTCGGGAACGCCTCCAGGAGCTACAGGAGCTGGATGAGGCTCGATTCCTCGCAGAATTCCACCAGAAGGTTGAGAAGGCTTGGCAGAAAGCGTGGCACGACCGCCACATCAAAACTAAGGCTTTCCAAGTTGGCGGCAAAGTTCTTTTGTACGACAGCCGGTTCCAGAAGTTTCCAGGCAAGCTCCAAATGCACTGGTTGGGACCCTACTTTGTCATCGAGATCCACGACTCAGGCGCCGTTCGGTTGGCACAGCTGGACAGTACAGTTCTTCCTGGGTGGGTGAATGGCGCACGCCTGAAACCCTACCAGGAGTAGGTACCTTCTCACTTTTCATCAATAACTCTCGCAACCGAGAGAACCCGTAGAGTAGCGTAGGTGAATAACTCTCCCGCAACCGGGATGAGTGTAGGTAGTCTTTTCCGTTCATATGTAATCAGTCAAATAAACAGTCAGTTGCGGAAACCTTACCGCAACCGACTATGGTCGGGGCTGGCCAGTCCAGCGTGTCGCAGCGCCAGTCCAGCATGTCGCCGCTCCAGTCCAGCGTGTCGTTCACGTAGGATCCATCCTCGTTCCAGTGTCAGTCCAGGTCATTTCCGTCAGTCCTTTTGTCAGTCCGTAAGATCGCTCAGATTTGTTCATAAATTACCATAATAGACAGTAATCGTACCGTAATCATTTGTCATCACCCGCAGTTCCCTCAGCCGTCGAGTCCGCCCATCTTCCCATGACGCCGTCAGCAACTGTCAGATTACATACAGACACGCGATTGATCGCACGATTATCGCAGCCCCGAAGGATAGCAAGAATTAATTGCCGTTATGGAGTCTCATCAACTCCGTGCGTGCCAGCGGATGCCATAATTTGCATGAAGCTCAACAGCACGAGAATGACGGACCAGTTCAATTTGGAAGTTGCAGCGTCTCCAGAGCATTTGTAGCATCGAAGTGCACCGTATCCAGCAGAGAACTCCAGAAGAACACTCCAAGTTTACCAGCACCACGCCAAGATGCCAAGGGCTATCGTATCTATCCCTGAACCAACGTTAGACAGCAGAATTCACCGCGTAGAGTCGCTGGTCGGCAAGTATGACAATGCAGCATGTATGGACGCCAACTTGTCCGACCCGGCTGAGTTTCCTCACCTCCATTGGCAGACTTACATGGAGCACCATTACACGCCAGGCAGCAGCTCCAAAAGTCGGATGCGGCAAGAATTCATGGGCCTGCAGCAGTCGACCTTGATGCATTTAAGGTCTCTTCCCATTTTCGGCACTACGGGACTGGCTCTGCAATGCACCCGGTTCCTCCTCAGTCGGGTACAGAACGGGTCCCTGTGGCTCAACGAAGAAATCCCAATTGATGCCAAAGACATTCATCAGCTTACAGGGTTGTCCCAAAACGGTGCAGATGTCTCCGCTGCTGGCCAAACATCCTCTAAGCACGCCCGGAAGTCGGGTGACTCCGACCTGTACACCAAGTATGGCACTCGCCGGGGTGGCAAAGGTGCCAAAATTGACCTGATCAACAAAAAAGAAATCCAGTTCGCTTGCTACCTGATCGCTAGCAAGATGATGCGCCACTATACGAAGGGAGAATGCACCCTGGACACAATTTCCATTGCAAAGCACTGCACCCGGGGCGCCAAGTTGAACTGGTGCTCTTTCGTGTTGAAGGAACTCTTCGCGGCCTGCGAAGAAAATTATAGGCGTACCACCACTTTCATTTATGTCTACTTGATCTTAGCCTTTTCCATGTGGAAATGGCACCTTCCTCCCATCCGGGAGCCGGCGGAGACGACCATAAGCCAGCCTCTTGCGATGAAATACACCCCCTGGCAGGTGTCCATGGATCCTAGCACCAAACAGGTGAACACGGCAGCGTTCCGGGCGTGGTACGGGATGATGACCGATGTTGTGGCCAACCAGCAACGGGTGCCCAGGCCCTTGCTGGATGAGTACAGTGAGCAGGTGTGGTTTGGGGTCAGCCACAAGCACACCTTCCTCCGGCCAACTTGCGTGTCGGCCGCCACATTTCACATGGCGCCCCTCCGGTTCCAGCTGAATGACGACACCTTTCACCGAGAGGTTTCTGCATGGCCGGGGGTCATCAAGCACGTCCGCGATGGGATCACCCGCTATAACTTTGAGGGGATGCTGCCGGCATAGCGGCCTGCCGCGACCGGTGCAGTGGGGTCCTCACAGGTTGCGGCGGACCCTCCACAAGAAGCAGCTGAGACCACACCGGCACTGCCTGAAGTGCTGGTCCCGATCGTCGAGCACCTCAACGACCAGGTACGATGACTTAACGTGGCCACCCAAGTTGCTTCAAGTGGTGCCCCTATATTTCCCTCTTTTGCTGAATTTCATATTAATCGGTCTCGTGGTCCCTCCAACACCGCCCCCCTCATTTCCCCCATTCCCACTAACCTGTTCACTTATGCCACCCCCCTCATCACACCAATGGGTGAACCGGGCCCCGAACCCGATTCCTTCGACCCACCTCCACCCAAGAGGGCCCGTGTTACGGTCACAGATCCAGTGGTGGATCTTATGGAGGAAGATCCACCAGCCACTCCGCCCACAGCAACTTTGATTCCGGAGGAACCTCTGATCGATCCGGCAGAGTTCCTCAACCTCCGCCTCCCTCCCACTTCTTTCACTCCGTCCACCGCTCCCACCGGCCGACCACATGCCACCTCCCCCAATCCATCCAACTCATTAGCCACTGTGTCAGATTCGTTGATCCGGGAGCTTTTCGGAGGTGACCACGGGGTGTAAGTCACCTCCAGTACTGCAGCCGTGGTACCACCGGTTGACTCCATGTCCACGGCCCAGGACCTTCAGGCTACTATATCTACTAGGTTCACGAATGGGGGGGCTGATTCGGCTGCCCCTCCCCCAGAGCAGACCACGCAGCAAGACCGGCCGGAGTCCGAGATGGCCACTTCAGTGCAGCAGCAGATGCCGGTCCACCCTCTAGAAACTTCTAGCCGACCAGCGGCCAGCAACCAACCTTCGCAGGAGAGGGTGCCGGAGCAGGGCACACCCAGCACGACCAATACAGAATAATGGAGTCCAGCACAGCTGTACCTGCTCATTCAGCGGGCGGCCCTCAAGGCGGAGCAGATTCACACAGAGCTACAGCGGCGGTGCACCGAGCAGCGGAATCAGATCACGGCGCTTACTGAACAGCGCAATCAGTTGCTGCGGGAGAAAACCAACCTCCAAGAGCAGGTCAACATTGTTATTCAGGTGCTCTCCAGCGTATGGCCCGCTGCAAGGGCTCACTATGCCCCACTCCCTGCTCGTATAGAGGAAGACAGTATAGCACTACAGGCTCACCACCTCAGGGAAGTTTTCACTATTGTTTGCAGGGAGAACCAGGAACTCCAAGCGGCGTTAGCCGCACGGCCTACCCTTCCAGATCCACCCAGTGACCATTCAGGACAGGTGACTGCCAAACAGACGCAGGTAGTCAGTCTACAAGCAACTCTCCATTCCACTGCAGCTGCGGCTTCTTCCCTTCTGCGAAGTCTGCAGGAGTGCTCCCTCGCGCTAACGGTCAAGACGCAACCTATCGCTGCCCAGCTGCAACAGATTGCCCGGGACATTCAGGCAACTACGGACCCAGCAAGGTTAGATCAGCTCTACGCCCAGTCGGACGAGCTGGAACTCCGCATGCAACAGACTGAGGCCGAATCGGCAGCAGCCAAACACGTCATCTGGGAGATTCGTCCACCCCTTCGCATCCATGCTGACGCTATGCACCAGCTGGATGCCAAGGCCGAAGCCCAGCTCACCACACTGTTCGGGGCTGCCCCGACGCCCATAGACGAAGCCGCCGCCAACCAAATCTCTTAAGAAGTCGACCTGCTTATGCAGGAATGGCAGCAAGCGGTGGCGGCCTTCACAGAGCTTAGAGATACAGCGCTCCGCCGGGTCCCGGAGTTGGGGCCCTTGTTTGGACAACCAAGTGGCAGAGCACAGCAGGAAAGGGCACAGGGTGAGGGCACAGCAGAGCAGAGTACGGGTGCCAGCGGAGCAATGGAAATAGAAACTGTTATTTGTGATTGACTCGCGGATGAGTCAAGGAATTGTGGTCGGGGCCTGTTGGGGCCCTTGTTTTTGTTTAGTTTTGAAATCTTGGCCAAGACATTTTGATTTTTGACCCTTTTTGAGTTGCAGAATCAATAAACATGGCAACCGCGACCGCGCCGCAACTACCAGGAGTTGCGGAGCTACCAAGGTGGCACGGAAGCACTCGATAGCTGGAGATAGAACGGAGATAAGCGCAGATGAAGGAAATACAGCAGAAAACAGAAAGTGGAACACGCAGACATCAGAAGAGAAGCTGGGAGAAGCCGAAGTGAAGACGCAGAGGAGCTGATAGTCACGAGAGCGGGTGAATAAATAACAGTCACCCGGCTAAAAAGGGGGTTGCAATGCTGAGAGTTGAATGAGTACTGAAGAAGTCGCGAGGCTAGAGACAAGGAAGGACGCGCAGAGCAGCTGCGGAGGATTCATGCATGTTCTTCATATGGTTTCTTATCTTTTCTATTCTACCTTTCTGTCCTGAGATTCATCTGTATCAGCTTTGTGAGCTAACAGGAAGTTTGCCATGTAATCATGTATTGGGCCAAGAGATTAATACAATGGAAGGTTGCTGTCTCAATGAGATGTTCATGTGCATGTAATGCGTTTATGCTGGTTTAAAATTTTATTTATGAATGTCTGAATGTTTATTAAGTGATCTTGCGCATATAACTTTGTATATGAATGGATGCACCGTCTTTCTTTAGTTGCGGATTCGTCTCTTGCCATTGATCTCATCCCCTTATGCATGTGGTTGCGGCACGCCTCGAGTGAGACGCACTGCTCTCCAGAGAAGGGTGAAAATGTCGGCGTGTTCCTAGACTACACTGGACCCCTTTGTTGGCCACAACTCTTGAACCTGGGTCTTGTCCGCGAGACCTGACTTCTCGCCAACACCGCCACCCATTGACTTTGTGAATAAAACAAACGAGCCCACGTCGCTTTCATTTTCTCGTGCACTCACCAGTCTTCCATGCAACCAATTTCAAAAAGTCAACTGTTGAAGCCTACCAACCGTTACCTTGCTAAAAAGAATTGAAGTCAAGTATTCTAGTGTTCTTCTGCCTTAACCAATACCTGTTCAAATCACTTTTCATTCAAAGCTTACCCGCCAATATCAACCATTTACCCATTTAAACACAAACACCCTAGAGTTGCTCATTTTCACCTGATTGTGTAGTAAAACCCTTTGTAACCCAGCTGCGCCACCTGAAGCCTCTGTTAACCAATTCGATCATGGTTTACCTCCCAAAAATCATTCTAGATTTACTCCACAGACCTCTTAAAATCAAATGAAACCTTTTCGACCTCCCCTGCAAACCAATGCTTTCTTAACAATTTGTTTTGTTTTACAGGTGATCAAAATACCACATCCTTGGATAAACAGTCTTAATACTAGTCATAAGACTTGTTTACTCCAAGAGTGTTATCAAATCTATTCAAACAGAGATGGAAGATAAAACATACAATTGAAAGACAATCAAAGGAAACAGGATATTAAACGATTTACTGTTGAAACAGACAGTAAAAACCTAAACTACACCTTGAAGGTAAAAGGACACAGTAAAGAACATTCAAAGAGTATCAGGATTAAAGAGTATCAGATTGAAGACCAATTCAAGTAAATTAGCTAGCATGAAGATAAGCAGCAGGGAAGACAATTACAAAACAGAACATACAAGTTCATGACAAAGTGAAGACAGATAAAAAATAAAGCGGTAAAAAGTAAAAATTAAACAGTAAAAAGTGAAAATAAACATGAAGATATTAAGGGTTAAACAAATATGAAAATAATTTCACCAACATTGAAGTTTATCTAAAGTGAAATTAAAACAGTTAAAAGAACAAAAAGGTGAAAGGATGAAAAACACAACAAGAAGGAACATTTTTGCAGAAATTTCATGCTTTATTCATTGTTTTGCAGAAACTATTGTGATCAATCCAAGATGAATTTTGAAAACATGAATGAGTTTTATGTTCTTAAGAGGACCATCTACAAAATCCTCTCTCACTTTTTTAAAAACTATTATGGTTTTGGAAATATTAAACAATGTTGGAAAACACTTTTTGCAGAAAATTCCAATTAAGTCATCATTTTGCAAAGACGATTGTGGCCAATCCGAAATACATCATACAAAACTGAAGGAGGGTTTTGTTCCTAAGAGACACATCTACAAAAACCTATCTCACGTTTTTCACAATGATTTCAGAGTGAGAGATAAATGCACATATTTACAGGCTATTTTTCAGACTCTGTAAAACTCTGTTTTACACATATTGTTACAGAGCCTATTGTGCACAGATGAAGAGGAATATTAGGAAATTGAAAGAGGTTTATCTCACCAACATATTAAGCCACAATAAACTCTTTAACTTTCTACATATCTAGTACGGATTGAGAAATAGAAAGATATCATTGGACCCCAATTTTGCAGAATTGTTGGAACATAATGCACAAAGAAAGGAAGCAGTTAGTGACTTGGATGCCTCATCATCAACTAAGAGTTGGATCAAATTTGAATTCTCCTCTTTTTCATCACCTATCCATAAGAAATAGTGCCAAATAAATGCATTAGTTTGAGTGCATTTTACTTAAGTTCTATTTATGTAAAATAGTTGGAGAGATTTGTGAACCAATTTTGATATTTTTTTCAAGATATTTTAGTTTAAAATTTGTATAAATACTCCACTCTTGGAAGTATTTTGGGTGGATTCTTCTACTTTGCTGTAACATTGATTTTTGGAATAAAGTTCTTTTGGAGAAATTTCTTTGTGGCTTGCTGGATGAGGATTTGAAGCTCAATACTTTTTGTAGGATTCATGTGTCAGACTACAGTTCAATAAGTCATTTCTACCCTGTGTTTCAAGTTTTATATATGTTTACTACATCACTATGTTTCATTTCTAAATAATTAAAAAAAAGGATTAAATTAGAAATTGCTTAAGTGTACTATGATTTCAATTGTTATTATTCTAAATGTTTTCTTCTAAACTGGTTATAAATAATGAATTCTTAATTGCTCTTGTTTCTCTGGTTTAAGCATTCGATTACTTCGTAAAGAATTCTTAATTGCTCTTTATTGGTAATCACTCATTTTCCCTCGTTTAAAAATGTTGAAAGATTCTTAATTGCCTTTCATCCATTTAAAAAATTCATTCCATTCACTTTAATATCCAAAATTGTTCTTTGTTTTGGCTATCTTGCCCTGTAAAGCCATCTTTAGTGTAAAAACTTAATCCAGTAAAGCCATCCTTTTGACTCCATAGCCTAATGGCCTGAAATACTCAATCTTGCCCTCAGTTGGTAGATTCCACCATTCAAATTCAAACAAAAACCCTGGACTTATAACTAGCCTAATATTTTCTAAGAACAAAGCTAAATTTTAAAAGAGAGAGCCCTTTCTGGGTACAGATTGGCTAGATTCTGTACCTGAAGGTTAGTTTGTGGTTACCTCGGACCCCTTTCCTCTTCCAACAACTTCAAGGAAAATCTGAGTGATAACATAGTGGCGACTCCACTGGGGATCTGAATCATCTTATTGTTACTATTGTTTGATTTATAAACTACAGACAAAGCCTGAAGATTAGCCAGGTAGCCTTTGAAATTCTTTTGCTCTGAAATTGCATAGTAAATAAATGCTACTTCAGTCAATCTCTGGTCTAGTTTATAGACTGAACTTTGGTTTCAGACAATCAATCAGTTTCTCTAGTTTAATAAATCTTTAAGAAAATTTAAATCTCATATCTAAAGCCTCTTAAAGAAATCATAGAAGTTGTTTTGAAAATTCATAAAAAAACAAAATAATCATAAAATACTCAAAATTTGGAACTAACTTTTTCTTCAAAATTGTTTTACAGGTTCAGATCTAATCTATAATGGTGGACAATGATCAGACACACAAAGGTTAAAATCATCCACCTGGCGACTCCAAAATCCATTTCACAATCAAGACTCCACTAGAGGAATGAACCTAAAGGAACAATATGGAAAGATGAGGCTTTCAACTTGGATCTTAATCCAAGACATTATTTTCTTTCGCGTTAAGATTCAATATGTATTGTATTTTATATAAGGATCTAACTTGGTTATATAGATAAAGTGGCTTTTCATTATGGCTAATTTTCAAGATGATCCAAGAATAAAACGAAGATATGCTCCCATGAGCAGAAATCACATACTTGGATTTCCACACAAACTACCAAAGATAAATTGGAGTGAAAATTTGCCTATGTTTCAATATGAGAATATTGATGATCTGTTACTACATCTCATTAAATTTCATATACACTCATCAAGATTGAAGGGTGATTGGCATGAGGATTGCCTCATGAAGATATTCATGGGAACCTTAGAAGGAAAATCAAGGGAATGGTACGAAGATCTCAAACCTGCAAGTTTGTTTTCTCTAAAATATTTTCATAAGGTATTTTATGAGCATTACAATGAAGATTTTCCATCTTTATCATTAGCTAAAAATTGTTGTGATGAAGCTGAAGATCTTATACATTACCTTAAAAATATTGATGAAGATTTTGGAAATTGGTTTCCTAAAGATTTATTAGAAGAAGTTCAAAACTTTCATTCTCAAGTTAAATGTCGTAATAATCAAGAGGAGTTAAACAAATATCCAAAAAGCCCCTCTGTATTAACAAATGATGTTTCATTTAATGTTTTGAATGGAATTAAAGAAAATACTCAACCTCATGATCAACTTTTAGATAAGGGAAAAAACAATTTTTATTTCAATCTAAGAATTCAGAGATTCCCACCCCCCCTCACCGAAGAAGAAATCAATTTGCTTCTAAACACGCAACAATCCTCAAAATATTTACATAATGAAGAAATTGTTTCTACTTCTTCTAATGTTGATGAATGTACAAAAAAAAAATTCCATGAAAGGACAGAAGAACAGGTTGATGCTCATGTTATTCTACCTTCCCAAAAAGGCCCATTGCTTGATATCACGCCTATTGAACAAAAAAATGATTTTCAAACAAAATGCAACCAATCCAATCAAGATATATTAGGATTGTTGGAAGAAAAATTTGTTGATCCATTGTTTATAATTGATGACATTCCTTCTTCTGAAAATTTGCCTAAATATGATCAGTATGATGATAATTATGTTCACCCAATTCAAGATAATTTCCCAGAACAATCACCAGCTATTTTGAGGGATGAAATGTTAGAACTTCAGCTTGATGAGGATTTTCTAGGAACTTTCTTTCTTCTTTTGAAATCAAGAAAATATTCTCCTAAATTGAAAATATGTGTTCTTGAGATAATTTCTGAAAATTATGAAAATGAAATCAAACTTTTGCATTCTCAAATTCAGTCATACAATTTCCGAAATCCTAAAGAATTCTTTGAAAAAATCCTTCTAAAAAGCAAGAGGAAATTGTACTATATTTTGACCTGCATATTGAGAATGATTATTCTTTCAAACACAAGACTGAGGAAATGGTTTCAAGGATTAATATTCAGAATACAACTGAGCAACTAGTCATTGAAGGCCTAGAAACACAAATCATACATTATGCCTTTAATGATCCTATAGCAAATTATATGGAGAATATTTTTACCTCAAATCTGCAAACATGTTTTATCTATGAGGATCAAATATATCAGCAATTGCCTTTTCACATCTTATCATTAATTATAAAGGCACATGATCATAATATACTACCAATTTTGATCACAAGCAATCAAGTTATCCATATATTTTTACAGCTACTTGATTGGCTTCATTGGAATTTTTGTATTACCTGATTTAATAAGATTTTTAGTAGATTAGAGTAGGCAAATGAGTGCTAATAAGCTCATAATTTTGAGCATTTTTTTTCTAGTTTTCAATTTTCAGCTAGTTTTTCATTAAAGTTGGTTTGAAAATTTTTATGTTTTGTTTTAGTTTCAGATCAAATTTCAGGTTGCAGAAAAAGGACTATATTCAATTCAAGATTTTCAACCATAGCAAATGCATGTTTGGGATTGGAACAAGGCAGAATATTTCAAACTGGGAAACAATGCATCAGTTTTGATTGGATGGTGACTTGCTGAAGTTGAAGCCCGAAGTGAAGGCCCTAAGCTTCAGAAGGTTTACTATCATATATACAATAAAGCCACCAGAAAAAGAATATTACATGGTTCAGTTAAAGCCATTTTGAGGCATCTAACCTGTTGTTCTTGACTTTTCACCAGGAAAAGCCATCCCCAAGTGGAGCCAGTGTTAGACTCCTATACCAATAGGTGTCATTTTTCATGATTGACTTGTTGAACTATGCAATATGTCAAACCTTTTTCTTGTTGCAAAGGTGTTCCATATTTTTCAAAAAATCAAAAAATCAAAAATTATAAAAAATGTAAAGAGGGTATACCCTAAAAGAAAAATCAAAGGGTAAAAAGAATAAAATGGTCAAAAAAGTGAAAGAAATGAACCCCAAACAAAAATAGACTAGGAAAGTGTGCAAGTCCAAATGCCACTACTATTTCATTTTTTGTAATAAACAAAATTGTGTGCAGTTTGTCAAACTTTTGCCACAATTTATGAAGAGTCAAATTGTTTAAACTTGACTCATTCATTTTTCAATTTCATGTTGTAGAATAGAGAATAAATATCTGACCAAACAGTTTAATATTGGCAGATAAGTAGATAGGTAGAGTTAATAAAAGGTGCTCAACAGTTTAATCTGAGCCCTTGGATGTAATAAGTGTAGACTTAGATAGGTTTGCCATGTAAAAAAAAGAAAATTGATAAGGGTTTTCCAGTCTAAGTGCTCTCTAATAAAGGAGAGAAAATGGTGGGGTAAAGTATGTAGGGTAGGTAGATGTTGTTGCAGAATTACATGTGATGAATGATGGTTGCAAACGTGTTCAATTTTAATTTCATCACAAGTGAAAAGGTAGATACTACATTGGTAAAAGTTCACAGCAAAGCAAAGTCAAGATTATTAACTTCCCCTTTCATTTTTCCCTAAATATTTCGCTAATTTCCCCTAAGTGCTAAGGTATTTGAAGATTAGAGGGGCTCAAGGCATTTCCTTGACTTTTGGAGGGACCGAACCCTCGGCCCAATAATTGAAAAAACCTAAGTACTTGAAATCATCCATTATCACATTCATTCACCTCTCAAAAATCTTTTTCTAAGTAAAATTCCATTTTACTTAGGAAAATCCTTCAATATTTCATGAAAAGCCCTCAAAATCACTTTTATTCTAAGTCTAAGTGATGAAAGTATAATAATGCCATTTACTTTTGAATCTTCACTTTCTTGGTTATGTTTAAGTATTTTGAGTTTACATTATCCCCTTGTCATATTAACTCTAATTTATATATTAACTCCCTATGAAAATCACCTTTTCCTATTATATATAAATCCTTTTATAGTAATATCCCCAAAACCCTTATATTATGACTTTTTAACCAAAAGTATTTAATTCCTATTTTATTCAAATCAAAAACCCACAATATACCCCCTTTTGGCTAAAATATAACATTAATATTATTCCCGCCCCCCTACAGTAAATAAATCGCATTGATTTAATTATTGTATAAATAAAAATATATGAAAAACGTTTAAAACATATGTGTATGTGTTTAAAACAAAAATGAAACTCAAAGTTTAATTAAAACCAAAATTTGAAATAACCCATCCCGCATGTATTTTTCACCTTTATATCCACTGTTTCAGCATTAATTAACTTTTTATTAATTAATAACCACCCCAAATTAATTCACTCTATGGGGTTTTAATCAATAATTAATTACATTGGGCTCAAGGCCGTTAATTCCTCTCAACAATTTCTGCCTTGGCTTTTCTACTCATCCCATCGACTCATCACAAGACCACCTGCTCCCCATCCAGCCACGGCCATCCGTGTACGCAAAGATAATGCGATGGCCAAGTTTAGTTTTTCGTCATGTTGTCGTACAAGGCGTGTCACTGTTGTATCGCATCACCTGGGCTTCCGGCTTAAAACCGCTTCTCTCACAAGGCAGAAATCGATGGTCACCTTCTGGGCTGGTGGACATATCCACTGTACCATGCTGACGTCATCCAATCAACTAATAAAAAATTTCGCCACCCATTGACTTTGTGAATAAAACAAATGAGCACACGTCGCTTTCATTTTCTCGTGCACTCACCAGTCTTCCATGCAACCAATTTCAAAAAGTCAACTGTTGAAGCCTACCAACTATTACCTTGCTAAAGAGAATTGAAGTCAAGTATTCCAGTGTTCTTCTGCCTTAACCAGTACCTGTTCAAATCACTGTTCATTCAAAGCTTACCCGCCAATATCAACCATTTACCCGTTTAAACACAAACACCCTAGTGTTGCTCATTTTCCCCTAATTGTGTAGTAAAACCCTTTGTAACCCAGCTGCGCCACCTGAAGCCTCTGTTAACCAATTCGATCATGGTTTACCTCCCAAAAATCATTCTAGATTTACTCCACAGACCTCTTAAAATCAAATGAAACCTTTTCGACCTCCCCTGCAAACCAATGCTTTCTTAACAATTTGTTTTGTTTTACAGGTGATCAAAAGACCACATCCTTGGATAAACAGTCTTAATACTAGTCATAAGACTTTTTTACTCCAAGAGTCTTATCAAATATATTCAAACAGAGATGGAAGATAAAACATACAATTGAAAGACAAGCAAAGGAAACAGGATATTAAACGATTTACTGTTGAAACAGACAGTAAAAACCTAAACTACACCTTAAAGGGAAAAGGACACAGTAAAGAATAGTCAAAGAGTATCAGGATTAAAGAGTATCAGATTGAAGACCAATTCAATTAAATTAGCTAGCATGAAGATAAACAGCAGGGAAGACAATTACAAAACAGAACATACAAGTTCATGACAAAGTGAAGACAGATAAAAAATAAAGCAGTAAAAAGTAAAAAATAAAGAGTAAACAGTGAAAGTAAACATGAAGATATTAAAGGTTAAACAAATATGAAAATACTTTCACCAACATTGAAGTTTATCTAAAGTGAAAGTAAAATAGTTAAAAGAACAAAAAGGTGAAAGGATGAAAAACACAACAAGAAGGAACATTTTTGCAGAAATTTCATGCTTTAGTCATTGTTTTTCAGAAACTATTGTGATCAATCCAAGATGAATTTTGTAAAAATGAAGGATTTTTATGTTCTTAAGAGGACCATCTACAAAAACCTCTCTCACTTTTCTAACAGCTATTATTTTTTTGGAAATATTAAACAATGTTGGAAAGCACTTTTTGCAGAAAATTCCAGTTAAGTCATAATTTTGTAGAGAATATTGTGGCCAATCCGAAATACATCACAAAAATGAAGGCGGTTTTTGTTCCTAAGAGACTCATATACAAAATTATATCTCACATTTTTCACAATGATTTCAGAGTGAGAGATAAATGCACATCTTTACAGGCTATTTTTCAGACTCTGTAAAACTCTGTTTTACACATATGTTTACAGAGACTATTGTGCATATATGGAGAGGAATTTTAGGAAGCGGAAAGAGGTTTATCTCACCAACATATTAATCCAAAATAACCGCTTTCACTTTGTACATATCTATTACGGATTGAGAAATAAAAAGATATCATTGGAGCCCAAGTTTGCAGAATTGTTGGAGCAGAATGCACAAAGAAAGGAAGCAGTTAGTGACTTGGATGCCTCATCATCAACTAAGAGTTGGATAAAATTCAAATTCTCCTCTTTTTCATCACCTATCCATAAGAAATAGTGCCAAATAGATGCATTATTTTGAGTTTATTTTACTTAATTTCTATTTATGTAAAATAGTTGGAGAGATTTGTGAACCAATTTTGATATTTTTTTCAAGATATTTTAGTTTAGAATTTGTATAAATACTCCACTCTTGGAAGTATTTTGGGTGGATTCTTCTACTTTGCTGTAACATTGATTTTTGGAATAAAGTGCTTTTGGAGAAATTTCTTTGTGGCTTGCTGGATGAGGATTTGAAGCTCAAGACTTTTTGCAGGATTCATGTCTCAGACTACAGTTCAATAAGTCATTTCTACCCGATGTTTCAAGTTTTATATATGTTTACTACATCACTATGTTTCATTTCTGAATAATTAACAAAAAGGATTAAATCAGAAATTGCCTAAGTGTACTCTGATTTCAATTTTTATTATTCTAAATGTTTTCTTCTAAATTGGTTATAAACAATGAATTCTTAATTGCTCTTGTTTCTCTGGTTTAAGCATTTGATTACTTAGTAAAGAATTCTTAATTGCTCTTTATTGGTAATCACTCATTTTCCCTCGTTTAAACATGTTGAAAGATTCTTAATTGCCTTTCATCCATTTAAAAAATTCATTCCATTCACTTTAATATCCAAAATTGTTCTTTGTTTTGGCTATCTTGCCCTGTAAAGCCATCTTTAGCGTAAAAACGTAATCCAATAAAGCCATCCTTTCGACTCCATAGCCCAATGGCCTGAAATACAAAATCTTTCCCTCAATTGGTGGATTTCGCCATTCAAATTCAAACAAAAACCCTGGACTTATAACTAGCCTAATATTTTCTAAGAACAAAGGTAAATTTTAAAAGAGAGAGCCCTCTGTGGGTACAGATTGGCTAGATTCTATACCTGAAGGTTGGTTTGTGGTTACCTCTGACCCCTTTCCTCTTCCAACAATTCAAGGAAAATCTGAGTGTTAACAACAACTGTTGAGATGTTGGACACTATGCATGTGACTGCCCGAACCCTGCGCAAAAATCCTGTAGGTAGTATAGGCAATATGATCATGTAATTGAATATTGTCCTATGTTAATAGCTAAAATGCAGGAAAAGCAGCATATTCTAATGCAAAAAATACATATGGTTAAGGCAAAACTACACAAGGACAGTCCAAGTGTAACTTTAATTACACGCAGCGGTATTGCCACATGAGGAAATGAGGAGAAGGTTGTTGCAGAACCACTGATCAGAAAGGCATCTGATAAGAAGGAAAGCCTCAACTTGTAGAAAGAAAAAGAGATTTTCATTGAAGGCAGAAAGGATTTTGTTGATACAGGAGCACCCACCTCAAGAACTCCCATGAAACTGAAATTTGATGACGAAGTTGAACCATTTTTACAAGCCTGCATTAAGATATTGTGCAATCAGAAGGCAGTAGTTAATCTCTAGGCCCTGATAGATAGCTGCGCAGAAAAGGAGGTTCTGCGAATAGAAACCAAGGCTGTGAACAAGGTTTATAAATAGAAAAAGAAAACTGGTCGGGAGATGTGCATGACTGAGCAGATTAGAGACTATGAGATGGACCAGGTCATCTTGGATCTAGTGTCTAATTCAAATTTATTACCTAAACAAACTTGGAAAAATATGGAAAAGAAAATTTTGGAATGGTCCACCATTCAGCTACGCATGGCCAATCAGCAAAAGATCATTCCACTTGGAAGGCTTCCGCAAGTTGTGGTAGACATGGTATGTGCTGACTTTGAGGTTATACAAATTGTAGATGATGTAGACCCCTACCATATGCTAGTAGGATTAGATTGGGCCATTGATATGGGAGGCATCATTAACCAAAGCATAGAAGTATGATCTTTGAGAATGGTGGTACGCGTGTGATTGTCTTGTTGGATCCAGCAGAAGGATAATCATACACAGAAGCAGTGCGCAAAGGGGATGATGTTGATCATATCTACAAGTTGACCGCGTGGGATGAAGACTGGATCAACCCTACCATTGATGGCATGTTGAACTGGGAGAAGGATAGCTCCTTCTTTTCTGATTTTGATGGCGAAATGGAGAACTGGCAGAACCGGTTACACGATGTCTCTGTGTTGCGCTGCCTCAAGATCACCAAGAAATTCTGGTGCATCTCCTCTGAGATAAGATAAATACCCTACTTTGATGGTTCTAGTAGTGTCAAATAATTTTTGGAAGCATTATAAAAAAATATCCCAGAGGAACAAAGGTTCTGGGTGCTTGATTTGGCTATGCACGCCACTCCAGCGCAGTGGTGGGAGACGCATAAGGAAACTTTCCAGGACTAGGAGGAATGTAGACAAATAATGACGCTACACTTTGAACCTCTAGCCACTCCACCAATTGAATTATTCTATGGTCGGGGAGATCTGCACAAGCACCTGGCCATGTGGATGGAGGTATGGGATGAAAATACATGGAATGAATGGGTTCATAGGTTTTTCCACTCGTTGGGACTGATACCTACTACCTGGTATCTAGAAGTTGAGATAAACTAATGTAATTGAGACTGGTATATAATGACTGAATATTTCCTGGAAACCTTTGGCTCTGTGGGTGGCTCAGAGAAATTGGATGAAGCCCTACAAGACATCGATGCTCTAGTCTTTGATGAATGTCAGCCTTGTAAGGAGTGCGTTGCACTAGCCTGGGATGCGCAGATGCAAGAAATCGTCAACTTTAGGAATATGTCAATCGAGGATAATGAAGATGACCCATGGAATGTTAATATATTGAAATTAGAAGGAAAGCATGTGTTGCAGGGCATGCAATAAGGACAATGGATGTGACTAAACCTCTGAAATTGAATGAAGTCAACATTGGGACAAAAGAGTAGCCCAATTTTTCCAAGATTGGGGACTATTGGGATGATGATACAGTAGGAAATATTGCAGAGCTGCTGAAAAAGTATCAGGATCTGTTTCCTACAAATTTCTCTGAACTGAAGGGAATTGTAGAGGACTTGGGTGTTATGAAGATCACAATGAAACCAGATATGTGCCCTGTCAAGCAACACCCTTATCGATTGAACCCCAAATATAAGTAGAAAGTAAAGGACGAATTAAAAAAAAAAGTGGGGTTTTGGGTATCATTGAACCAGTCGAACAATCTGATTAGGTAAGCCCAATGGTGGTTCAGGAGAAAAATACTAAAGGAGAAATAAGGATTTGAGTAGATCTGCACAAGTTGAATGATGCCTGTGTGCATGACCCATTCCCTACTCCGTTTTCTGATGAGATATTGGATAATGTAGGAGGACAAGATGCTTATTCATTTACTGAATGATTCTTAGGGTATCATGAAATTTGAATCGTGCCAGAAGACTGCAGCAAGACCACCATCGCCACTGAATGGGGTTGTTTCCAATACATTGTCATTCCATTCAGGTTGAAAAATTCACCCGCAATGTTCTCGCATGTGGTCATGGATGTTTTCAGGAAATTCATGCATAAGTTCTTGGAGGTCTATTTTGATGACTGGAAAGTGTTTGGATTGGTGAAGAAACATGTATCGAACCTACGCATGAGGTTTGACACCTATAGGAAGCACCAAATTTCTCTCAACCTGAAGAAGTGCATATTCTGTGTACCTTTTGGGATTTTCTGGGGCATATAGTATGTCAGCAAGGATTGATGGTAGACCCAGCCAAGATCATGATTATCATCAACTTAGAGTTGCTACCAATGAGAAACAATTGTGCTCCATCCTAGGACATGCTGGTTACTACAGGAAGTTTATAAAAGGGTATGCTTTGATCACTTCACCAATGGAGAAATTGCTAAAGAAGTATGTAGCATTTTTCTGGAATGACGAATGTTAGAAGAGCTTTGATTTATTGAAGGGGAAAATGGTCATTGCACCTATTTTTATATTCCTAGACTGGTCTACGGTTTTTCATGTGCATGTGAATGCATCTAGTATAGCACTTGGGGTTGTTTTAGCGTAGCCAGGAGAAGGAGACACTGATCACCGAATAGCTTTTTCTAGTAGGAAGCTCTCAAGCACAGAGTGAAACTACTCAACTACAAAAAGGGAAGGATTTTCCATTGTATATGAACTACAAAAATATAGACACTATCTGCTAGGAGGGCATCTCAAAATGTTCAATGATCATTCTGCTTTAAAATACCTGGTCAATAAGCCTATGTTGGGGGGGAATATTTGTCGATGGTTGTTTCTTTTTCAGGAGTATGACTTTGAGATTATTGTGAAGTCAGGAAGACTGAATGTTGGGCCTGATCATCTATAATGAATTGAGAATGGGGAAGAACCAACCAATCTGGAGGAAGGGTTCCTGATGCGCAACTCTTACCTTTCAAGGTTGTTGACGAGAACTTCGCTGAAATTATTCATCTTCTGACCACATGAACAGCACCTAAAGAATATTCAGTCCAGCAAAAGAAGGATTTGGTTGCGTGCACAGCTAATTTCACCCTGATTATAGGTTATTTGTATAAATTAGGAGCAAATGAAGTATTAAGGAGATATGTATTGGAACATGAAAGAGAGGTTATATTGGCTGAGGCTCACGGAGGATTGGCAAGAGGCCATTATGTTGGGAAAGCCATTGTGCAGAAGGTGTTGTGTGCTGGGTTATGGTGGCCCACACTGCATAGTGATGCACAGGCATACTATCGGGCCTATGATGCATTTCAGTGAACTAGGAAGCCTTCGCGTGGAATGAAATTCCCCTACAACCGCAGATGGCCTTGCAAGAATTTGACAAATGGGTTATAGATTTTTTTGGACCAATCAACCCTCCTGCAAAGAATATTTGCACACAGTATATCATTACTGCAACTGATCATGTGACCAGTGTGACTTGAGATGAGTCACAAGATTGTGTTGGAGGCCTATCAGAGCAGGGTCCCCTAAGTTCGACCATTTTTGCTATATTTTGTAATATATTAGTCATTCGTGCTTTGGGGCAAGTCAAATCCCCTCATGAATTGTAATGGGTCAAAGGGTAGATCAAGGGGCTGCAAACCACAGTTTGTGGACCATAGAGTAGTGCAGGCTAATAGCATAAATATATGGATAAATCAAGTCTAAAATTCCAATTCTTGGATACTTCTGAATGTGAATGTTAGATCTGGAAACTTGGTGATATTTTGTGCGGATTTTCTGGGTAAGAAGGCTCTTGCTCATTGTGTGCGCGTAGAGCTTAGTCCTGCTGTGTGCAGACCCCTCTGGCTGTGTGCACAAGTTGTTGAAGTGTTTTGTATGAAGGATATGAATTGATAGTAATAAAGGAATAGTGTTGCAGATATTTGAGTTCTATATGCATCTGTTGTTTATGTTTTTGCATATTATTTCCGATTTTTTTACTGTCTGTGAATAAATCTCTTACGCAACTATGTTTGGTTTTATATGGATGCTTATTGGATGGATTTGATGATATAAGGTTTTGATATTATGTGTTAAGGGTTATTACTTGATTTACAGTTTCTATGTTAACCTTCATGAGATATACTTGACCTAAATCTGCTAGAAAAGGGTTTATTGGTTAGGACTGCTATTAGGAAGATCTGTTTATGGTTTTTAGGGATCTTAAGTCACCCACATCATTCAAGCCTCTCTTAGGGTGTGGAAACCTAGTTCTAGCACCCACCCATACTGCTTCAGATGAGACTTTGACTTGTGCAATAAGGTCACTGCCGAAAGGGCCAATAGTAAGAGGGTTATGTTATTTAACCTCAATTTCAAACCTGGGTCAGGACCCCTCAAGCTAACACATGGCATCACCAAATATGCTCAATTAACTCATAGACTAAACACACATTTTCACACCCTAAGCAAACATGAGCTTGGTTAACACTGCCAGCCAAGGCTTGAAACATACCACATAATAATAATCTAACACACATAGATTAAGCCAACTTGGGCACGAGGGCCAAAAATTCTGTTTAGTTAGGTGTAGGATCGGTGGGATAGGCTTCCAATAATAGCCATCGATTATTTACATTGAGACATATAATTTTCCTTTGTAGGGAGCTTAAAATCCTTCACCATCCTATGATCCAAAGTCGGAGTGCATCAGAAACCAGATTCAAATGGGGTTCGTTTAGGTCATCGTATGATCAGTTCTCCTTGAGGCTACCCAACCCATGGTAGGGAATTTCGTGCGGTGACTGACCACCAATAAGATCAAGATTTAACCTCCCCTGTGGGATGAAGGTAATTGTAGTGACAAATCATAGGAAAACACCCTATGGACTGGATGTGGGAAGCAGTTGGTTCTCTACCCCACCATTCTCTGGACAAATTTGCTTGTGGGGATGAGATTTCTTCAAGTAAGAAGTTATTTTGAAGGCCATCTAAATTAATATATTTAGGATTGTTTGAGGGTTTATATCACCTATAAGCTAGAGGTCATTTTCTTTGATGGGATGTGCTTTCTTGTATTAGAGTAACATCCTTATATAGTTAGTTTACACTTGGCACCACTACACTAGGTGATTGCTTGTTCTTTGTTACTCTTCTTATTGTATCATCCTTTAGACCTTAGTGTCATCATTTTCTTGACATCATTGCACCCCCTAGGAATTTTTCATGGAGAATTTGAGGCCTTCACCCTCAGTTTCTGTTAGGACATATTACTCCTTCACGTTGAGTTAGATTTCATCCTCCCAGTCCTCCATCAAGTCCTCATTCTGACTCTGGTTCTATTTATTAATCCAATTCTTCCTTTGATTTTTTGTCGTATCAACCTCATAGTGCCACCATGTTAGGCACTAATGTAGGTGCAGGAAACCAAGGTGGTAACCCAGGTGCTAACCCGGGTAACCCCACCGGCAGAACCTCTTCTGGTATGGTCACTACTACTCTCTTGCTACCCTTCATGGTTGGTTTGAGTCTCCTCGATTTTAACTAGTTGATCAATGACCCTCTTCTCCATAACCTCAGTTGGCTAGTTATTCCTACCAGACTTCCTTTTGACATACCCAATTTTAATGAAATCTTGGAGAAGACCCAACAAATTATGTTCGCTCATTTCATATGTGGTGTTCATAAAATTTAGTTACTGAAGACTCCATCTGTCTTCCTCTATTCCAGCACACTCTTACTAGAGTTTCTGCTAAGTCGCATTAGGGGAATTTTGAGGTCTAAAATTGGCCTCCTAAGAAAAATGTACAACAAAAATAAACTTTATGAGAACCAATATGTTATGAAACCAGGTCCAAAAATAGAAGAAAAGAGATATCAACGCCTTAGAAATCAACCACTTCAAGGGGGGAACCTCCTTTACATTACATAAAGGAACAATTCTTGGATGATTCAAATGCCAAAACCTCCTTTATATATATAGGACTCCATGGGGTCACAATATAATCCTAGCCAACCTAATAATAATAATTTAAGGGCAAAAAAATAACACTAGTGGGGTTTTATAGGGCACAATAATAACAATATGGGGACTACATGTAATATTCCAAAATAGGAAAAATCTACACTATTGGGAATATCTTAAGATATTCCAAATGTGGAGCTAAAGCAATACATGAACACAATATTGTAAACACAGCAAATATGGTCATGTCATGAGAGAGAACAATACTCAACCATCATTATTTTAATGGTTCAGAAAAAATGTACAAAATATCATGAGGGACATGTCACTCAAGCCATAAGAACAAGTCTCCAATGATCAAAGGAATAGATACATGAGATGCTGCAACTATATAGAATGCCGGAAGGCAGTGACTGCGCAGTCTAAATTAGTGTAGTTGCTGCTTCAAATGTACATACATGAAATATGGCTGAAGTAAACAAAATAAATTCCCAATAATGAAGATATGGGCTCCAATACAATATTTCTATCCAACCCGGAAAGGATTTCTAGAAATGTCGAAAAACATACAATGTGAAAAATAACCCTGGGGTTAATGTGTCACTGAAAACTAGATCTGATATAGAATGAGGCTATGACAGATCTCAAATACTGATTTCCTCCTCCAATGGTATTTCTAATTAGAAGGTTGATCCCTCTACTCAGAAATAGACCCTCCTGATGAGCTCAATGAACCCTCCCAGCAACTGCCTCTGAAAATAACGTAGATCTGGTTTGAAACAGCGCTGTGAGGGATGGTAGATGGTTGGCCTGATGCCAAACATATTAAAATATGCCCAGGAGTCCTCTTTTCTGATCTTCCAATGGATAGACAAGCTCTCCACTGAAAAACAAGCCCGGAAATGACTCAAAGAGATCCTTTGTTGCTGCACCCTGCAACACAACCCAGCTCTAAACAGAAACTGCGTTGTAGCTGAAGGAGGTAACTTGGAAAAAATTCCATAATTAGGAAATGTAGCTCAAGAACCTCTCCTTCCCTGAGGATGAGGTAGGGATTCCCGACCGGGAACACCCTTGTGCTAAACAACACTGCAACCCTACTAAACAGCAAAAGGGAGCAAAGTCTCAACAGACCAAAGAAAATAATAATCCAAGCATGCCTACAATGGCTATCCTCCTCTCCATTTATAGCAAGTGCTCCTCTCTACAATGGTTCCCATCCATATGTGCCACCTAGCCCATGAATTTTTCCTCCATTAGAACTACACAGTCCATCATCTAGATACAATGTATCTAGACAGTGCATGTGGACTTGGTCAAATATGATTGAATCAATTTGATCCAATCTTGTTCACACCTATAGGTGCTCAATCTAGCTGATTATTCTCTCCCTTTTCACATGAGGAATGTTATTTTCTCTTCTAAAGAGTTTAATGGGCCTCCCTACCCATTTTATTCATCTACTACTAACTATAATGTTCCTTTTAGATTGAGGCTAAAAATTGGGAACATTATAGTCCTCCCCTCCAAAATGTTGCTTGTCCTCAAGCAACTGTATAGAGAGAGAAAAATTCCTCCCCTTCTCCTCTTGTGGCCTCCTCATCAATAGTCCCCACCACTGCTCAAGATTATCTGCAACAAATCTGCACCCCATTGTCTCCTCCCAAATATGCATGACCAAATGGCTCACATCATGAAAAGGTGGAAGGTGTAAGTGGAAACTTTCTTACTGTCTCATGGCATCCTCAAGGTAGGAGTGATGATACACATGGGAAATATTATTCCATGCTATCATCCAAATGAAATGAACCATCCTAGGTAGCTCATCAAAGAAATCTACAACCCCGGTTTTATGCAATGTGTTGGGGCTGAATGGAGAGTTTATGTTTTCCCATCCAAGTAGTTTCTCTCTCCACTTATGGTAAGTATGAGGGGGCTTCTGATATTGGGCTGCAATTTCATCGCCTTCAAAAATGGCCAGAGCTACCCCACAAGATAAGTCAACCATGAAGTGCCTCCTTCAAGAATGCAAGTTCACCCAAGGGCTCCTCCTACATGAAGGAAATAGGTGTGTTGTGGCAATCATGGTGTGCCCATTGTTTCTCCTGAAATATAAAACATGTAAAATAGGGAGAATCATACTCCCAGTGGGCATCTCCATCTCAAATTCCACTCTCCAAACAAAGCTTCCCATGAGTACAAACATATCAGCAATATATGGAAGCAAAATACTATGAAAACAAGTTGTCAAATGACAACCATAGAGTGAATCAAAGTTCCAAACAAGGAACCAGCGCAGTACATTCCATGTCTGCCTCAAAACAAAAAATAACAAGTGCTTCACCAGCCACTTGTTTGCTGCCACAGTCATCTCATAAGATGGAAACATGAAGATACAATGTGGTGTCAATGGTGCACACCAAGAATCATGTGGCTTCCCCCACAACCTTTCAAAAAGATAGCCATAATTAATGCTATAAGTAGCTGCAAGTACATCATCATACAGTATGCAAGAAGAGATAATTCTTCTTGATACATCATGTTGCTCAAACAAGGAAAAGAAGTACAATACAAAATGTGAAATTATACCTCCTCCATCATGTACTTGAGATCTTGAGCTGAAATGGCTCAACTGGAATCTTTCCCTCACCTCCAATGAGTAGGGAAGTGGCTGTGACCTCCTATATATCACCATCCAGGCTATGCATCTCTCCATATGCTGAAATGTGTCATGCTGGATGCCCTCCCAAGTGAACTCATCTGCCAAAGAAAGATATGCATCATAATGCATGGAAAGGAAGTCCTCATGTGCCGCAAGTAGAAACTTCTCCTTGAGACTAGAAGCTCTAGTCAAGAAGACTCTGCCATGTGAATAGATGACCATATCATCCACCATATACTCATCATCTCTATCCAGGTCATTGATAATGATGCATGCACCAAGATCCTTGGAGTACTCTACTAAGAGCTGAGATCTCCAATAAGGATCAATCCTCCTAAGAGACAGCGTTGGTGATCTAACATGTGAAGCTCTCCTCATGCCACTGCCTGCTAATTTTACATCCCCCATGCCAAATTATTCGTCAAAACTCTTCACCTCTCCAAAATACAAGGGCACTGAATCAAAATACAAGATGTCTCTCATCAACTCTAGATCTGGTGGCCTCCCAGGTGGAATTCCTCCATGTAGTGAGACATCAATGTCAAGAGTGGATTGTAAATATGGTTGGGCAACCTTGCCCTTGCCTTCACAGCGCAATACAACCTTCCTCCTCCTTGCACCAGCTCTCTGAAATAGATAGGGGTGTGTGATCCTCATCAAGTGATGATGTCCTTCCTCCCTACCTCCTCCTTCCATCAATATCATCTCATAATCATGATGCTCATTGATTTTACTTTGTCTTCCATATGTGAGATCCTGGAGAAATTCTTGCAATGACAAAATAAATCCTCTGGTTGGAGCATGTGCTCCTCTGTCCTCTGCGTGAGGTACTAGATATGCTCTAGATGTGACAGCACTGTAACCCCCATCCTTCTCTTCATCTTCATTATGAATAGGAGGTAACTGCTCAATAAGAGGATCCTCCTTTGCAAAAGGAACCTTCATGCCCTCTTGTCCAAGGTTATGAAACAATGATCTTTCCTCTAGCAAGGTATCATGCAAGATGTGAGTTCCTCCAATAGGTTTCTGAAGTGGTTTTGAGTTTGTAGGTCCTCCCAACTTATGCAAAAGTTTCATTGGTTCAATTGTTTCATGTTCTTTATCAAACCTCTCTACCAATCTCATAATGAATTTTTTAAAAGAAGAAGTAATAATATTTCTCAATGAAAATGACTCAAACATCCACCAAGCATAGGCCTTACCTTAAAAGTACAGCGTTGCAACTCTGATGGCTTCATCTTCAGAAACTTGGTGTTGCTGCAAATAAGTACACAACTCCTCCACCCAAGATTTGGTTGAACAAGTTGGGGATCCATCAAATGTAGATAGATAAAATATATCCATGTCATGCAACTTTCTCTTATCCACCTTGATCTTGAAAAATTCTTTGAAAGCAATATGATCTCTAAACTTTTCAGTTTGAGATTCATACTCTTGCATAAAATTACTAAGATTTCCCCTCTTTGACATTTTCTATTCTTTCATCTCTTTCATTGCAGATCTGGGCATTTGACTGCACTGTGCATAATAGGGTGTAGCTGCATGCTCACACCTATCATGTAACAATCTAGATTTGGCTCTAGATCTAAACTCCTCAGGAGATTCCAGCTCTCATCTTCTTAAGATATTCATTGATGCACTGCATATATTTTGGAAGAAGTTGTGTAAGCCTATCCTCCTTTCTTCCTCCACATAATGGAGTCTTCTTTCTGTTCATCTCTCCTTCTTCTAATAGCATCATGGTTGAATTCCACAGGTTTAGCCAAGGCTATTCTCTGATACCACTGTAATATTCCAAAAAAGGAAAAATCTACACTATTGGGAATATCTTAAGAAATTCCAAATGTGGAGCTACAGCAATACATGAACACAATATTGTAAATACAGAAAATATGGTCATGTCATGAGAGAGAAAAATACTCAACCATCATTCTATTAATGTTTCAGCAACAATGTACAAAATATCATGAGGGACATGCCACTCAAGCCATAATAACAAGTCTCCAATGATCAAAGCAATAGATACATGAGATGCTGCAACTATATAGAATGCCGGAAGGTAGTGACTACGCATTCTAAATTAGTGTATTTGCTGCTAAAAATGTACATACATGAAATATGGCTGAAGGAAACAAAATAAATTCCCAATAATAAAGATATGGGCTCCAATACAAGATTTATAGCCAACTCGGAAAGGATTGCTAGAAATGCCGGAAAACATACAATGTGACAAATAACCCTGGGGTTAATGTGTCACTGCAAACTAGATCTGATATAGAATGAGGCTATGCAAGATATGAAATACTGATGTCCTCCTCAAATGGTATTTCTAATTAGAAGGCTGATCCCTCTACTCAGAAATAGACCCTCCTGATGAGCTCAATGAACCCTCCCAGCAACTGCCTCTGAAAATAACACAGATCTAGTCTGAAACTACACTGTGAGGGATGGTATATGGTTGGTGTTACACAATTTTTTGGTCATCTAACATATTATCATTAGATGGACCCAAGTACACCATGTAAGACCAATTTTACCCTGAGTAAAATTGCCTTCACTATGTAAAATAACTTAATAAACCACATTTATTAGGTTGTTTATGGTCTAAACAGGAAACCCCAAAAGGAAATATTAAACAAACCTATATTTGTTTGATTTTCCTCATGGAATAATTAATTAAACCATAATTTAATTATTATTCCTAGTCATGTCTAACCCAAAACAAAGAAATTAATTAGATAAACCTTTATTTATCTTATTATTTTCTAGGAATAATTATTTAAATCTTATTTAGATAATATTCCTTGTTAAATATGACCAAATCACCCACAAATAATTAAATAAATCATTGTTTATTTAATTATCCTTCAACCACTTCCTTAAAAAGATAAATAAATCATTTATTTATTTATTATTAACAAATAAAGGGATTTGACCCAAGTCAAATACTTTTCCCTCCAACAAATATAATAAAATATTCCATAAAAGGTGGATCTAGATTTGGTTAACATTATTTTAATCATGCACCAAGATCTAGAATGACCCAATATTTTGTTATAAATAGGAGAGTTTTTCCTACCATTCTTCACCTTTTGTTGCCTATTAGATCACTCTGGATCTATACACTTGGTCACATTTTTCCACTATTTGCTGTGTGAGCTCCCTTTGAGTTCCATTCTTTGTCTGGGTTTTCTACACCAACAAGAGAGAGAGATTCTAGATCTGAAGTGCTGAGGACTTCCAAGAACCCATCCCATTGAGGAGAATTGGAAACATCTTCTTGTTTTCCTCCTAGGTGCCCTTAATACAAAAAATTCTTTCAAAAATTTTTCTTGTCTTGTCTATTGGATATATGGAGCAAACCCTTCTTTTTTACTGCTTAATGTCTTTCTATGCATAGATCTGGTTTGTTGCAGCTCTTATCTTGATTAACTAACTGCAGATCTAAAGATATTGGCAGCCATATTTTTTGTTAGGGCTATTATTTATGCGTAGCTAAAGTGGTCTTTTTTCGTACACTTCGACAAAGGATTCATACTAACAAATGGCGACTCCCCACAGGTTTTAAATTACGACCGCTATCGTTATTCATATTCCTGCATATCTAGCTACTTCAGACCCTAGGGCTTCTTTTCAGCTTTTTGTTTTTCCTATTCTCATGTTTTTTTTCTCCTATAAAACCCTAAAACATTAAAATTTCTAACTTCCGTGTGTTTCTGGCCCTATTGCGTAGGTAAGCGACATCAGCCGCAACTGAGACGGCAACTTTTCCGGAAATCTGCCGCCAAGACACCCGGAGCTTCAGGTTGCACTTTTCAGCCAATAAACTGTGACCTGGACCTCCAGGTCGCACTTTTCTGCCCATTTTCTGTGACCTGCACTGAAAACAGGTCAGAACCTGCGACCTGCCAATTTTTCAGCTGTTTTTCTGTGATTTTTCTGGGTTTTTCTGAAGCTTCTGTCAGGGTTTTCCAGCCTCTGTCTCAGCCTGTTTCGACCTATTCCTGATCTGTTTTGCTCATCTAAGTGGGAACCTAGCCCCCTAGGGCTTCAGTACCCTCCACTTTTGGTGGAAGAGTTTTAGCTGCTTCAGGTGTCTGATTTTTCAGAGTTTCAGCCTCCGCATTTCCAGATCTGATACCTCCTTTTCAGATCCCTTTTAATCAACTCTTCTCCCTCTCAAATCACCTCCTGAAGATTTTTTTGGATCTGCTTTCAGGGCCTCCTCCTTGCCCCTTCTGTTTTTTCTGATTTCCTCCTTTTTTCCAGCCACCTTGCCTCTGCCTCTTGGCTGTGATCTGCACCTCTTTCCAGCAGCTTTATCCTTTAGATCCCTGTCCCTTTTGACCCTAGATCTATTGGCCTATTTTTAAGTGTGTTTTGACTAGATTTTTGCCCTCTTTTAGATTCGTTTTGAGTGACCCGCCTTCTTGGGTTGAATCGATGCAATAGTAGCTGTTAATTTTCTGTTATTTCAGCATTATATCCTGTTCTCTACAGATTTATTTTCAGTTACGCAGCACACTTTTTCTATTTCTCTCAAAATGAAAAGGGTTTAAAAATTAAAATTAACGCACGCCACACACTCACCCTATGCGAAGAAGAGCCTGGTTTACACCGCCAGGCAAAGACTTTAAAATCAATTGACACTGCACCTTTTTGCCCTTGTTTCGACATTGTAATCACTTGATTCTGCACCTCCCTGCCTTTGTCGGTCGTTCTTCTTCCCCTTGTGCCATGTTTGTGTTATCACCATTGCGCCCCCAAGGCGCGCCTCCCGGAGACTTCTTGGCCTTCACCCTCAGTTTCCGGTCAATTGACCTGCTCCGTCCCGCCGTCGTCGAGCCAGTCCTCCACCGAGTCCGCACTCCGACTCCTCTTCTGATTCATTGGGTTCTCCTTTTTACTTCTGGTTCTCCCCCTGTCACCTTCACTATGTCTGGTCCAGGGCCTAACACTAGCGGTGCTCCCGGCCTTAATGCCGGAACTACTACTAGCAGAACTGCCACAGGAACTACCTCGACTACGCCCTTGCTCCCCTTCATGGCAGGCCTCAGCCTCCCTAATTTGGACCGGTTGACAAATGACCCTATACACCATGATGCTAGTTGGCCTGCCATGCCGACAAAGCTCCCTTCTGATATCCCAAATTTTGAAGGCCTTGCTGGAGAAGATCCTGCAAATCATGTTCGATCTTTCCACATGTGGTGTTCATCTACCTCCATTACCGATGACTCTGTCCGTCTTCGGTTGTTCCAATGAACGCTTATAGGAGCGGCTTCTAAGTGGTATTTTGATCAGCCCTCTTCTTCTCACACCACCTTTGCGACTCTTGCTCAGGCTTTTTTATCTTACTTCCGGCTTCCCCTTCGTTTTGACACTGGTATCGAACTTTTCACTTCATTCTGTCAATCATCTGCGACCCGCCTATCCGATCATGTCCAGGAATGGCGGAGATGAAAGAGCATATGTCAATCCCCTACTTTCGAAGACCATGTCTACATGGACTAGTTCCTTAGATCTCTATTGCCTCCTATCGGGAAAGATGTCACATCGCATTTCCCCCAAACCGAAGAAGCCGCCCTCCAACTGGCATTAAAATATGACTTGATCTATGCTCAGACAGGTTATGTTTATACCGTCCTTCCTAACGTCCCCAGGCCCGGTGGCACTAACGCCCCGGGGGCACCTCATTCTGCCGACGGTATCGTTGGAGCTCTCTCTCATCCATATGCCCAACCTCCCATGGATTATGGTTTTCCTGGGGGAGGGGCCAGCACCTCCCGCACTTGTTCCCCTCCTGATAGCACGTGTCCAGGATACAGCATGCCTCCTCTTTTGGCCCAACCTCCTATTCACCATACTGTTACCCAACCCCCTTATTATTCATATCTGCAGTTTGGTGCTCCATCTCCTCCAGCATCAGCACCTCCACCCCCCTTGCCTTCTCAACCCCTGCAACAGCAGTCACCGCCCCCTCAAGCGCCGGTGGATGCACAGCAGGGATTCGTGGCTACCCAACCACCTGATGGACAGGTGGCCACTCAACCTTCCCCTTTTGGTTCCTCCAACTACCAGATCCTCATGATGAACTCTAATCCACCTCTAACCATCGACCTTAACCTTGAAACTCAGTCTCGCCAGTACCCCACACCTTCCGCTCAGTCTGCCCCCGAGTCCCCTTCTTCAGGTTCTACAGAGCCTCTTTCGACATCCAAAGGTCCCTTACATATCCCTCAACCCAAAGTTGAGGTTCATACCAAGATTCCTAAGGGAGCATTATGCCGAAATGCTGCTTCTGGTCGAGCTTCTCATTCGTATAGCATAGTAGATGATTTGACGCAGTCTCCTGCTGCCATTTCCACATTGGAACTCCTCCAGTTGTGCCCTTCCCAAAATAAGGCTCTGCTATCTGCCATGGGCGCTATAGATCCTGCTGATGACCAAATGATTGTTTTCGATGCCCATCAATCAGAACATCCTCCTCTTCCTGCTTCCGTCGCCTTCCAAATCCCAGTCAAAATCCAGAACGTTAACATTTCCCGGTGTATAATTGATGAGGCGGCATCCACCTGCGTGATGTCCGCTTCTGTTTGGAAGCAACTCGGATCTCCTGAGTTGGCCCCTTCCACGATCACCCTTCGAGCGTGGGATGGCCACGCCTCCTAGCCCATTGGCCTCTTCCGTAATTGTCCTATCACTCTTGCGGGCAAGATTGTTTGCGTTGATGTCGAAGTCATTGACGCCCCTCTAGATTACAACATTCTCTTGGGGCAGAGCTACACCTATGCTATGTCTAATGTCCCATCCGCGGTTTTCCGCAAGATGTATTTCCCTCATAATGGAAAGATAGTCACCATTGACCAGTTGACATATCATGAGCCAAAATCTCAGACCTCACCTGAGACGACCATCTCTTCTATAACCAACAAGAAAATCGTCGATTCCTTGACCAGTGTCTCTCCTGGTGTCTACAAAGACTCCTCTTTGCTCGGAACCTTTCCTGGTCTTCCTCCTCCTCCTATCTCTGACCCCATCTCATCGAATTTTTGCATGATGCAATCGTCTCGGGCTGTTCTCAAGCAACCTGCTTCGGCTAGTCAGCAGCCACGCTTTCCGTAACCTGCTCTTATCCCTTCACCTACAGCTGGTAGTCATGAGCCTCTTTATCCTCCTGGCACAGTTCCTCCAAGCCTTAGCCATGTAGGAGCCATCCCACCTGGCCATTACCCCTCTGGTCAGATACCGTTCCTAGCTCCCCCACCAGGAGTGACCACGGTACCTGTCATGGCCACCCTCTCTCTTCCTAACCTGACCCTTGGGATTCCCTTCTGGTACCTTGATCCTCCAACCCCCACCTTGCATGGTCAACCCAAAGCTTATATTGCTTTGACACTGGTTCAACTAGTCCCCATGACTTCTCCCGCTGCAACAGTGCCTCAGTCACCTCAACAGGAACCACCTCCTGTTGCGACCGCTTCGGGTAAGAAGAGAAAAGCTCGCAAGGGGGCATCAAAGGACAAGGCTACCCCGACACACCCTACCCCTCATTAGACTCCAAAGCATACCATCCAGTGTGATTTGTGTGATGTTGTCGGTCACGCCACCCATACCTATCCTGAATTGCTTCATCTCAAGCCCATGGTTGATGTCACATTCCCTGAGTCCACGGTCTCGGAAGCCTCTATTCCTTCCGCGACCGTGACCAAGAACCCCAAGAATATTCACACCAACCACCCCTGTGCTTTGTGCGATCTCCATGGCCATTACACCCACCTTTGTCCCCGCCTCGAGGACTTCCGCACCTCTCTAGCCGCGGTCCGCCAATTCGAGGCCAAGCGCAATGAGTCCACCTCTCCCCTATTTTTTCATTTTTCGTTGGAAAAACTACCAGACATGACTGCTCCCATTGACATTCCCCCTCCTGATGTCGAGATGACAGATCCTTCATCCAGCATTTTCTACCTATCATCATCCATGAGACCCTCGGGGAACATTCCATCTCAATCTTCCCCTGTTGTTTCGCTTGACCTTCCTTCAGCGATCACCTTGGGCTCAACATCGCTAGATCCTTTATCTTCTTACTCTTCTGTCACCCCTTGTGACGACGCGCATGTGACCCTCTCTTCTCATGATGATGATTTAGGTAGCTTCGCCACGTCAGGTGGTCTTTCTTCCACCAGTCACCCCATCTTCTATCACGATGACGACATTATGGAAAAAATCCCCACCCCTAACTTTCTCTATTCCCCCTTACATCGAACCCATGCGTTTACACCACAACACCTTGTGGCCATTACATTGAAACCCAATGTTTGGGTAAGGGGGCACCCACATTCGAGAGACCAAGAAAAGCTATTCTCCACAACTCTCCTAGTGTATCTGGTCGTGCCGACTTTAGTACCATTATTCTTCCACATTTAGAAGAACCTCTAGAGTCCCATATCACTTCAGATCACTCTAAAGATGATACCCCTTATCATTCCTTCATCTTACATCAGCAACTCCATCTCTTAGACATTGTTTTTGACCAACCTATAGCTTTTCTACGAGAGCATCAGTTCATTATCTCCAACTCATCTCTTTAGGATAGTGACACCAAGTATGCCAACCCAGAAACTTAAAGTCCATTTGCTTCCTATATGCAGTACCAAAATAGATTGGTAATCCTCCATTCCCTTTCTCAAACTGCATAACCATAACGAAAACAAATGGTGCACCACATCATTAAAATGTGTTTAGATTCCCCCTTTTCTAAATACATTTTGGCATGACCACACCATGCTTGGGGGCACCTATGCCCCTCAGCCATAACCCTCCTCAAAATCGAATTTCTTCACTTGCAACACTTGTACTTGGGGCACCACTTTGCCTCCTTACTTGTCTTTGTTGGTGTTGATTTTCGTCGTGAGTTACCATCTTGTACTCATGTTTTCATGGTCCCCCATTGGACCTTTACTATGTGGCAGAACCATCAAGTCGCCCTTGTTTAGAGCATCCAAGTGGAGTCATCATCACATTCATGGAGTCTATCCCAAGTCCCTTTGTACCCCGCTATAGTCCTCCAGCCCTCATTGCTTGATATCTCTCTTGTGTTGCACATTATGACCTTCAGTCCCACTGTCCCTTATCCCTGATGATATTGTGTCAGTCGCTGCCATGTCATTCATGCCCTTTATGCTCTAGCAAGGGAAGTCGTCCATTCGCTACTCAGTCCCCTCCATTCCACCATCATCATTGGCATTAGTCTATATGTCGCTCTACTATTTTCTCTAGTGACTTAGTTTAGGATCTCTCATTGCCTCACCTATGGTGGACCTCCTTCTATCGACATCAGCTCCTTCATTCCAAAAGATAGGTCTAGAGGGCGGTGTACCTTGGTTCCAGCTTCCACTCTTGTTCGGTGCCTCGGATCAAGCAAAGGGATCTCTCATTTCCCTTTGACTTGATTGTTTCTCCAGCTCCTTTCAGCATGATCGAGATCCGTATACTTGATGGTTCAGTGATGCAACAGCAACTCTTGGTGATTCCCGGGTGTGTGTGAGATTTCTCAGCCCTTAGGAGGGGGTGGCCCTGCAGGTAGCCCCCCACATGCCCGGATGACCTCCTCCTTGCAGCCTTCGATGCAGCTCCAGATATTTGATGATGTTGGCCTTAGCCACTTGCAGTGCCTCTTTGATTTGCATGTATCAGTCAGATTTTGTGAGCCCTTCCCCATTTACAGGGGGAATTTAGGGTTGTATTTGTATCTCATGTACTCATATATTATTGTATAGGTCCTGGCTGTTATCCGAGGCACAGCATGTATGTGGGATTCCTCATTGTATTTTTCTCTGGCTCATGGTTATGCCAGCTATACTCTATGGTTCGGTCCCTTGTTTACTGGACACACTATTCTTTTGTACTGTGTCTCGGCGGGCATAGGTATGCCTCCCCCGCCGCCTTTAGCACAAGTACCCTCTCATAAAAAGAGACTTGTTGCACCTGTAAGTCTCGTCTCCTCAGGGTCTAGTTCTTCAGCACATTAGTTTACCTCACATTTCTCTCTCTGACTTCCCTTTTGATGTCTGGTGATTGAGTTCTTACAATGTACTTCGGTCATACGATTTGCTCCTAACGCTCGCATGCTGGGGGGGAATCTGTTACACCATTTTTTGGTTATCTAACCTATTATCATTAGATGGACCCAAGTACACCATGTAAGACCAATTTTACCCTGAGTAAAATTGCCTTCACTATGTAAAATAACTTAATAAACCACATTTATTAGGTTTTTTATGGTCTAAACAGGAAACCCAAAAAGGAAATATTAAAAAAACCTATATTTGTTTGATTTTCCTCATGGAATAATTAATTAAACCATAATTTAATTATTATTCCTAGTCATGTCTAACCCAAAACAAAGAAATTAATTAGATAAACTTTTATTTATCTTATTATTTTCTAGAAATAATTATTTAAATCTTATTTAGATAATATTCCTTGTTAAATATGACCAAATCACCCACAAATAATTAAATAAATCATTATTTATTTGATTATCCTTCAACCACTTCCTTAAAAAGATAAATAAATCATTTATTAATTTATTATTGACAAATAAAGGGATTTGACCCAAGTCAAATACTTTTTCCTTCCAACAAATATAATAAAATATTCCATAAAAGGTGGATCTAGACTTGGTTAACATTATTTTAATCATGCACCAAGATCTAGAATGACCCAATATTTTGTTATAAATAGGAGGGTTTTCCCTACCATTCTTCACCTTTTGTTGCGTATTAGATCACTCTGGATCTATACACTTGGTCACATTTTTCCACTATTTGCTGTGTGAGCTCCCTTTGAGTTCTATTCTTTGTATGGGTTTTCTACACCAACAGGAGAGAGAAATGTTAGATCTGAAGTGCTGAGGACTTCCAAGAACCCTTCCCATTGAGGAGAATAGGAAACATCTTCTTGTTTTCCTCCCAGGTGCCCTTAATACAAAAAATTATTTCAAAATTGTTCTTGTCTTGTCTATTGGATATATGGAGCAAACCCTTCTTTTTTACTGCTTAATGTCTTTCTATGCATAGATCTGGTTTGTTGCAGCTCTTATCTTGATTAACTAACTGCATATCTGAAGATATTGGCAGCCATATTTGTTGTTAGGGCTATTAGTTATGTGTAGTTAACGTGGTCTTTTTTCGTACACTTCGACAAAGGATTCATACTAACATTTGGCCTGATGCCAAAGATATGAAAATATTCCCAGGATTCCTCCTTACTGATCTTCCAATGTATAGACAATCTCTCCACTAAAAAACAAGCCCGGAAATGACTCAAAGAGATCCTTCGTTGTTGCACCCTGCAACACAACCCAGCAATAAACAAAAAATGTACTGTAGCTGAAGGAGGTAGCTTAGCCAAAATTCTAGAATGAGTAAATGTATCTCAAGAACCTCTCCTTCCCTAAGGATGAGGTAGGGATTCCTGACTAGGAACACCCTTGTGCTAAACAGCATTGCAACCCTACTAAACAGCAAGAGGGAGAAAAGTCTCAACAGACCAAAGCAAATAATAATGCAAGCATGCCTACAATGGCTGTCCCCATCTCCATATATAGCAACTACTCCTCCCCACAATGGGTCCCATCCATATGTGCCACCTAGCCCATGCAAGTTGTCCTCCATTAGATCTGTGCAGTCCATCATCTAGATACAATGTATCTAGACAGTGCATGTGGACTTGGTTAAATATGACTGAATCAACTTGACTCAATCCTGTTCACACCTGTAGGTGCTCAATCCAGCTGCTTATTCTCCCCCTTTTCACATGAGAAATGTTATTTTCTCTTATAAAGACGTTAATGGGCCTCCCTACCCATTTTATTCATCTACAGCTAACTATAATGTTCCTTTTAGCTTGAGGCTAAAAATTGGGAACATTACACTACAAGGGTACAAAAATACCAATAAGGGGGCTACACTAACAACAATAAGAGACTACAATAGTAATATATGGAACTAACATGCCCCTCTCCTTCAAAACGTTGTTTTACTCAACTCTTGAGTAGCTCTGGATTCTTCTATATAAAATTTTCATCCTCCCATGTGGAATATTCAGTAGGTTAGTTCTTCCACTTGATGAGATACTCTGAAGTTGATCGATTTAGTAGCTATCCAGTTCTTGTTTTTGTCACTGCTTCAGGTTCCAATTTGATTTTTCCTTCCTCATTAAGTTTTGGCAATATTTTTGAACTAGAATTTTGTCACCTATAACCGTATTTAAGCATGAAACATGGAAAACTGGGTGCACTCGAGAAGAAGCAGGAAGCTCCAATTTGTATTCCATAGTACCAATCTTTTGCAACACCTTGTATGGACCATAGTACTTTGGTGATAATTTATTATCCTTGTTAGCTTGATTGAGGGACATTTTTTTGTATGGTTGTAGCCGTAATAATACCCAGTCTCCTACATCAAAACTTCTCTCGCTACGATGTTGATATGCCTGTTGTTTCATTCAATTTTGTGCCAAAATTAGGTTATCATTTAAGAGTTGGAGAACTTGTTGTTGATGCTCAATGTGAACTTCCACTGCTTGAACCTTAAAATTTTATCTCAAAAATATCATGTGATGGATGGTGGATGATATCCATAAAGTGCCATAAATGGGGTCATTTTTTCTGCAGTATGGAAGGAAGTGTTATACCACCATTCAGCCAGAGGTAACCACTTGACCCATTGTGTTTGTTTGTCCAATGCAAAACAACAAACATATCCTTCCAAACATTTGTTCACTATCTCATTTTTCCCATCGGATTGAGGATGATAAGATGAGCTATGGGCTAGTTCCGTACCCAAACAAGAAAATAATTCTGTCCAAAAATTTCCAGTGAAAATGGGATCTCCGTCGCTTAAAATAATCTTTGGGTTTCCATGTAGCTTTTGAACTATTTCCATAAATGTAGAAGCAATTGTATTTACTTTAAATGGATGGGATAATGCACAAAAGTGTGCATACTTGGTAAGTCGATCAACTACCACCATGATGACACCCTTTCCTTCGGACTTAGATAAACCTATGATAAAATCCATTGAAACCTCCTCCCATCATTGACTTGGAATGGGTAAAGGTTGTAGCAGACTCGGGGTCTTAATTGTCTCAAATTTATTTTGCTGGAAAAAAAAACATTCTACCACAAACTTTTCAATATCAAATTTAAGGCCATCCCAAAAAAATTATTTCTTCGCCCTGTGGTAAGTTTTTAAAAATCCCAAGTGTCCTCTTACGGGAGATGTGTGCAATTCCAAAATAATATTTTGTTTTAGTTGGGAAATCTTACAAAGATATAACTGATATTTGTACCAGTAAGGAATCATTTTTCCAACTAGATGTATCATATGTACTGGGATCTTGCTGAAACGTTTGAATGAGTATCCACACTTATTCATCATTCTTCCATTCCTCCCTTGCTTCGGTTATCCAATCTAGTTGGATAATAGAAATGGCACAAAGCAATGCTTCCACCTCCTCATCCTTTCTTGAGAGTGCATATGCAAAAACATTTAGCTTCCCTTTTTTTTAGATGATTTCAAAGTCATAACCCAACATCTTTGTGACCCATTTTTACTGCTCTTCTGAAGATAGTCTTTGTTCCAAAAAGTATTTAAGACTATCATGATCATTTTTTACCTTGAAGTGTCTTCCCATTAGGTAAGGTTGCCATTTCTTTAGTGCATATAGTATTGCCAAAATTTCCTTCTCATAAATAGCTTTCTGTAAATAATTTCCTTTGATTGGATGACTTTCAAAATCAATGGGTGTTCCTTCACATTAAAACAACACCAATTCCATTTCTTGAGGCATCACATTCTACAATAAAGGTTTTTGTGAATTCTAGCGTAGGTAAGAACCATGGTAGGAACATTTCCTCTTTAAGATGTTCAAAGGATTATTTGCTTCAATATTCCATGAAAATGCATCTTTCTTCAATAATTTTTTTAAAGGTGCTTCTATTCTCCCATAATTCTTAACAAACTTGCGATAATACCCTATTAACCCAAGAAATAGTCGCAACTACTTTATGGTTGTGGGGACTTTCCATTCCTTAATTCCATTAATTTTGTTAGGGTCTAACTTAACACCCTCCTGAGATACAACATGACCCAGATATTCCACCTCTTGTACTCCAAAGAAACATTTGGAGGTTTTTGCATATAATTGTTTCTCCTCTAATAGTTTCAGCACCCTGTCAACATTTTGAACGTGATCCTTCCAAGACTTGTTGTAGATTAGTATATCATCAAAAAAGAATAACACAAATTTTCTAAGGAAGGGTTTAAAAATGGAATTCATCAACCCTTGAATTCATTGGTAAGGCCAAAAGGAATGACTAAAAATTCATAATGACCCTCATGATTTTGAAATGTTGTTTTTGGAATATCTTCAATATTCATTCTAATTAGATGATATCCTGCACGAAGATCCAACTTGGTTAAATAAATTTCTCCATGTAATTCATCCAATAATTCATCAATCACATGAATGGGAAAGTTATCTTTAATAGTGAGCTAATTGAGCTCCCTATAATTCAGAAACATGTGTCATAATCCATCCTTCTTGTGCAACAATACTACTGGAGCAGAGAAATAAATTTGAATAGGTTGAATTATACCAGCCTCTAACATCTCTACAATCATACATTCAATTTCACTCTTTTCGACATAAGGATATTTGTAAGGCCTGATGTTTGGAGGAACACTTCCTAGAATCAAATGAATAGCATGATCATGATCACAAATAGGTGTAGTCCTTTGGGAGTTTCAAACACCTTGGAATGATTGTCCAAGACTTTTTGTAGATCTGGAGAAATAGATGATTTTGATGTTGGAACTTCTAGTGAGCATAATTGTGCAATTACGCCTCATTGTTATTTTTTTAGAATATTTGTCATGAAATTAGAGATTATTATCTTTCCCTACTTCCCTGTCATACCCCGTAATTCAACTTCCTTTCCTTCCGAAAAAAAATTCAAGAAAATTTCTTGAAAATTAAAAGCTATCGTCCCCAAATATTGTAACTGTTGTACTCCTAGTACAACATTAGCCCCTACCATTGGAATGGAAAGCATTGGAATATTCAATGCATATTCCCCCATGGTTAGCCTGATATTATGACATTTTCCAGAGATATTTATAGTCCCTCCATTTGAAACCATCACTTGACACTCTGGTGTTGGGTATAGGAAGAAATCCAATTCCTTGGCTTCCTTACACTAGAAAATTTGGCGCAATTTCCGACGGCCAAATCGTCGCTATTCCGACACATAGTCGTCGCAAGATCGACAGTTCGAGGACCGGAAAAACGTGGTTTGTCATGCCATCGCAATTCTGACGTTTCCCAAACCGACGTTTGTAAAGTTTCGCCATTCCGACGAAACTTGGTCTGACGTTTTTAATGTCGCTCTTCCGACGTTTGTAAGTGTCGCCATTCCGATGAAATGTCATCTGACATTTTTAACGTCACTCTTCCGACATATTTATACTGTCGCTCTTCCGACGTGTCTAAACTGTCACAATTCCGATGCCATACAAAAGTGTCAGAAGACTGACATATTGCAAAAGTGTCACAAGACTGACGCTTTCCAGAAGCATCGCAATATCGACGCCAGGAAGAACTGTCGCAATTCCGACGAAATGTGGTCGAAATTTTGAGCGTTGCCCTTCCGATGTCTTTGTGTTGTCGCTCTTCCGACGTTTCTAGAGCTGTCGCAATATCGACGGACGTCACAAGACCGAAGAAAATGGAAATCATTCAAAACGTCAGAGGAGCGACGCTTACAAGGCGTCGGTATACCGACGGCGGTTTCAATTTAAAAAAAAAAAAAAAAAAAACTTTAAAACAGGACAGTAAATCTCCAATATTTGTTATCACAATAAGAAATCAATGATCAGTGATCACGTCAAATTTTCCTCGTAGCGTGATGGGTCTAATAAATTTTGCTGTAAAGGTTGCTGGCCAGTGACAACTGCAGCATTGAAGGAAATGCATTAAAGAAAAATAATGAGGCTGCGAACTCCAAGCCAACTGGAAACAACCCTGATAATTTTCCTTACCAACTTCCAAGTTGTGACTCGGGCTTCAGACTCCAGAGCTAATAATTTTCTTTTCATCGTGTTTGAGAAGAGAACTGCAACCTGCAGCAAAAGAGCAATTCCTCAGTATCACTCCTCAGGACTCGGATTCATTCCTTGCTAACACGGTATGTGGAAATTTGGATAGGATAACTTTCTTCACCCTCGTTTTTACTAAATTTATTCTTTTGAAAAGGGCCTCGTTCCATTTCAAAAAATTTCAACTTTCGACTTCTAGAATTTGTACATATGATTTTTGGACTGAGGTTTTGTTATTAATGAGGAGATAGTGTCTTGGTTCTATCTGTATAAAATAATTGCCTCTTTTTTTTCTTCATGTTCAAGGTTTTTCATTTTATCAAACCCTATCTCTCTTTTAAGCATGCCTGCTAATTAATATATTCCAAGAATTTACACAATTCCAAGCTTCATGTACAACATATTGTATCAACTATATTTTAACAAGTGAGCTGCATGCCCATATAGTGTTACAGATTACAAGGCTTCATTTGGAGAATAAATGATAAGCCCGGCAGCACTAAATCCAAGTAATTCCCCTCATCCCTTAAAAGACACCTCTAAATATAACTAGAAATTTCAAATAGTTGGTAAAGGAAAAGTACAAAGATATAACAGATATGTGTTGAGCCAAAAACCTGTGCATTCACAACAAAACTGGGATGGATAAAACTTTAAAAAAATTATGGAATTTGACAAAAAATCATCTTATGCATACAAAATGAAAGAATAATTGGCATACTACTATGTTTAAAAATTTAAGGACAGGCAGAGTGAGTCTCCGGGCAACACAGTTTCATGTGGAGACCCTAGATCCTTGTACCCACAATATCTAGTGACTTAAAAAATGATTGCCAAAACAATGCCTTTGCTATGCGTGTAAGAACACCACCTGTATAATGAGGGAGATGTAATATTGTCTGAGAAGCAGATTTATACAGAGTGGTCCAAGATTGTGTATTTATGGAAGATACAATTGATTTTGGCATGAAACATGTATCCAAGATTTCAATGTGGCCTTATTTCAGAGCCCATTGATGATTTACTATGACACCTAAACTTTCAAAACAAACACATTGAAATCACAGGATCTCCATCACGAATATCATAAATATTAATTGTCTTTTGGGCACTGGCATTAGATACCATAAGAGGCCTACATGGCCTGTACCACCAATGTTGATTCTCTGGCACAACATTTTCAAAGCCAAAATTTCTCCTCGAGACATCCCTCTCTGCCAGAACTGGAGAGATGGTAATGGACGTTGAAGTGAAGGCCTATGATTCAGTATGGAATGCCATAATGTCTTTATTATAAAAGTCCCATGAATAGAAACCTGATTCCAATGAACAACCTGCAGATGCTACCACAACATATTTACCAGAGTGACCATCTGAACCAGCTGCTCTGATCAACGAGTAATCATCCCACATGTTTGGGGTAAGCCCATATGGAGCTTGATATTCAGCCTTCTCCTGGAGATTGGAAAAAAAATATACTGAGTATTAGTCATACATCAACTACCCGTTATGTTAAGGGAAAATTTAAAGAGTGCATAAATATTCTTGAAATCCCAATCATAGTTTCTAGAAAATTTCAACAGTCTTTGAAATGAACTACATCCTATTTAAACTACATCAAATATTTAAGAAAATCATTTTTGTAAATAGAAATTGGTGAATTTTATTTCAAATATAGAAATTTAAACCATGAGAATAATCTAACCCCTAGGTTTTTCTCTATTTCTAATGGAAAATCCAAAAATGTATAAATTATAACACCCATAACCCCAAAATTAAGTACAATAATTAAAATCTCCACACCTCTGAATTTTCTATATCGTGAAAAGAGTAGCATTCATCATCACGGGAAAGCAAAACCGATTCTCCTTCTAATACAAACCAGCCTGCAGTAGATGTCTTATGGCTGAGTTGATTTAATCGATCGCAGGAAACCTCTTGAGTTTCTTCAATATTGGAAAAATGCTCTGGCTTATTTTCCTGATCATCATCAAGTCCATATTTTCATCACATTGAATTAGTTGGGGTTCATTAGGATCAGGTCCAGTGCCTATTGCAGAGCTCCGGTCATCCAATCTAATATTGGAACTACCATACATGTTCCCATTAGAGATTGTAAATCCTTCTTCTGGCTTTAATTCGGTAATTTCAAGAGCACTAGAACTGGATTCAGTTGATTTAGACTTGGTATAGTTGTCCTCTAATTTGTATTCTGATACAACACTATACTTGTGCTTCAACGCAGACAGAAATTCTACAGCAATGGGATCTTCATCTATGGGGCTTATGGATCTGCCCTCAAAAGCATCCTGAATATCTGATTCATTTTCATTCAACTGATCATGCAAATCCACCCTCGTCTTCAGCACAGCAAGCTGAATTGAAGGCCAATTTTTCAGCAATTTATGGTGGGGGTAAATCCTATCTTCCAGATCTTGACTATTTAAGTGTTTGATTGATTTTTTAGAGACCTGAACATAGAATCAAATGAATCCTGTGAATCCTGCGAAATAATAAACAATAGTAAGGTCATTATTTATTGGTTTGAAATAATAAACAACATGCAACAAACCCACATAATTAGTAAATTATTTAAAGACAATGTTGGCAATATGTTTCCTGTATCCTATTATATGATTGTCCTTGATGGCAAGCTCTGTATTTAATGGAGAATCGATATAAATAAGGACGAGTTAATTCATGTGTGAACATATGTATGCATCCTAATGAAGGATAATTGACATCCGTAAGAAACCCTGTGCTCTATATGTTGATCGAGGAACCGATGTTAATATGGTTGACAATGTATTCAAACTGGTAGACATTGGAGTTATATATATTCGTTAAATATATGATGGAAGGGTCTACGCTATTAGTAAGGAGCTGACTGGCTTTCATGGAGAAAGGAACGAGGAGCGAGAGCAAACCAGTTATAACGCGAAACAACTAAAACAGAGTATTTGGCATTGAACTTTTGGTGGAACACGGACTAATCCTTTGGAATCATGAACAGAACCTGGAAGGAAAGAGGTGGAACATAAAAAAAGGAAGCGCAGCGGAACCCTGTGTGGAAGAGCAGAACCGTGACCGAGTAAACAGTAAAGGTGGTTTGTGGTTTCTATCGCACCACCTTCGACGGGCAAGCATTTTTCAAGAGGTTGGGAGTGATTCCATAGAACGTGCGACATGCGTCCTTGTACGACTCCACAAAACCGCTTGTCACTGTGCACCATCGCGCGTTATTGCTCGACCCAGGATGCCCAACGATATTGATAAGCACCATTGATCTAGGAAGGGGTCATCGAACGGTGTTCATTTGCTATAGATGCGCGAAAGTTACCCAAGGTACGGCGCGCCATCGTGCGTTATCATCCGTGCATCATCAACGAACGATATCCGTCAGATCATCTGATGCCGAGCGATGTGTTCTCCGCCCTCAGATGGAAACGATCGTAAGCGATGGGCCCCATTTTTTTAAAATATATTGATTGGGCCGTCGATTATGTATGTGGGGCCGGAACCAAAGGTCTATTTAAAAGCCTTTTGATAAAAGCGTTGGTTATTACTATAAATTTATATTATATATTTACTTTCCAAAGGTTGTGAATAATAATTATTTATCAAATTCCACAAATTTGATAAATAAAAGAAAGAAAACCATCAACGGCACGTTATTGGTACTTTACCTTGGCTATAGTATTACTTGGCGGAGATAGAGATTACCTTTGGGACAATTCGAGCATGGAAGAACAAAGATCTGGATTTCAATTTGGATTGGTTCGAATTTTAATAATAACATTAGCAATTGAATGGTTTTGACCCATGGTTTCTGTTAGCACCCAATCTGAACCTCAGGCTGAAAAGGAAAATCAGGGTAACAACTAAACCACGCTCAGCCTTGTAGCTAGCCCTACAAGGACAGGAGAGGGCTCTCTCCGTAGAATAGACATTCAATAACACAATAATAAACTAATTTTAGGCTAGATATATGACTGTGAAAGGGGTTTTGATAAATGACTGAAATTTTTCAGGGATGTATGGGACTCCAGGAAGGCATGAACTGAGGAATTAAATCAGGATACAGGGTATTTCATGGGGCAAGATAGGCAGGAGACTTAGCAATCTAGTTTGAGATAAGATGGAGTGGAAGGACTGTTGAGAAGCTGAAAAGGGCATAATAAATGGATCCTTTTCAAATAGAAGAAAATACACAGAGTATGAATGATTCCCCAAGGCAGAGCATATAAAATGGATTCTACCTTTCTAACATGAAAAAATTCAACTGGAAATGTTTATGAATGAATGTTGCAACACAACAATGTACATATGAAACACGAAGAAGAGACATATGCTAAAACTCATACCACATGAATCCCACAAATCAGAGCTGCATCACTTTATTAATTCCTTGCCAAACTGTACAACGGAGCACAGAGCTCGCTGCCACACTATTCCCCTCTTCTGAGTTTTCAGACCTCAGACTTTCAGCCTCTTGCAAATGATTGGAATTTACAATAAATAGACATAATTTGTGGGAATATAGATTGATGGGAAGAGGAGGAATCATAACTAGAGATGGAAGACCAAGAGCTCATAATATTCTCGTAAAGGAAGAGCTGCGTTACATTATTCCTCTTGAAATTTTCGGATATACAGTGCGGAGGCAAAACCTGTAGCGTGGATCCTCTAGAATCATTGCTGAAGATGCGACTGTTACATTTCTGTTTCTTCGGCCTCAGACGTTCCGCTTTCCATTATTTCTTTATTCTCTGACTTTTTAATAAAATACTGCAGAAATAGAACACAATAAAAATATATGCTTTGTGAGAACTAAACCATATTTTATATAAGGGTAGAGGAGGGAAATGGAGGCGGGATTTGCATTATAATCCACAATCGGAATGGAGCGGGGGGGGCGGCGGTTGACATATTACAAATATGCGATGCGATGGGGAGGAAGGCCTACGCAATAAACAAATATAATAGGTACCGGAATTAACAAGGGCTGAGCCTTTTATTTATGTGTGAACGAGCGATACTTGATGGTGGGGACGGGACAAATTGCAATCGGGAGGCAGGGATGTGCAATTAAGCGATTAGACGTGGGTTTTCTGATTGGCGGGGAAGATCGACGGTTGTGGGTTAATCGGGGGCGAGCCATCGGCGGGAGTCAATCGGAGGTGGGATTTAAAACAATGCGATTGGAACGTTCCGATTGGCAGAGGGCCGTTGGATTAAATGATAAGATCAACGGCTCTGGTGTAATCGGGAGTATGTCAATCGGAGGGGGATTTATGGAAGCGCCGATTGCGATGGTGCGATTGGATGCGGGCCGTCCGATTGGACTAGGAGATCAACGGATGAGGGTTAATCGGGGGCGAGCCATCGACGGGAGTCAATCAGAGGTGGGATTTAAAACAATGTGATTGGAACATTCCGATTGGCGGAGGGTCGTTGGATTAAATGATGAGATCGACGGCTCTGGTGTAATCAGGAGTATGTCAATCGGAGGGGGATTTATGGAAGTGCCGATTGCGATGGTGCGATTGGATGCGGGTCGTCCGATTGGACTGGGAGATCAACGGCTGAGGGATAATTGGAAGCAGTGGATTGAGAGATCGGAGGGGAACTTGCGATCGGGGAATGATGCAGTGCAATCGATCGGAGGGAGGGGTGCGATTGATCGATCGAAGGTCACAAGACTTGCGATGCGATCAATCGCATCGGAGATCTTTGTGATTGGTTAATCGGGACATACGAATAAACGTTGTGATTTTCATAATATCAAGCTTTATAATAAGGTTTTCGGGGATGGAAAAGGGGGAAGTGGCTTATATAAAGTTTTTATTATACAGTTCTAAGGCATGGAGGGGAAGTGGTTATGTAAATCACATTTTTGTTTTAAGTAATTCATAATGCGAGTTTGTGATCGGGAAGGGGAAAAAGGGGTTTTTTAAAGGGAATTGAACATAAAGTTTAAAGGATAAATGGGAAAAAGTGAGGGGACTTAGGGAATAGAGGGCCTTTACTTCACTTAAGCATAAAATTCAATCCAGAAGTCAGTTTTGAGAGTGTAGTATACCGTTGGAAATCTCTTTCCGGGCTCTTTCTGATGGATCTACTTTGAAGATGATCTGGTGCCAAACATGATGTGGAAAACTTCTCTGAAGGCAGGGACATCATTTTGTGGAGATAACAGCTTCTGAATTGTGACTGAAAGGCAAAGTATCATGGCTTCACCTAAAAACCATGGTTTTGAGGTGAAGCTTGCATCAAACTGAACAAATGATATCTTTGATCTTCCTGGTGTTGTGCTTGTATTTATTGACTTCCTCATGGCCTTGCTGATCTTAATTGACATTTGACTCATTAATTTGACCATGGTGAGACCTTAGAGACAAATGAGACCCATCCTATGACCTACTGATATGATTTTGGGAATGAAAGTGACTAATGACCGAAGAACATAGGGAAGAAAATCAGCAAGTACCTCATGAGGGGAAACTAATAAAAATCACTACCATCAATGAATCCATGACCTAGCGGAATGCTGAAATTTATTCGGTATGAGACACCTAATATGCAAATGCAAAAGAGAATGCAGTGGTGGCGGAGAGCGATGGCGGCACTAACATTGATAAGGAGTCGGATGGTAGCTCTTTGGAGGGTGCCAAGAACACGTAGACCAAGTAGCCTTATCCATTCGGCATGGAGTCAAAAATACTGAAAAACTGACACAATGTAGACTGATCCTGACTCAGGACTAAGACTGAAAAACTGAAATAAAACACCATACACAAATCATCCAAGTCTTATAGCCTTCACCCCGGGCCCCAAAATTCAATGACTGTGTACTCTGAACTCTGATAAACATAACATGGTATATACAATGCTGATGACATAGGTTATAATCCTTTGTTTTCAACAATGGTAGTGTAGGTTTTAACCCTGAACAGAAATTATCTACACACGAATCTTATAACAGAAAATAAACAATAGCGAGAGCATAAAACATAAAACAGATAAACACAGAGATTTTCCCCTGGATCCCAAATCCGGGACGACCAACTTGATTTTTCATTATATTCCTTTTAGTGTTATAACACATATATATACATGTCGAAGCATACATAAACCCCAATCCATTAACCCTAGATTAGAAAATATCCGTAGTTCCCTTGACCGAATCTAAAAAATAACAGGGGCCGAAAGCCATCATGCCCAAAAACCATGTGCAAACCCATGCAAAAAACCATGGGCGGGTCTGCCCACCTCGAGAAGTGGGACCAAAATTTTCGTGGGGCATTGCCCGGATGCCGACGAGGGGGGGCTACCACCCCCGCTGTTGCGCCCCGCACAAGGGGGGCTATCGCCCCCTCTTACCCCCAGCGCGTGCTTAGTCGTGGAAATAATATAACACATACCCAATATTCTCCCACTTGTTGTTTCTTTCACGGGGGGCCACGGAAGTTTAGTCATTGGCCCAATTCTTAAACACCCATTGTTTCTCTACACCAAGAGAAATTCTGAGTGCTCACAGACTTTGTAAATGCATCTGCAACATTCTTCAAAGTGTCCACCTTTACGAGCAACACCCTTTTAACTTCAACCATATATCTCACAAATTGATATTGAACATCAATGTGCTTTTTCTTTGAATGATAAGCAGGGTTCTTAGGCAAAAAAATTGCACTTTGGCTATCACAGTCTATCCTTATAGCTTGCTACACCAACCCCATACTTGAACACAATCCATGCAACCAAAATGCTTCCTTTCTTGCATGAGTGGCTATTATGTATTCAAACTCTGTAGTTGAAAGAGCCACTACAGACTATCTTTTACTCATCCAAGCATTTGCGCCTTTCCTTAGGCTAAACACATACCCACTTGTAGATCTTCTTTGGTCCAGATCTCCAGCAAACCACGAATGTCCAACATTCTTTCCAGTCCTGGTCTTCCCTGGTAGCACAAGCCATAATCACTAGTGTCACGTAAATATCTGAAAACTAGCTTCACTACTGTCCAATGCTCCTTCCCTAGGTTTGACATAAAGCTGCTCAATACTCCCACTGCATGTGCAATGTATGGTCTAGTACAGACCATTACATACATCAGGATACCCACTGCACTTGCATATGGAACATAGGACATGGCCTCCTCTTCTTCTTGTGTCTTGGGACAACACATTCGACGAACGACTTTACACCTAAAATAGGAACATTCACTAGTTTACTACCTGCATATTGAACCTGCGCAATATAGTCTCGACATACTTGGGTGGGGTTTTAACGAGCATCCTCCTCCATCTTCTCTCTCTTAATTTCCATGCCCAAAATATAGTTTGCAGCACCAAGATCCTTCATGTCGAATTTGGAGAACAGTTGGGCCTTCAAATCTTCGATAATTTCTTTTTCATTTCCAATCAACAACATATCATCCACATACAAGACCAAATAAATAACATGGTCACCAATTAATTTAAAATAAACACAGTGATCCTCCTTGCTTCTGGTGAAGCCAAGTCCCCGTATATAGGTATCAAATTTCTTATACCACATCCTTGGTGACTGTTTTAACCCATACATAGACTTCTTCAACCTACATACCAGTTATTTCTTACCCTTCACCATAAAGCCTTCAAGTTGCTTCATGTAGATCTCCTCTTCTAGATCCCCGTGAAGAAATGTTGTCTTCACATCCATCTGTTCTATCTCAAAATCAAATGCAGTAGCAACAGATAGAAGTAATCTAATAGAAGTAACCTTGGCAACAGGAGAAAAAATATCACCAAAATCAATTCACGGCACCTGGGAATAACCTTTTGCTACCAACCGAGCTTTGTATTTCTCCACCTTGCCTTCTACATTCATCTTCTTTTTAAACACCCATTTGCTCCCAATAGGCTTCCTTCCGATCGGCAACTCCACCGGATCCCATGCATCATTTTGTGCGAGGATGTCCATTTCATCGACCATGGCCTCCTTCCAGTTTTCCATCCTCGAATCTCTCGCCTCCTGTGATTACGGGTTCATCTGTGATTATAGTTGAGCTTACAAACAGAGAAAGTAGATGGACTATACCTTTCTAGTTTCCTTCTTTCTCGAATTGATCTTCTTAAAGCTGGAGTTTGTGGCTCTTCCTCTTCTGAATATTCTTCTGTTGTAGAGTCTGATTCATACTCCTTTAGCTCAAACTCTATCTTCTCGGGTTCCTTTGGTATGATTTCATGTTTAACAACATCTTTCACCTCTCTAAACACCACATCTCATTTGTACACAACCTTCCTTGTTTCTGGGTTCCAAAGCTTGTAACCCTTTAAACCATCCTTATACCCAATAAAGATGCACCTTTCAGATTTATTATCTAACTTGGTCCTTTTCTCCTTTGGAACATGTACATATGCATCACACCCAGATACCCTTAGATGTGAAAAAGAGGGTTTCTTACTAGTCCATACCTCATGTGGAGTCTTATCCTCCAACACTAATGAAGGTGATCTGTTAACCAGATAGCATGCAGTCTCCACTGCCTCTGCCCAGAACTCTTGTCCTAACCCGATACCACTGAGCAAGCGTCTTGCCTTTTCCATCATTGTTCTGTTCATTCTTTTTAGCAACTCAATTTTCTTGAGGTGTGTGGAAGTAATTAACTGCATATGCTATACCACACTTCTTACAAAACTCTTCAAATTCCTTCTTGCAAAACTCCCCACCATTATCTGTCCTCAGCACCTTTATCTTCTTCTCTGTCTGGTTTTCCACCAGAGCCTTAAATTCTTTAAATCTGTCAAAGACTTCGGATTTCTTCCTCAAGAAATATATCCATGTATTTCTTGATAAGTCATCTATGAATGAAACATAATACACAAACTTTCCCAGTGAAGGAACTAACACAAGTCCAAACACATCATTGTGCACAAGTTCTAATATCTTGTTCGCCCTCTTAGCACCAAAAGGAAAGCTCACCCGATTCTTCTTCCCATATACACAATGTTCACAGAAATCGAAATCCAGAGAGCAATTAGACATACCTTCTACCATACCATTTCTATGCAGTATCTGGAGGCCCTTCTCTCCAATATGTCCAAGCCTTTGATGCCATAGCATGGTCTTTTCTCCAGAGACAGCTAGGCTTTCCACTCCACTTTCAGGAACCATAGAACTGTTACACCCATCAATAACAATGCTACCTTGTATCTTGTACAAAGTTCCAGTCCGAACTCCCTGCATTAATACCAGTGCTCCCCAAACCATCTTGCAGGCATCTTTCTCGAACACTGTTTTTACACCTGCATCATCCATCTTGCTTACATAATTCAGATTTAGCCCAATGCGGAATGGAAAGAGCGATGGTGTTAATCCTTCCACCTTGTAGTTTTAGCTTGACTTTTCCACGTCCCGATGATTCGCTTCCCTGTCATCACCCTGGAAGACATCACCACCATCATATTTCTCATACTGTGAGAACCACTCCCTATGAAGTGAAGTGAAAAAAAGGATACTGAGTCAATGTCATGACTCGCAGTCTATGTGTATTTGAAGAGAAGCAAATACACATCCCACCCTTCATGCGAGGTTGTTTTTGCCTCTGCCCGGAGGGCTTCATCGAGATCCCTTTCCTTTCTCAGGAGCTTTAGATCTGCATTCCTTTTTGTAGTGTCCTTCCTTTCCACATTTCCAGCACACCTTTACAAACTTTCCAGGAGATTTAGATCTCCCTCTAGATTTAGATCTCACACTCGAAACCTTATTCTTGTTTCTATTCTGGGACCTTCCTCGCTCTGAGATAGAGCACATCTGCATTACGACCCTCCATATTTCTCCATCTCATTTCCTCACGTGACAGGCTGAGACAATGTCATCAAAATTCAAGGTAGTTGTATTGCTACCTATTACAATAACTAGACTGTCCCACGAATCTGGTAGAGAACACAACAAAATGATGCACTTATCTTCATCTAAGTTTTTAATATCAACGGATGACGGTCGACTTACCACGGTATTGAGGATTGAAGGCGTTCGGATGATCTGTCACCGTCTCCATCCTTCATCCTCAGGTTATACATCTTTTTCCGCAGGAACAACTTATTCACCAGAGACTTAGATTGGTACAAAGTCCCAAGTTTTTCCCACAAATTCTTCGCCGTAGCTTCCCCAGATACATTCAACAATACCGAATCTGAGACACACAACTGTATTGTGCTCTTAGCCTTCCGATCCAGTTTCTTCCAGTCTTCATCTGACATTCCCGTTGGTTTAGTACCTGGATCTACCGCGATCCACTGATCTTTATCCACCAGCAGATCCTCCATCTTGAGCTTCCACAACTCAAAACTCTGACCATTAAACTTCTCGATCTCTATCTTCCCGCTGCTCGTCATCTTCTTTCACCGCAAGAATCGATCCCGCAAATCTCCCACTGAACATGGTCTACCACTGGCCCGAACAAAAAACCCTCAGCAGCAAAGGCGTCCCCTTAAAGCCGAAACAGCTCTGATACCAAATGTAGGTTTTAACCCTGAACAGAAATTATCTAAACACGAATCTTATAACAGAAAATAAACAATAGCGAGAGCATAAAACATAAAACAGATAAACACAGAGATTTTCCCCTGGATCCCAAATCGGGACGACCAGCTTGATTTTTCATTCTATTCCTTTTAGTGTTACAACACATATATATACATGCCGAAGCATACATAAACCCCAATCCATAAACCCTGGATTAGAACATAATCGTAGTTCCCTTGACCAGATCTACAAAAATACCAGGGGCCGAAAACCATCGTACCCCAAAACCATGTGCAAAACCATGCACAAAACCATGGACGCAGACTACCCACTGGAAATTAAGGACCAAAAATTTTCGTCGGGGCGTTGCCCCGGACCCCGACAAGGGGGGCTACTGCCCCCCCTGTGACCCCCCTATTGCGCCCAGTGCAAAGGGGGGGCTATCGCCCCCCCTCTTACCCCCCCGCGCGTGCTTAGTCGTGGAAATAATATAACACATACCCAACAGGTAGTGCTTCAAAAGCCTACCATTTACTTATCCTCCAGGGCAATCTTGGCCATCCATTTCTGAAAGCAAGAAGGTGTTCTGTCCTCTGTATGCTGAAATTCTGTATGGTCCTTTCCACAGATTGTCAAACTTACCATGATTCCTTTTCTCTTCATTTTTGGCATCCCATTTCAACACTATATCATCCAGCTGAAACTTCTCTGCTTTTGTCTTCCTATCATAGATCTTTTTAATTTTCTCCTGTATCTGAATAGCATTTTGTGACACTTCCTCTCTTGTCTGTTGAAGGTGGATCATTTGATTGATCCTTCGCTGATTTTAATTGTCCTCGCTGCCAGCTTCTTGCAATAATCTTATAACTGGGACTATAAGGGATGTCGGAAAGACAACGTCAGTACCATAAACCAGCTCAAATGGTGACATACCTATTGATCTTTTACTACTGACTCTGTGTGCCCACAGTGCGTTGATGAGTTTTCGGTGCCAATTTCTTTTGTTTGCCTCCAACGTTTTCTTAATTATATTCACTAGTGATTTGTTAGAGGACTCAGCCAGACTGTTTCCTTGTGGATAATACGCTGTCGAATGGCCCAACACGATGTTGTATTTTTCACAAAAATCGATCATTTTCTTGGATCTGAACGTGGCTGCATTGTCTGTTACGATTTTGCATGGGCAGCCAAAACGAGATAAAATATTCGTTTCCAGGAATTGAATGATTACCGTGTTTGTTGCTTGCCTGGCTGGGATGGCCTCGATCCATTTCATAAATTAATCTGTTCCTGTCAATATCCATCGGTGCTGTGCTGAGGATGCGAGATGAATTTTTCCAATGAAATCGAGCCCCCACTGCTGAAAGGGTGCGTTCAATGAAACTGGTTTCAAAGGGAGTGGAATAAATTTTTTCTTTCCTTGGAAGATTTGGCATTCATGACATTTCATCACGATTTTATATAAATTAGAGAATAATGTGGGCAAATAATATCCTTCTCTCAATATCTTGTTGGTTGTAGTCTTCCAAAACAAGTGACCGCCACAGTCTCCTTTATGAAACTTGTGCACTACCTTCTGCGCTTCTTCTTCAACCAAACAATTAAGCAGAACACCTCCCAGATATTTCCAATACAGAGCGTTGTCTAAAATGCCGTATTCTGTGGATTTTAACTTCAGAGATCTACTCTTACTCTTGGACATGCCCGTAGGAGTTGACAAATGCTGAAGGACATAGATGATATCTGAATACCACGGGGACTGTAGAAAAATATCTCCAATTGGAACCAGTAAACCTTCATCTTCCTCTTCTGCCACTGCGGTTACAAGGTTTATATCTAAGGCATACAGATTTGATTGGGCCATCAATTTCGCCAAGCCTTGGCCTTTGATCAACTTCGTGGGCTTGATCTCCAGATCGTACTCCAACATAGCTGCTATCCACTTGCCTCTCCGACCTTCTGGGTTAGTTTTCATTAACACATCCTTCACCGTGGCATTAGGAACATATGCTATAGTATGTGAATGTAGGATGTAGACCCTGAAATCCTTCAGTGCCTTGATGAGAGCCAATGCCTGTTTTTCAATAATATTGTATTTCAAAGCAGCGTCTCTAATAGTCCTACTAAACAAGGCAATTGGCTTTTCTGTCTCGTCTCTCTTTTGCATTAAAACAGCGGCCAAGGTGTGCTTAGATGCAAACGAAAATATTATAAATTCTTGAGTGTATTCGGGACTAATCAAAACTAGGGCATTGGACAAAGAAAACTTTACCAGATTGAATGATTTGATGGCCTCCTCGCTCCATTTAACAGTGCTGTCTTTCTTCAGCATATTATTCATTTCCCTCAAATGTTCAGCCAAATTGGGTATAAATCAACGTAATAAGTTCATCTTACCATTGAATGCTTGGATCTCCTTTTTGTTTCGTGGCAGGTCTATGAGCTGAATTGCCTCCACTCTGGCTGGATCGATGCGAATACCATCTTTGGAGATGATATGCCCCAGTAGCTTGCCTTCATCCATGGCAAAGAGGCACTTCTTGGGATTGAGAGAAATTCCAAATTTTCTGCATCGCTGAAAAACAACTCTAAGATGGTGCAAATGCTCATCATCTAATCCTGAAAACACTGTCAAATCATCTAAATAAACAACCAAAAAAACATCTTTTTCATTTGCAAAAGTGATGTCCATTGCACGCTGGAAAGTAGCTCCTGCATTCTTCAGTCCAAAACGCATTTTGGCATACAGGAAGGTTCCCCAGGGTGTTGTGAAGGCATTTTTATCTTGGTCCTTCTCATGCACCAAGATTTGGTTGTAGCCTGAGTAGCCATCAAGTAGTGACATCCTGGATGCTCCAACTACTCTCTGCAGAATATGGTCCATTTTCGGAAGTGGATAATTATCCTTCAAGGAGGCCTTATTCAAGTTCCTAAAATCTATACACAACCTTATCTCTCCAGTATTCTTACGCACCGGGACCAAATTCAAAATCCAATCAGAAAATCTAATAGGAACTATGATTTCCGCTTTGTACAGCCTGTTTACCTCCTTTTCAATTGATGGCAGCAGCTTTGGATTTATTCTTCTCAGCTTCTGTCCGAATGGCTTTTGATCTATCTTGATAGGAATAGTATGCTGGATTATGTTTTTATCATACACTTTCAAGTCTGAATAATCCCACGCAAATACATCAGAGAATTCGGAAAGCAACTCCACATACTTCTCCTTCACTTCAGGGGACAATGTCTTTGACAATTTGACAAACTTGGGCTGGTCAGCTGTTCCGATATTCACATCTTCAACTCCTTTCTCTATGGGCACCAAGCTTGGCTTCTTTGCAACATCATCCTGATCAAACATATCCTCTAGAGGTATGAGACCTCTAGGAATTACATTATCTTTCAGTTGCAATATGTCCATCTGGTTTGTTTCCATTTCTTGATCATCAACCGCATACTCGCCTTCTATGGGAGTGTCCTTGAATTTTCCATCACCCTGTAAGAATGAATTGATCTCATTATCATCCCAAAATACTTGCTAATACCTTAAATTGTTCGGAACATTGGGCCTATGTTTGACATAGATTTCAAACTTATTGCTGGAGTTCATCGGAATCTTCAGGTTACTTGCAGTAGTGGCAAGAGAATCAGCAATAAGATTCTGCATCCTGGGCACTTCTATCAAAGTGTACTCTGGGAATGTCTTCAAAATGTCCAGAACTACATTTCTATCTGCCCTCAGTCTTGGATGTTTAGCTTGGTACTCTCCTTTCACCTGCTTGATTATTAACTCAGAGTCACCATACACAGAAATCCTTTTCGCCTTCAACTTCTTTAAGATTTTGAGGCCTGCGATCAGAGCTTCATACTCGGCTTCATTGTTGGAGCAGTCAAAAGCCAACTTATAAGCACATACTCTAACATTACTAGGGACTCTTTCAGGCTGAAACATAGGACTCCTAACCCATATTCCAATGCCAGCTCCATCCTTACCAACAGCTCCATCAAAATCCATACTCCACAGGCCTTCTTCTTCTTCTTGTAGATGCTGAAATTTAGTTTCTTCCTTCTTTTCACCTTGGTTGATTTCTGGCTTTTCATTATCCTTTTGCTACCGGCAGGTAGGAGGCTCAGAAGTATTTGCTGCTTTGTCTTTTTCCTGTTTGAGGACTTCTCTGAAATATTCTGAAATCTCAGGTATCTCCTCCACTTGTACCAACTGAATGTCTTCATCATTTAAACCACCATCTGAATATAAGACAAAAGACTCTAAATCTGTGTGGACCGTATTGATGGGATGATTTACTGGCTTGTCTTTGCTAGTGATCCTGTATTTCATTTTCTTTTCCCTATATAACTTTCTCAACTGGCCAAATACGGGGATTGTGGCATAGGAGAAATCAAGTTTTATGGTCCCTTTAAGTTTTTCACCCCAAGACCTAGATAAAAGCATCCCAAACCGTGGTGGGACATCAACAACAACTACATCCATCAAGACATTTTTGGCTGGGATTTGATCTAAAGACACTACTAAATCTTTGATGAGACCGATACAATGGACCCTACTTGAGTCGAAAGAATACAGATCATGGTACTTTCTAGTAACATCAAGGCTTAACTTCTCCATGACAGCTTTGGGCATCAAATTATGCGAGGCCCTGGAGTCCAACATGGCGTTATGCAAGATAAACTCATGCAACCTAAGACTTAAGTAAAAGGGGGAACTTCATTTTCTTCAGACTCTTGTGTGGCTGGACCAAAAATAAGTTCAGGGTAGTCATCTTCCACATTAACCATATCAGAAATAGGGTCAATTTGCAAGACTTTAGACACCTGACTTTTATACACACTATTTTTCACCAACTCGGTCAGGGGCACAGAAACTTTGAGTTTGGAAATTTCATTTTCTAAATTGAAGGAAGGAGCTTTTTCTACCTCTTTAATGGGAGGGTCTTTCTTCTCTGTTTTCTCCTTCGCTATGCTCTGCTGGCTTTCTCCATTTGTTGTGTTAGCTGCTGCAGGTGCTTTGCTGGATGAAGGATTGACTGGCTCTTTTCCTTTCTTCTGTGCCTCGTCCTTCATTCGGATTTATTTTCTCTTTTGAATGGGACTGATTGTGATGTTTCTGTTCCTCAGAGAATACTGCCTTTGCTGGGCTGATAGAGTGTTCATATACCCTCTTTGGTAATCATCAGATTCTTATTCTAACACTACGTCGTTTTCCAGGATGAAATTTTCATCCCCTCGAATGTCTGGAGTCGCCACTGTGTATTCTTCGTCTTCTGTGAGGAAAATGGGCTCACCATCAGTAGTGAAAAAATGATTTGTTTCAAACAGGGGACTATCTTCATCTGAGTCAGTCCCTTGCACGTAGTTCTATTGTAACGGTGTTTTAATCTGCTGTTGTGGTGCCATTTGGTCCTGCGCCCTTTGTTCTCTCTGTCCAATTCTGAATTGTGGCTGCTATTGTCCTCTAGAATTCAGATTTCTTATTTGGGGTTCAGGTCTGTCCGAAATCGTTAATCGATCAACCATATTTTCCATTGTACGAATTAGTGTGTCCATTTTGCTGTTCGAAGGGGATGCTTCTTCTTTCACCACGACTTTCTTTTCAGTTCTGGCTCGAGCTCTTCTAGCCAGCAGATTAGCTTCAACGTTTACTGCTATCTTTTGCATCTCTTCAAGTGACGGTGGATCTCTTTCACGCAGCTGATATGCCATGTCGGCATCAAAACCATCCGGAAAATTTAGCATAGCTGAATCCACAGGAGGTTTGAGGTTAGCCGGAATAGCATTGTATACTACATTGAATATAAAACAATAGTTTTCCACCGTTTCACCCGCATTTCTTTTAATATTCTCATATTCAAACAGAATTTGGTGTGGATTCCTTTTCACCTCCCACCGGTCTAAGAACTGTGTGTGTAACTCTTGCAAAGTGTGAATAGAGCCTGCTGGTAAAGCTCTGAACCACTTTCTCACTTCACCTCTGAAGCTTTGAACAAAAAACCGAGTAGCTACATTCTCTTCTTCCACTTCATGCAAGTCGAAAAAGTCATTCATCTTGTCAACATGCTACTGGGCTGTAATGCCCTGAGTGGCATCAAAGATAGCAATTTTACTCTGATAATCAATAGGCATATCATTGAGAACCTCAGGCAAAACCAAGGGTGCATATCGAGCAGCCATGACTCTGGGTGGATTTACAACAAGCTTTGCAGGATTTAGGGGAGGTGTTGTTGGAGGAGATGATAACTGGGAGTTGACTGAAGGGGATGTTGATGAATTAGGAGAAGGAAATGCTTCTCCTGATGATTCTGAAGGCTCAGGAATATAATTTGCAGTGATGGACTGAGGTGAATTCAAAATGTAGTCATCAATGGAAGAATTTTCTCTCTGAACTTCAATATCTACAAGAAACTCTGGATCTAAAACCGTGTCTTCAAGTACAGTTTCAGACTTATTTCTAAACAAAGAGAGCTCAATACTCTCATCAAAAGAAGGCTCTTCTACAAAAAACCAATCACTGGGCCAAGTATGGGACCTGAGAATAGGTGTAGGACTTAGCGATCCCTCCTGCCTTCTGACTATTCTTGGGATAAGATTTGGATTTTCAAACACAGGGGGAGGATTTGGGTCAGGATTAGCCCTTGTATATCTTCTTGAAGCCAGTGTGGTCAAATTACTACTGTACAATACTTATATCAGCTTAGAAAACTCTGAAATATCATCATCAAGACTTTACAAGAAAAATATTACTGGGGTGATAAATCTTCTATGCAAAAAGTTTGTAATAGTTCCCCAGTATGGTCGCCAGAGATGTTAGCACCCAATCTAAACCTCAGGCTGAAAAGGCAAATCAGGGTAACAACTAAACCACGCTCAGCCTTGTAGCTAGCCCTACAAGGACAGGAGAGGGCTCTCTCCGTAGAATAGACATTCAATAACACAATAATAAACTAATTTTAGGCTAGATATATGACTGTGAAAGGGGTTTTGATAAATGACTGAAATTTTTTAGGGATGTATGGGACACAAGGATAGCATGAACTGAGGAATTAAATCAGGATACAGGGTATTTCATGGGGCAAGATAGGCAGGAGACTTAGCAATCTAGTTTGAGATAATATGGAGTGGAAGGATTGTTGAGAAGCTGAAAAGGTCATAATAAATGGATCCTTTTCAAACAGAATAAAATACACAGAGTATGAATGATTCCCCAAGGCAGAGCATATAAAATGGATTCTACCTTTCTAACTTGAAAACATTCAACTGGAAATTTTTATGAATGAATGTTGCAACATAACAATGTACATATGAAACAAAAAGAAGAGACATATGCTAAAACTCATACCACATGAATCCCACAAATTAGAGCTACATCACTTTATTAATTCCCTGCCAAACTGTACAACGGAGCGCAGAGCTCGCTACCACACTATTCCCCTCTTCTGAGTTTTAAGACCTTAGACTTTCAGCCCCTTGCAAATGATTGGAATTTACAATAAATAGACATAATTTGTGAGAATATAGATCAATGGGAAGAGGAGGAATCATAACTGGAGATGGAAGACCAAGAGCTCATAATCTTCTCGTAAAGGAAGAGCTGCGTTACATTATTCCTCTTGAAATTTTCGGATATCCAATGCGGAGGCAAAACCTGTAGCGTGGATCCTCTAGAATCGTTGTTGAAGATGCGACTGTTACATTTTTGTCTCTTCGGCCTCGGACGTTCCGCTTTCCATTATTTCTTTACTCTCTGACTTTTTAATAAAATACTGCAAAAATAGAACACAATAAAAATATATGCTTTGTGAAGGGAAACAATATTTTAGATGGGGTAGAGGAGGGAAAGGAGGCGGGATCTGCATTATAATCGCAATCGGAATGGAGCGGGGGGGCAGGCGGATTGACATATTACAAATATGTGATGCGATGGGGAGGAAGGCCTTTGTAATAAACAAATATAACCAAAGTTTTGAATTAACAAAGGGCTAGGCCTTTTATTTATGAACGAGTGGAAGTACTGATGGTGGGACCCAAGGACAAATCACAATCTAGAGGCAGGGATGTGCGATTAAGCGATTAGACGTGGGCCGTCTGATCGGCGGGGAAGATCGACGGTTGTGGGTTAATCGGGGGCGAGCCATCGGCGAGAGTCAATCGGAGGTGGGATTTAAAACAATGCGATTGGAACGTTCCGATTGGCGGAGGGCCGTTGGATTAAATGATGAGATCGACGGCTCTGGTGTAATTGGGAGTATGTCAATTAGAGGGTGTCAATCGGAGGCAGATTTATGGAAGTGCTGATTGCGATGGTGCGATTGGATGCGGGCCGTCCGATTGGACTGGGAGATCAATGGTTGAGGGTTAATCGGGGGTGAGCCATCGGCGGGAGTCAATCGGAGGTGGGATTTAAAACAATGCGATTGGAACGTTCCGATTGGCGGAGGGCCGTTGGATTAAATGATGAGATCGACGGCTTTGGTGTAATCGGGAGTATGTCAATCGGAGGGTGTCAATCAGAGGGGGATTTATGGAAGCGCCGATTGCTATGGTGTGATTGGATGCGGACTGTCTGATTGGACTGGGAGATCAATGGCTGAGGGATAATTGGTAGTAGCGAATCGGGAGATCGGAGGGGAACTTGCGATCAGGGAATGATGCGGTGCAATCGATCAGAGGGAGGGGTGTGATTGATCAATCGGAGGTTGCAAGACTTGCGATGCGATCAATCGCATCGGAGATCTTTGCGATTGGTTAATCGGGACATACGAATAAACGTTGCGATTTTCATAATATCAAACTTTATAATAAGGTTTTCGGGGATGGAAAAGGGGGAAGTGGTTTATATAAAGTTTTCATTATACAGTTTTAAGGCATGGAGGGGAAGTGGTTATGTAAATCACATTTTTGTTTTAAGTAATTCATAATGCGAGTTTGTGATCGGGAAGGGGAAAAGGGGGTTTTTTAAAGGGAATTGAACATAAAGTTTAAAGGATAAATGGGAAAAAGGGAGGGGGCTTAGGGAATAGAGGGCCTTTAATTCACTTAAGCATAAAATTCAATCCAGAAGTTAGTTTTGAGAGTGTAGTATACCGTTGGAAAGCTCTTTCCGAGATCTTTCTGATGGATCTACTTTGAAGATGATCTGGTGCCAAACATGCTGTGGAAAACTTCTCTGAAGGCAGGGACATCATTTTGTGGAGATAACAGCTTCTGAATTGTGACTGAAAGGCAAAGTATCGTGCTTTCACCTCAAAACCATGTTTTTTAGGTGAAGCTTGCATCAAACTGAACAAATGATATCTCTAATCTTCCTGGTGCTGTGCTTGTATTTATTGACTTCCTCATGGCCTTGCTGATCTTAATTGACATTTGACTCATTAATTTGACCATGGTAAGACCTTAGAGACCAATGAGACCCATCCTATGACCTACTGATATGATTTTGGGAATGAAAGTGACTAATGACCGAAGACCATAGGGAAGAAAATCAGCAAGTACCTCATGAGGGGAAACTGATAAAAATCAATACCATCAATGAATCCATGACCTAGTGGAATGGTGAAATTTATTCGGTATGAGACACCTAATATGAAAATGCAAAAAAGCAATTTTGATTATTGATGGCAGTGTGACTAAAATGACACTAACAGTTTCAATAAAGGCGAAAACTATATAAGGTGATGATAATCATAGTACGAGGTGTGCATGCAAAGGCATTGTAAATAAAAATATCTTTATGAGATCTGCATGATCGAAATCTGTTGTATGATAATCCTGAATCCATGATGCACCTATGGAGTTGATCGAGGAAATGAAAAATCTCTAGGAAGATCAGCAAAGAAATAATAAAGAAATAAAGAAATAATAAAGATCTGATGCAAGTCTGATGAAGAAATTGAAGAAATTCGGTGGATCTGAGGGGTGAAGTATTCTACATAGAAGTGGAAGATTTCTTCTAGTTCAAGCTGGTGTTAAATCAAGGGGTCGAATCTCCCTTCCAGGAGAGGCTGGAGAACGAGAGAAGGTTGAAGCCTTCTGCAGGTTGGTGCCTACGTGCTGGTATGAGTCTGCGCTAGCACAAAATTGTAAGATGTTTTCTTTATAATAAATATTGAAGACTGAGACGACAACAAATACTGGTGTTCATATGTGTTCCTTTTGTGTAATGGATTATTCTGTTATTTCTTTTCACATGTTTACTAAAAGAATGATGCAATAATCTAAGTAAAGAATTAACAGCATAATAAGATATCTGGTGAAAATTTTTCAGTCAGCCCTAAATACTGATTCACCCCCCCTCTCAATATTTTTCCCAGCAGACAATAATTCCTACATATTAAAATATAAAGTTATAACAGACCAGCTCATACTCGAACATAACATCTGTATCAATATTATTCTTATGTATCTTCTTGATCTTCATCCAACTAATCGACATCTATATCAACATCTGATTCAGGAATGGTGTTGAAATGATCGGCCATGTCATCATCATCATCAATTATGTCATTTTCAATAATATCCTCATCGACATCATCATCAATAATTGTTGCCTCATCTCCTATGCCTGGTTCATCTTCTAAGATATCTTCTTCGTCTATCAGTGCATCTTCCTGCTCATCTGCCACTGCATCATCTTCTTCTTGATCAATATCATCTTCTTCCTCTACAGTATACTCTACTGACCTTCCTCTTGGATCATATCTAATAGCAAATGACCATTCGTTCTCACGTGGAACCTCTGAGTAAAAGACTTGTTCGCATTGGCTTGGAAAAGCATAGCGATCTTTTCCTGCTTCAAACTACGATGTTTTAACCATTGGAAATCCATTGTCATGTTGAATAAGTGTTATATCATCATCACATACATTCATTCGTAGCCTATACCATTTGACGTCGAACAAAACTATTTTGAAGGAATTAAAGTCACACTCAACTATATCATATAAGAACCCATAATATCTATTTTCAGATTCTTGAGGATGTCTGTCACTCCTGGAGGAAACATTAGTGACCTGGAATACTGTAGTTATCCCACTATCAAAAATTTTCTTGTTATCATCCAACTGTTTAATGCGAAATTGACGACCATTGCACCACATAGCCTTGTGGTGTTTCAACTGCAATATGCCAAACATGAAAAAGATGCATTCTCAATTAATAATTAAACATATAATTTACACAACATGAAAATTAACTGAAAAATCAAACTTCTTGTCACATTATAAATAGGTGAATTAATTTCTTACCTTTCTATCTTTCAAACCATATGCTAAATCGATTTCCCTGTTCGTAACGTTCCCATCTCCACTACGATACGCTTCTCTAATCAATTCAGACAGTAGTTGCCATGATAACCTACCGTCGTTACGTGCTTTACATGTTTCAATCCATTCACTCATCCACTCAAGATTGTTTGCAATGTATAAAAGCAGCGCCTCATAATCTTGAGCACCTGAATAAAAAAACAATAATTCACCAATATTAATAAATATTACTTATAACCAGGGTAAATTATATTAATTAATAAACTATGAAAGAATAAAACCTGAATGAATATAATGATCATATACATGATGTAAAAAAATGAAACATTATATGTATTATACATAATAAATCTTTTACCTCTCACTTTCTTCATTCTACCTTTTTCCAACAGGTGCTCCTCTTCAAATTTTTTGATGGAGTTCACATCCCAAATGCAATCCACCGCCTTCATGACTGGCGCAGCTAATTTAGGAAGATAATGACTAATATACACCATGGATTGATATACCACATATCCCTCCACCATAGAACCCTCGGGTCGTGCTCTTTGTTTAACCAAAGCCTTCAAGGATTTCAGGTGCCTCTCGACCATCCACATTGACCTTGTGTGTACTGGTCCACACATTTCAATCTCCTCAACTTGGTGTATCAAGTAGTGTTCTTGTGCATTGAAAAATTTTGGAGGTAGATACTTTTTCATTTCACACATTAGCCGAGGAATTTCTCTCTTCCAATACTTTATTTCATCTTGATGGATTTCTTTCAATGACAACCATCTGCAAATCATTACGCGAGGTTATTTCAATGAAACATAATATATATTTCATTACAAGTAAATTAATACATCATTTCATCAAGTACAAAAATAAATTGTAGCAATTAGATTTTGCGTATAAATCAAAACTACTTACCTCATGTATTTACTAAGACCATATATAACTTGTTTGACATTGTTGTCGAAGTCGTTTGGGAGAGATACAGGTAGAACATACTATAACAATACAAAATGAATCATTATTGGTTTCCAAATTAAACAGAAAAAAGGAAAATTTAAAATATGTATTCAAGCAATAACAAACAAAAACGTATACCAAAAAAATTACCTTAATAAAGGTATGCCAATCATGTGTTTTCACCCCACTGAAGTCACCTTTCTTCGTTAAGATATTATTTATGTTTGAAGCAAAACTTGTTGGAAATTTAATTCTTCTAACGACCTCTTTTACATCATTGCTTTGTTGTTCTGTTAATAACCATGGAATATTATTATAATTTCGACCTCCATTGTTATTTGATCCGTCGATCACACTTTTAATTGCATGATTTGATTTCTCAATGTCAGCACAAATTTTGTCAATTTTATCTCTCTCATGTGCACCATCTATGGTTCGCCATAACATTTCTATCACATTCTTCCCGACATGCATTGTATCAAACAAATGAGCTATTTTTAGGTCCTCATAGTAGGGCAACCTCGCGAATTGAGAAGGATAACATTTCATTCCGGGTGGAAGTACAATATTAGTACCTTCACGGCGACGATGACCTTGATATCAAAGAATAAAATAAATCAGAACAATATTAATTATAAAATACAATAAAATAAATTCATTAGTTAAAACAAAAATTCCAAACATTACATAAACAAATAATAGATATATATATATATATATATAGATATAGATATATATATACACACACACACATTACGTACCAGCTGCTCGACGATTATTAATTCTGTTATATTCCAACATCCACAACTGAGGTGTCATTCTTCGTGGTTTTAATCTAGTTTCTTCTTTATCATTGAAAAGATGTTTTTCAGTAGTACGATACTTATGGTTCCTAGGGAGGAAGTGCCTAAACTCATCAAACACCATATTTTTTAAGTCTAGTGAATGACGATACTTCATCTTAGGGCCACAAACTGGACATGCAAATCTACCCTTTGTTTGAAGACCTGCAATAGATGGATCAATAAAAATTAATATACTATGAGATCATTTTTAAAACATGCAATATGGTATATCTAATTTAGATAATTATCTATCATATTAAAGTGCAATGAAATATTACATACCACAAACATGTGTTAGTACTGGGGCATCATGAATTTTCCATACAAGCATTCCACGACATTGAAATCTCTTCTGCTTGATTGGCTTAGTGATGTCATACATAGTGATGCCATGCCATAACTGTATTAGCTCATCGATAAGAGGCTCAATATATACATTCATATCTTTAACCTGGTACTTACCTAATTGTTCAAAATTACGGAACATAATAATTACTCCCATGATATATGTATATATAAGTAAGTAAATAAATAATATATATATTTATTCAAACAACGAGAGAAATGAAAATGTTACATTCAAAGAAATAATGTATCAAATACCTGGAATAATCATAGTCAACATTATGTGCTCCCTCTTTATGGACATCCAAGGAGGAATGTTATTGTTGATAACGAAAATAGGCCACACTGAGTAAGTAGATCTAAGCTCTCCGAATGGATTAACACCATCGGCTGCCAATGAAAGCCTGACATTATGAGGTTCATTTTTAAAATCTACATATTTTTCCTCGATTTCTCTAAATGCAGAACCATCTGCAGGCATTCGAAGAACACCATCTCCACTTCTATTCTTTGCATGGAAATCCATAAAATGTGCTATGTTGTTACACCTGAACATTCGCTGCAAACGTGGAATTATGGGAATATGACGAAGAACCTTTTGAGGCACCTTTTTGGTTAGTTGATCTGTTCGATATCTACTGGTACCACATTTCATACATTCTGTTTTCAACGCATGTTCTCCATAATATATAATATGATCTTTAGGACATGCATCTATAGTGTTATATTCCATTCCAAAGTGTTTCATAATAGCACGTAGATCTCGATATGTTCGAGGTAAAGTATTTAGCGATGGTAACAAATATTCACCCAACAATCTACAACAGAAACAAAAAGTAGTGTCTTGTATATATTATTAATCATATATATATATATATATATATATATATATATATATATATATATATAATAGTTATTAAAACCGGAACCGGTGACCGGATCGGTGGAGCTAATGAACCGGGTTTCAAACCGGAACCGGTCTAACTGGTAGCGATCAGATCTCAATGAACCGGTTTAAAAAAAAATACATTAAATAATTATTTTTTAATAAAATGAAAAATAAATAAATAAATAAAAACTATTTTTAAGATTTGCAACCATGATTCCAAGCCAATAGAGACAAAATATGAAAAGTTTGCTCATTTATATACCATGCAAAGGTGAATATATCAAAATGGCAGCAAATGCAATACATATCATCGAAAAATACATAAGCAAACTTGTTGAAGTAATGTATCGGGTTTCTCTTATATTATTCACTGTGTTTTATTGCTGAGTTAATATTATAATATACAATCTGTCCCTGCTCAGATCTGTTGTCAATTCATTGTATCAGCCTTAAAGACAATTCTGGGTTCAGTATATATATATATATATATATATATCTATATATATATATATCTATATATATATATATATGTATATATATATATGTATATATATATATATATATATATATGTATATATATCAGAACAGCATTTTGAAGATCTTGTATTCTTCATTATATATGTTTGCTTGCCAATAAATTTCTAGAAAAACATCTACAACACTTAGAGGTATTGAATTGGTTTATGAAACCCACTATTAGTGCTATTTGTAACAAGTTGAGAGAGCATTACAACTTCAGCAGTCTGCTCACAATGTGTTTGACAAAATTTATCACTGAAAAGATTCATTAAAACCTAGAAAACTCAGTAGCCAGTTTAGTGCATTTCCAAGCGGGAATTTTCTAGTGGTCAATTTATTATTGCCGATCACATTTTCATTAGGTTGTATGTTGTTGTCCCTTGAGTGGCGTCAGACCATTTGCATCAGTCTTGATGCCATGATCGAATTGCTTGTATGCTATGTGAAAGGTTTTGTATTTATGCTGCTGCTATGTGTGAGCAGAGAGAGAGGGTCTGACAGTTCCTAGCTGAGTGTGAAATAAGGTTGCTGCTGATTGTTTTGAGAACATAAATTGTCATCAAGTACACTTGATGAGTTGCATGCTGCCAGGGATTTTATGCTAGCCAGCCTTGTATTTATCAGTCATCATGTGTATTGTTGCTACTATAAGGTGTTGAGTATGAGTTATTAGAGAATTTTGTTGCTAGTATAATAGAGGAATTTGCAGCTCACGGAGGAGACACTGAGGAATTTGCAACTCATGGAGGAGCACCTAACCGGTCGGTTAAGTACGGAACTGACCGGTTTATGCATAAACTGGCCGGTTCCTTACTTAACCGGCCGGTTAGGTCCGGTTAACTGGCCAAAATAGGTGAGAATAGGCTATTGACCGGGTTGCAAGGCCGGTTCCAACCGGCAGCTGTCCTGACTGGCCGGTTTTGATAACTATGATATATATATAACTTATTATTTTACACATTTATTACAATTAAAAAAAAGGGAAAATAATCAACATTTACATATATGTGATCATATATACATATTGCATATCTTAGGAGTTGTTTCATACATCTGTTCGACAAATTATTCATAACCTTTAAGTTCACCAGCAACAATAGCAGAGCGCTGGTGAACTTAAAGGTTATGAATAATTTGTCGAACAGATGTATGACACAACTCCTAAGGTATGCAATATGTATATATGATCACATATATGTAAATGTTGATTATTTTCCCCTTTTTTAGTTGTAATAAATGTGTAAAATAATAACTTATATATAAGTTATTATTTTACACATTTATTACAACTAAAAAAAGGGAAAATAATCAACATTTACATATATGTGATCATATATACATATTTCATACCTTAGGAGTTGTGTCATACATCTATTCGACAAATTATTCATAACCTTTAAGTTCACCAGCAACAATGTAGCAGAGAGAAGAGTTGCATTTGAGTGTTCAAAAAGTCATTCACTTGACCTTTCAATCAGAGGTACATCATAAATACCGTCACTGCTATCTCCACCATCATCATCTGACTCACCATACAAGTCTTCGAGCATTTGATTTGTCCCATCATTAATGTGAACTGTCTCATTACTGTCATCATGATCTACCTCCACGGGATCATTAAAATTACCTTCATCATTCGCTTCATGTTCTTCACCTTGTACAACATCATTTCCAATACTAATATTTGCTGCAATATTCTCTTGTACTGGTGAAACATCATCTAATCTACTACTATTTTGCTGTGGAAGCTGGTTGATCATCTGCAAAAAGTTGGGGGGCAACTGTGCCTTTATGAAAATTACAAACATTAATAATTAAACATTAGTGCGCATATAAAAAAATATTAAAAATTTAAAATAATATAAAATTTTACGATATAATCAAAATGAAGATAGATAATTAATTACCATGGGACGATAGTCATTCGATCCACCATCAATGTGCCCATATTTCCTACAATGCACTGTTGCTATTTCTATTAAAACTCTAACATTATTTCTCATACAACATTTTTTACAAGGGCAATAAACTCTGCCATCACCCCTTTCACCCTTTTGAATTGTTTTTCCAGCTCCAATGTTTTCTTCCATTGATGCAAATTATCCTATAAAGAAAACAATAAATCTCTCTCAATGGTGTATAAAACCCAAGACTTGTTGAACTCAATGGGAGCTCGATATATAAGCAAAAAGAAAATAAAAGTGGGCATTTTACAAATTGTGAGCTTTTTACAAAATGTGGGCTTTTTACAAAATTGTGGGATTTTTACAAATTGTGGGCTTTTTTTATTCTTAATGCATTTTCTGTAGAATACTAAATAGATTTGTCCAAAATTTGAGATGCAAACTGTAGTCTCTACTACGTTTGGAAAATTGGAGGTTTATAAAAGATAAACTGCGAACAGAATTGTACCACTATGATAAGAAGCTGTCAGAAGCATTCCTTCTGCTTCACAAACGTGGAACTACATTAAGAATGCTTATGGTTGATATAAATATTAGAGCATGGTAGTTAAATGTAGTAGTTATGCTAAAATACTGAATAACAACTTGAGAGTGCTCTTCAGATACTGTACGAATGCACCAAATTAAGGCTGTACCATTACTAAAGATAAATGGCCAAAAATAGTCAATTTTGATATCGTAAAGTTATGTCTTTCTCAGTAGAAAACTGGGGATAGGATGGCAAATATGAGAGAACTAAGTTCCAAGGACTAAAAACACAAGGCCAACATAGTTCTGCCTTGAACCAGAGACAAAACAAAGCTGCCCAAAAAAGTGTTTGAGAGCACCCATTGAAGCTCCTATATATAGCAGAGTCAACATTTTCCTATTGAACAAGTTTGTATAGTCGAAGCCACAGCAAGATCAGATAGCCACGATCCTAAATGAGAACCAGAGCCAAAGCTAAGACAGATCCACGTTTAGCAGAACAAGACAGCCATAGCAAAGGATTTGACCACAGAACCAGATCATGAGAGATAGCAAGATTCTTGCTTCCACTGTGGAAATGTAGAAACTGTACAAGGGCTTTGCTTCCAGTAGATTTCATTGTGAGAATAATTGCTATGGTGTTGTAAGCGCTCATTAGTAGAATCTTAAAGCCATTCTGGAATTCTTTTAACCTGGAGAGGGTTTTCTGTGGTTATAAATCCTCATGTTCAAATTCCATTGTCGATTGGTTGTGTTTGATATTATGTTTTTACTATCTGCAGTTGAATTTTCGCACGGAAAATTATCAGTCTAAAGCAGAGCAATTTTGCGATGTTTCTTTTTCTTCCTATTGTGAAGTATTTCGCTCAGAACTCTACTCGTTGTAACAGAGGTCTTGGGCATAGAACAGGGGACTTGGGTTTTTTGGAATCAAACTTCAGGTTAAGATGCTCATCTGAAGAATGGCGCAGTGAGCCTTAGCATGGAGTTGGGAGTACCAATTTGAAGTGCAGGTAGGGCATTGTACAATAGACCAGTTAGATTTCTGGACCCTAATACAAAAGTTTCTTCTTCTTTCAAAACGTGTTTCTCCTTTTCTGTAACCAATGTGGGTCATGTTCTTGTTTCAATTGGGGATGGATGAGAATTTTTTATTGCTCCAGATGATCACACTCTGGGTAGCCCTGGAGGCTATTTGGGGGTGATGAGTCCAATAGGTCTCAATGAACTGTTGCCCTCGCTGGGGAATACTATTGCAGTGGAATTTGATACTATTTTGGATGTTGAATTCCACGATCCTAATGGAAACCAGTACCTTCAGCTCCAGTACCTGTTCAAAAAAGAGGGTGCCATAGTCATTCATGCGTGCAGAGAGGGTGAATTGCAGGCATTGCAACAGGAGGTGTTGTTGTTGTTGCATTGGCCACTAGATTGTTTGTCTGGTTCTGTTACAAGCGCAGAGTATTGAAAAGGACAGGAAAATTTAGTTCAGATATTGTGAAATTGCCTCGGAAATTCACCTACAAAGAGCTCAGCAATGCTACGAAAGACTTTTTTTGAATGTGATTGATAATCGATAATTGCAAGCAAGGGTAATCCCCTTGTGAAACCCAAATTTCTGAGCATTTTCTAAAACCTGATGACGGAGACATTGTAATGAACAAGTGCCTAGGTCCATATTACGTCCAAATCTACCAAGCACCAAGATCTATAAAAAAAAATCCACAGTATTTGCGAACTAAGAAGAAGAGGCAGAAAATGTGTTCTGCTTACCTGTTCGAATAGTGGTTGGGGTTTACCACGGCAAAAATTTGACAGAGCCCATGTACAATTTCGTATCATTGAAATTCTGGCAGTATCATTCAACTGGGCAAGCACTTGCCTCGGAGCTCCATGACTGAGGGCAAGATCCCTAAATGATGTAGAGTCTCCAGCAATATTTCCCAAAGCCCAAACAGCCTTACACGAACACCAGTTGAACTCAAAGTTGCCCAAACAGCCTTACACGAACACCAGTTGAACTCAAAGTTGGGTAGTATTTTTTTAAATCAAATTCCAAAATTACAGACGTATAAAGATAGTTGGGAAGAATAATTTTATGCCTCTAAAATGAGCGTGCTACCTATTCTCGAACTTTATCATTCCCAGAGGCAAGAAGTTCCACAAATATAGGCAGTGCCCCGTAATCAATCACAACCTTTGTATTCTCAGAGGCTCCAAAAAAACCCAAATAGGGTCAACCCTACTACAGGAGGAAGGGCCTGCAGTAAGAACTTACCATTTTGAAAGAACTGAGGGGGAATGCTGTTCTACAAGAGCTGAGGGTGAATGCTGAGAGCGAATGCTGTTCTGCAAGAGCTGAGGGCGAATGCTGAGAGCGAATGCTATTCTGCAAGAGCCGAGGGCGAATGCACGAGTGCGAATGCGCGCGTGATATCAAACATTAATGTAGTTTTTTAAAAAATCATTTTTATGTAGCCCGCATTTGAATTTTCTGTTTTCCTTATTTTATTGGGCTGAACTGGATAAAATTGAATATGAATAGTGAGTTAATTGTAAGATCAATGGGCCAAGGCCATACATCAACATTGACCATAGTGGGGAAGTAAAAAAGCATGGATATTCATGCAAGTATAGTTATTAATGTAAGATCTAGCATCAACTGAAATTCACGTGAAAAAGTAGATGAAAAATGTACAATCATCCATTGGAGAGGTAATCTATAATTATCCAGTAAGACTCTTGGCTATGCCTTGAGACTAAACTAATTCTCAGTATTTTTGAATAATCATCCATTGGAATTTAGTAGGAAAACCATAGTAAATCATTGTCCAATGGCCATGCAAAAATATAAAAAAAATAATATCAATGGTACATCAACTTTCATACATGAGAACCCAGATGTGGGTGAAGTTGGTAGTGTTTAATGTGATGGGATGGGGGTGTGGCATAAGGGGAAGCCACTGGCCCACCCGCAAGAGTGCTGTCATTCAGTTCTTAATGTCGACTGATCGGCGTTTAATGCCATTTACTCGCTCGAATAAACCGTAGTCCCGCTCCTCGATACACATTCGCATGCCGCGACATGACTCAGCCTCCAGTTCATACTTATGGTGGTTTATTTCAGTCGATTCACAGTTGCATGGTAGACTGGGTTGTTATTATGGAACGTCCCTCTGGTCTGAATAGAATTCCCCCGCCTGTGAATCTGTGGTGCGCTCCAGGAGCAAGGCTTTCTAATGTTCGCACTGTAACTGGTAAGAGGAGCTGTCTCAATTGTTGTTTGGATTTTGGAGAAAATATCCACTTCTCCCACGCTGGTTCCTGCAAGCTTGCTTCTATCGCCCTGTTGCCCCTCTCGCCTCACTATTCTGTCCATCTTTTGCCTCCCTGCCCTGCTGTCTCGAGTGCGACTATGCCGCACCTCAGGCAGAGAATGCGCTGCCGAAGAGGCTCCACGAGGCGCCAAATTCGATGCTCTCCCTCCACCTCTGGCACCTCCTCTGCATCTATCTCCCACTCTGACAGTCAACCTAGAGGGCGCCTTCTCCGCTCGGGCCGTCGCCTTGCTTCCCCCACTCCTTCTGCTCCTCCTGCTCAAACCCACACCGCACATTTTTCCTTTAACAGCACTCTCAATCAACCCAGGGTGACTGCCTCAATTACGGTCATCTTTCATGAAGAGCCTCAGGAAATTGTTCCCAGTTCTCGCCCGGCGGAATGCAGCCTCTCGGCGGCTCAGGATTCGGCGTAGTTTTTTGGGCTGAAGCACCCTGATAGTGCGAACGTGTAGGGTCAGATGGGCAAGGCCACGCAGGACTAGGCGAACAAGGAAGCGGTGGGTCAACCTACTGAGAGGCAGGACACAATGCAAGGGAGCGAGGCGCGGATTACTCCTCCTCCTCCTAGGAAGGTGATCCATTCTGTTGCTGACTTGTATAATTCTGACGGGGAACCAGATGAACTCTGGTGCAGAGTTGTCTACGAACCTGATCCTAATGAATAGTTCCTCCTCTTCACTCTGGTTTTTTGCTCTATTTCTGCCCATTCTCACGGGCCTGTTCATGTGTTTCCTGCTGTCTTTGAAAATGCATCTGTTTTTTTTGCTTCGATATGGTCTCCAGTACTACAATTCTCTGGTTCCCCTGCGCGGGATTTTTCAAATGAACTGTTTCAGACTGGTTTCCCTCTTGCAGGGCAGTCTTCAAACTATGGTTTTTGTTTCAAATGCCACAGCACTCGACAATGATCAGGCTTCGGCCTGCTGTACTGTACTCCTTTTGTTAATATAATTACTTTTACTTAGAAAAAAAAACTTTCATACATGAGAAAATAGATACTGACAAATGGTACATCATGGCCTGATTAATTTCGCTCAGCAATTTCAAATGGTATAACATTTAGTCAACAGTAATCATCAATTTCTGCACACAGAGACTAATTTCTCTGGAAGCCTCAGATTTCTTTGGATTGTTATTCTTATAACTACATAGACATAATTAATAGAGAGATTGAGGACAGAAAAAAATCTAGCGCTTAGTCTCCACTACTCAACATGATTTTGTGAGAAATAATACAGAGATTGATTTCTCTGAGTGCCTTAGCGTTCTTTGGCTCATTTTTTAATCACAACAACAATAAAAAATGCACTGAGGATTTGTTCTTAGTCCGATTATGCAATTTTTATAAGACAGATTATGCAATATTAATAATAAACATAAATTTATTGCAATTTAGGGAAAGCTCGTTCATGTTTTTTTATTTATATTGGAAGGTTTACTTGATTTTTGAAGTAATTTTTAGTAGATCATAGTGTTGGAATATTTAAAATTCCAGAACAACAATGGAGAATAAAACTCCCCTCTTCAACACAGAGAAAATATAAAAAAAAAATTCTTCACTGGAAACAGAGTTTTCACTATAAAAATATTTCATTAAACTTCAAAACTTTGGTTACAAAATTTCCTCTGACTGAGGGAATATAAAAACTTTGACTTTTTCAAAACAAAGTTCAACACAAAACTCACACTCTAAAATTTCACTCTATCTGTGCATTTACAACTCACTGCTTTGAATTGTGCATATGATGTATATATGTAAAACATATATATATATATATATATATATATATATATATATATATGGACCTGTACGCATGACATTTTTAAAACAAACATTAAAGAACTTTGACCACCGGACGTCAACCAAAAATTAAACTCTCCTTCAATCAATTTCGGGTGCCAAAAAAATTTGCTGACGTCATAAAAAATGTGACGCGAAATTTCTATTCAATCTACTTTATGAATTTTTCGCGTCCGATTTTGGGCACTCGTGTGGACGGCTGAGTGTGATGCGAAATTTCTATTAAATCCGCCTCAGTGAGATTTCAAATCCGGAAATTTCAATTTCAGGTGCCAAAAAAATTTGCTGACGTCATCAAAAATGTGACGCGAAATTTCTATTCTATCTGCTTTATGAATTTTCCGTGTCCGATTTTGGGCACTCGTACGGACGGCTGAGTGTGATGCGAAATTTCTATTAAATCCGCCTCAGTGAGATTTCAAATCCAGAAATTTCAGTTCTGGGACCACTGTCCTTCAATTTTTTAAACTCTGATCAATCAAAAATGGCAAGCGACTCTCTGCAACGTTTTGGTTATACTTCGATCTTGACTAATCGCTGGAAATGGAAGGCGGCTGCCTGTACATCAGCTGTAAGTAATTTCAACACATAGCATATATTGAGGAAATATTAGTTTGAAAAGAATCAGTTATTTCTCTTGAAACTTTAGGTATTAAAAGTCCATGACACAGATATATCACACTAAAAAATCCAAAGAAAATGGAAGAGCGTTCAATTTTTTTAATAAAACTTTTATTGGTGAAGGGTTAATTTATTACGAGAACATCATTAATGAAGTGCAAAATTTTAAACGTAACGTTTATTGACTAGAAAAATAATGACCAAAACATCAAAAAAATTTGTGTGACGGGTAAAGAGAAATCCAAATTCCAACCCTGCCTGCCACTTGTTGGTGAGTGGAGGTTATTCACTTTTGGTGAGCGGAGGTTATTCACTTTTCATTTACAGCTTACCAGGTTACTCATGTTACCAATATTTTCACATGGCTCACTTTTAGGTGACTACTTATTGTACTTCTTATTTATAAAGAACAATTGGTAGATAATTGTATATATTATTTGAAATCTATAACAAATCCAGGAAACAAAATTACAACAAATAGAAAATTATGCAAAAAATTCACCAGGGCACTACTAATGTGTAGATACCCTATCATTTCTTAGATCCTCATAACTTACCAACACCTACTATATTGGTATACAAATAATATGGCATTTACCTGAAGTATTTCATATGTATCTAGAAGTAAATAAGTTGTATGACAATTGTTATGGCAGATATAAGATGTGTATTATATTTTATATTTCAATTTTTCTAGCATGCATGTGCGGTCCATATAGTGACTACAATTACCAATATATTTCAGTGAAGATGTGAAGATGATCTCTCATTAAGTCCTAATTACTTAAAGCATCATTAATTAGCTTTCCAAATGAATAAAATATGTTAACAAATTAGTAAAAACTAGGAAAAAAAATCATGCTTTAAAAAAATATGGCACAATGAGTCACACTCTTAGATTTATTTAATTACTCATCAAGTGTTGCTACAACATATATATGATCACCATTACCATAGAAATGGGACATGTGACCATCATTTTGGTTTCTCCAATGACATTCCACATCATGAGCATTGTTTAGGGTTGATTGTGTTGATTTTTTTAAAACAAATCATTTATACATTTTATGGAAATTATAGACACAATTTATAATCACATTACAAGATCATGATGTATGGATATTCCTTATCATTTCTTAGATACTCAAAACTTACCAACACCTAATAGATTGATATACACATCATATAGAATTTACCCCTAGAATTCCACATGTATCCTAAAACAAATTAGTTCTATGGCAATTGTTATGGTGCATATATAATGTGTATTACAGTTTATCTTATAATTTTGTTGAAGTAGCATACAAAAATTTACATAGTGATATGAGAACCACTCTCTAGAGTATACATCGATTTTGTACACATGGCTTTTCAGTTGATTTTTAAGATATATCATTGGTGATGCTCACATGATTATATAATGAACCATTAAGTTGAACTATGAAATTATTCCTCACAACACACACATATTGATGAATTAGTAATTTTTCTCATATAATTTTTTTAATCTATTTTGAAAAAAAAATAAAAATTATATATAATTATTTCTAAGAAGAACAAGAGAGAGTTACTTACCATATCTTCGTAAAACATATAATAGCGACGTTTGGAGGAAGCCATCTAGCGACGCTTTGGGGCATAGTGTCGCAGTTGCGACACTTTTTCTAAGTGTCGGTATTGCGAGACTTTTCTCTAAATGTCGGTATAGCGACGGTTTCCCAAGATCAATGGCCCAAAGTGAACCCGATAACTTACCTTTTACCTTTTCGGTAAGCGTCGCTCTTCTGACGTTTTGAACGATTTCCATTTTCGTCGGTCTTGTGACACTTTTGCAATAGTATCGCACTGAACCCGATAACTTACCTTTTCCCCGCACCTTTCCTTTTCATTGTGGCCGTTCGCTCGTTGAATCCAGATCCGACGGCGCTAATACATTTCCGCGCTCATAAAGTAATCGTTTGATGTTTTGGCAAAGCCGCGCGAAATGGGTGGTTTTTCCAAACCACCGCGCTTACGTGTCGCCACCACGTTGTATCGCGTTCGAAAAGCTAGTTTCCGCTTACCACCATTTACCCTCACGAATACCACTGGCGGTATTCCCTAAGCCTCACCCGTTTAACCCGAGTTTAATGTCATTTAACTATGGTTATACCATCGAAGGATAACATTAAAATTATTATTTGCATTCAAATTTTCACCTTTTCGCTTTAAACCTGTAAAAACATTGCAGAACCGTTTTCCTCAAAATCACACCGTTTGAACCCTGAGAAACTTTGCAGAGCCATTTTCAACCTACCGGTACCATTTTTCGACGCCCATTGCCCTGAATTTCCATTAAAAAGTACTACATTGTCCTCTGCGAAGCCATTTTCAAAAAATTGAAGACTGAGCACCTCTGCAACGTCTTCAACCGAATTCTGCTGGTTCTACAGGTACTTTTATTCGAAGTTGCCCTCTGAGATTTCAAAATTCCTGTCGATTTGAAATAATTACCAAAGTTACTGCAAAAAAGTGTCCATTTTTCAGGGAAAACTCTGTCAAAATTTCCCTGGAATCCCTAATTGCCCTTTCTCACAGTTTTTTCCATACCCTGGTCTGTTTTGCTGTTGAAATCGATTTTAAATACACGTTCTGAGCTCTAAATTCCTTTCATTTCCTAAAAACCCTGCTCAGAAACCCCATTTTCAGTAGAAATTCGCCAAGAAACCCCTGTTTCTCGTAAAGGAACTTAGCAAACCATTTAAGCTTGCTTCGTTCATTATTAAAAATGACCAAGAAACAGGTAACCCCCAAGAATGGAGGCCCAAAATCTAAAAAGAAGTCTTCTGCAAAGATTCCTCAGCTTATGTCCTTCAAAATCGACAAACCAACTCCTGCACTCACGGCTGATTCTACAGAAGTGGTCAGACCAGTCCAGCCTCCAGTCATTTCTCCAGAGAAGAGCCCTTTAGTTGATCTGGACTGTCTAATACTAGACCCTAATGTAGAATTTAACCCGCTTGATGTCTATAATTTGTGCTATGGCAAATCAGTGGAAAAGGGTGACAAAGATATTCCAATTTGGGAATCCAATCTACCTAGATATATTGTCCCTCTCACTCATTCTGTTCCTGAATTTATCAGATTATGCGAAGCCTATTATATGCTAGAAAAAAGATGTATTGTAAACAAAGAAAAAGAAACCATGTTTTACATCATTGAAGAGTCGATAAATTCCATGCTGCAAATGAATCATGACCCCAATTCTGCTTCCCTAACAAGAGAAGATTTAACCCAACTATATCTTCACTTGGATTTCAATGCTAGATTCAAAATATACCAGAATTTTTGTCCAAATCAATTTGATATTCCTAAGTTAGATCCTCCTTTCGACACCGTTGATTTCCCAGATGAAACTAGATAGATTGTCTCAATGCTCTCCTTCATACTAGGATACGCCAGTGATGAATTCACTGATGTGGCTATCCTAGGTTTTCTGTCAACTCTAAACCCTGGTCAATCACCATCCATTCAGTTCAATTTTGCTAGATGTATTGCTGATAATATGCACTATCAGTTATCCAAATTATCAGAAGAAGGAGTTTTCAGATACTCCTCTTATCTACTGCACCTCTTCCTATATTATCAAATAGATAAGTTTCCAATTGAATGTCAGAAAGTGGATGCAGAAGGAAAAGTTCTATCAGTAGTATTTTGGTCATCTATTCTAAGGAAATGGAACAAAGAGTATAGTTTTACAGATTTCAATGACTAATTTATAGCCCTTGCTATGTATCTCTTGGAAAAAGAGGAGATCCCTAGGATCAATGATGAGACAAGAAGAATTCTGCAGTTATCAGAGAGCTACAAAACTGGAGATTGGTATTTATATAAAAATCATACAGAAATCAGAGTGTATGGCTCATCCCTGGCTCCATGTAAGTTAGCCAGATTCGTAACTACAAGAATATTTTCTTTAGAATATCTGAGACAACTATTGAATGTAGATGAAATCCACTTCATAGCTTTCAAGAAAAAGACCCAATTTAAGCTGAAAAATCAAATTGGGCCATTCATTGTGAATAACAGAGAAGTTGCCAATGAGATAAATGTCAAACTTAAAGAGTATAAGTTCCCATGTAGTTTTACATGGAAGTATGACCCACAAGGTATTTTGAGTGCAATAAGGGTAAAATGTAAGTTGCATGTTTACTTGCATGATCCTAAGCCCCATATTGAAAGATATGTAAATAAAATTGAATTGGAGCCAAACACCCTATCTGATGATGATTCACAGGCAGTACAGGTAATACAGGTAGATAGTGGCAAAGGCAAACAGATTGAACAGATAGTACAGGTGGCTTCTACAAGCAAAGATACTTATAATGTACATAAAAGAGACAGAGAAGGAGATAGTTTCGTAGCTGAGACTATTGAGGACATAAAATTCAGAACTCCTTATAGTAAAAGAAGCAAGTCAATAGAAGAAGAAAAGGATAAGGCTGTAAATATTGATATAAATGATGAAGCAACAAGAATAGTCACTCAAACATTAAAAGAGCTTCAAAATATAAAAATTGGAACACAACAAAAAGATACAATCATGAAGGAAAACCAGGCTACTGTCGATTTGCCTCCTTCTTCTCAGGAAACTGACAATACAGAGTCAGAGATTCAGATCAGATTCAGACAGATTAAAGAGAAGAATGAAGAGCTCAAGAATCAAGCTCATTCTAGATTTCTTAAGGAAAACCCTGGAAACAAAGACAGGCTTCTTTCGGCATTTGATTATTCATCCACTAAATTGGTAATGTCATTCTTGAAGCCTACAGTGGCTGAGCCAAAATCAGTGGCAGATTATTCCAAAACAGATCTTGAACTGGATGCAGATGCCATTCATGAATTAGATCAAATTGAATTTCATAGGAGCAATACTGAAATGCTATATTCCAAAATTGTCGGTAAAACTATGAAATCAATTAGGCTTGAGAAAACAGTGCTCAACCTCCAAAATCAAATGAGGTTGGACAAAGCCTCACTGTATGCTAATAATTTAAGAATAAAAGCACTAGAAGATATAGTGATTGAAGCAGGGGGTGACCCAGCCAACATTGAAGGGGCAAAAGTCTTAATTAAACAAAAAAATGAGGATATAGCTACTCTTAGAAAACAGTTGAAGTTGCCTCAGAGTGAAAACTCTCAAGCAAAAGAAATTCTACAGCAAAAAATAGAGAATGATGATTTAAAGCAGCTTGTACATCAAATGTCAGGTCAGATAAAAACAATGGAAAGTCAAATAGAAGCTCTAATGAAAGAGAATGAAGAACTAAGAAAAGCACAACCAATGGTCATTCCTACAGTGATCCCCACTCTAAACACTACTATACCATCTACTTTGGCAGAACACTTGGCACCGAACGGAGTACTGCCAACTGCAGTGCCAATTACTTCTCTAATCTCTGCCTCTTCTTCTTCATCCTCATAGAGGACCACACCACAAGACCAAGATAAAGAGATTCTTAGTTTGAGAGGCACTACTAAAAATTTGGAAAAATCCAAAAATGATGCCTTGACTACTTCTAGAGGACATGAGCAAAGGGCTGATTGACTACAAGAACAGGTAAAGATTCTGCAAGCACAAGTAAATCTTACAGATCAAGTGGCCTTTATAAAAAGTCATTTATGGACCAAAATTATTGATGGCATTCATTCTCAATGGCCTTCAATTCGGATAATTTATGAACAGAGGGAGTTACTTCAAGTTGCTAGTGCGGAGATTGACAAGACTAAGAGGGAAATTGACAAAAAACCAGCCCAAGCAATCCAACTCATAGCTTTTTTAAATAGTAAAACCAGGGAAGAGTTGGAAGAATTGAAAATTGTTGATAGAACAGAAACCATTCTTCAAATCAAAAAGGTCATGAACAAAAGAAACATAATGAGTAATCTAGAGGACCGGTGTAAAGACATGAATTTATCCATCTCAAGATTTTTAGCCAAATACAAAACATTGTCAGAAGCAGGTTTGCCTAATATTCACGCATTGAATGACAAGTTAATGCCTCAGAAAGATTATGATCTAAAAATCAGAAATCATGCAAAAGAGCAAGCCAGACAACAACTGCCTCAAGGATCACCAACAGGCAGAATACTTCTTCAGTATTTTGAAAATCTGTTCTTTATAGATAATGAGATCAGGCATATGTTCACTATAAAGCCTAACTTTGCCAAGTATACAGAGGCAGATGAAAGTTACAGAAAATTGAAGACTATGAAGATCCCCTCTGCAGAAAAGTGGCAAGAATTCACAGATCTGCTGTGAATTTAATGGATAAAAAACAGGAAATTCACTTGCAAATTCATTTTTTAATGTTACCTCAAATGGTAAAAATACAGGGTTAAAGTGCAGTACAACAACAATTAGTTCAAATTAGAATAATCAGTTCTATTTTTGCTTGTAAAAAGGTAACAGCTTGCAAACTGTTTTGCAGTTGTCCCTCTTTTTAAGTTTTCTTTCCTATTTTTGATTAAAACATCATCTCAATTCCTGAGATATTTTGTAAACATTTTTTTGTATAAATTCTTCACAATTCA